>JAMXBB010000001.1:33090202-33387243 GCA_024138015.1 Lumnitzera littorea
GGGGGGGGGGTGGTGGGGGTTGTTGGGGTTTCACATTTAATACAAATATTGAATAGCGCATAAAATGTCTGATTTAGAATCTATATGACGTTTCTCTATGTTTGTGGCAATGAATGGCTTCAATCAAAATTGCCTGTTGCGAAGGATGTCGGAGGACGCAAGGAGAGGTCTCTTATGATGGAAGTAGAAATAGAGGAAATGTTCTTTTACCGTATTTTTTAAAGGGTGATTAAAAGATCGTATACTAGACCTGCTATGTTCATGAATGTACATTCCATATTTTGTTTAGGTTTTACATTTCTATGTAAATCTGTTTTGGAGAATGCTATATGTTGTTAGATGATTTTTCGGCTGAAATTCTTCAATGAAAGTGTCAATTCCAATCTGAATATGGTTTCTAGAATTGATGGAAATTCTCGAGGGGAAGAAGACACCTGGTATGTTCATTTAGCTGTTATATACTTTATGGAAGAGATGAAAGAGGAGATATTGCGCAAGCTGACACTTTGCTCAAACAATCTTTCAAATTTTGTGGTCTATGAGTTTGTGATCTGGGAAGTTTGTATCAATCCTTGATCCGAAGACGAAAAAATTGAAGGATTTCTTGTCGAAAGCAGGAAGTGATTTGGACCAAGCAGGAAGCGATTTGTTTCATATTTCACATACGATTTTTTTTTTTTTTTAATTCTTTAGGAAAGTGGACCAACCTAGAACATTAAGGGTTAACCCATGAGTTAAACGGATGAAAATTTATTTGGCCCATATTTTGATCAATCACAAAACTAGGCCTTAGTCCGTTCTTAAAATGAATTAGAAGGGTTTAATCTATGGATTAAAGCTTATTTGCACAACTCTACATATAACCTCTAAATCATTATTGAACAGAAAAGTAGTATTTTGACCACAATTTGAAGCTTATATTTACATGTCTAAAAGTTACGTGAATATGAAATCACATTTTAAAAGTTTAAAAAAATCAATCTATACCTCATTTATAATTTAGGAGTTATATTTGTCTTTGTAAACTTTTAAACCATTATTCAAACACTTTAATCTTTCTTTTTTATAATTTTTACACTTGAAGTTAAAAATTATTAAATGTTATACTAAATCAAACCATTGCTTATTAAATTTTATTAATCTTAAATTTTGAAATCACTATATGGTATACCTAATCCATATTTTACTTGTTAAATTTATTATTTCCACCATTTGAAAAAAATATTGTAGCAAATGCTCAATTAGATAAAAATTGAAAACATAAAATGATGAGACAAGACGTAATAAACTTGATGAACAAAACAACTATAAAATTACATGTAAAATGGAAAAAAAAAATCCGAAGTTCAAGTATTACTATGACCACCTTGAGAATTATTCCTCTATTAAATAAGTTAAAGAAAAAAATAATGAGTAATCATACGAGGTGCAAGCTATGCCATTCTAAAAAAGAGACCTCATATTGGAGTAAGGTAACAATAGAAATTCACCATCAATACAAATTTTTACGTAAATTGTTAATACATCTTAATTTTTTTGAAATATGTACTTAGATCTCTTTTCTTTGAAATTATGTGTTTAAACCTCTAAATCGTTTTTCTTTAAGTGCATTGACACTCTAATATGACCATTCAACCCTTGATTTTATGCATTTTCTTAATTGTAGCGTTTCCATATTATTTTATTCACGGATAAAATAATAAGATAGGATCTATATATATTTTTTAAAATGCTTTGTGGATCTATATGCACAATTTCAATATAAAGAGGTTAATTATACATAAAATAAAAATAATGAGCGAAATAGTAGTTTACCTAATAAATTTTTTATGTGCTTTACTAACCAAATGAAATCGAGAATGTCTAAACAGCTAAACGGAGGTTTTATTTTATATTTCCCCTCCTGTAAATATTTTACCTTTTTTGGCAAATGAATCATGTATTTACTGGATTATATCGAGGGCCTGAATCTCTCAGGACCTCCAAGCGCCGATAACGCTTTGTACTAGGTGATTAATTCGCACTTTTGATGTATATAAATGTCTGATCACCGAGAAAAAGAAGAGCAGCTTCACGGCTTGACTTTGCAATTAGGATAGAAATTAGAATGAGAATCAGGTTTGGGTTAGCCCCTTCCATGATGTCTAGTCGATATTATTAAATTAAAAAAAAAAGAATATTTAAACATTTTTAAAAGAGTAAGAAACTTAAAATTAAGGTAACAATAGTATTTTGATCGAAAAATCAGCGCAAACTGCTTTCGGTTGACTTTGCGTATGGACAGTATGAAACATTAGGTTAGGTCAAGGACCATGACGTCAAGTCAATATTAATAAATCAAGTAAAAAATCTCAGGCAAGTCGTATAAAAGTGTGAAACTTAAAAATAAGATAATGAATAATATTTTGATTAAAAATAAAAAATCCGAACCAAATAGCTTTTCAGATGACTATCGATAGCATGCTTTTGGGGAAGATAGGAGAAAATGACGGCAATGAGAACCTTCCTTGTGGGGAACACAGAAAAAGTGACATTTAATCTAAAAAATAATGGTGATCGTGTGCTGAAAAGATATTTGACACGCTAGACTCTAAGTATGACTTCGCCAGCGGGACGACATACCTAAGCCCCTAGATGCATTTGCACTTTCCTACAAATATTGAAGTAATCGATATAAATTTGTAAAATTGTTATTTAGTGCAAATCAAACTATAAGATTTTCAAAAAAATAGAAATAAAAAAGGTGAACCATGTGCTTAAATGAATGATGTTACATGGGAAAGAATTGTTACATCAATGAATAATTTATCTTATAACTTCACGAGCTATTAAAAAAAAGGGGTAATAGTAAATACACTCATTAAATTATTGATTAAGTATAAATAACTTTATAAATTTTGAAATCATGAATCAACCTCTATATAATTTTAATTTCAATAATTTACAATAACTCTTAAACTGCTGCCAAAAACTATATAGATAAGAAAAAGAACTAGACTTATCCTATATTAATATTATTAGGATGTAACGATATTTATTTTTTAATGATCTACTTACTTTTTGGATTTTTCAAAATAGAATTGTTTAATGGTAAAGAGTTCAAAGATAATTTAATAATTGCACTCTTAAATTCCATTGGAATGATCTATTTGTACTATGCTAACTTTTCTAAATATAGTTCATTAAGAAATATCTTAATCATTGGAAATTGAAGTTTAACCAAGAATTAATTAATCTAAATATATCATCACTAAAACCTCATAACATACTAACCTTAAATAGTAGTTAGGTCTACTAATCTACACAGAAGCATTTGCTTCCAACTTTTTCATAACAAATATCATGGGTGCTCCTATAGTAATACACTTGATTTAAGAAAAATCTATTAACTTTTTGGGTTGTTCTCCCCGTTTTACTAATTCTTTTGAGGTCATTCTATATGATGCTCTAGTAATAGGCTCTTCATCATGCACTAGATCAATGGGGAATTCAATTTCCTTAATAGGTGGCAAATGCGGTAAATCATTTAGAAAATTCTATGGTAGTTGCAGATACTATGATATTTTAATTTTAGTTCCTTAATACATGTTTTGCCCACTTAAATAAGATATCGACACAATTTCAACTAAAACTTATAAGCTTCTATTCTTAAAGCAACTCGGTCAAGCCTCCACTAAAGTAAAATAATTTGTCTCCTCGTCACTAGAATATGACCATCAATTCTTGGAAATCAAGGTGTGGGTGTAAGGTTTAATTACCTAATGCATCCTTAGAGTTAGCATCGAAATCATTTATGTCTAGTAATACCAATTTAATTCGCAGCATTCATGATTCTATAGTTGCACCATACCCATATGTTCTATAGATTCTATGATAGAATAATGTTTCTTTCCATCAATTTTATAGACACATAGGATTGGTTGCTCATCAATTAGCACAATTAAAATTCTTACCTATACTCGGAAACAAGTAAATAGTATTAGTGAGTATGTTTTTAGCCTATCAATTGTAATAACATTCTATATTAGAGTTCAATAGGTAGAAAATTATCCCATATTGAGATCCTTATATGAGACCACACTCCTATGTATGTCACAAACTTAATAGAGAGTGTTAGTAAAATAGATAGATTAAAGGTCTATTTATCTGGAATCTTTCTAAAACAAAATATTTGACTAACTTCTCAGCCAAAGTAATTTCTTTTATTCACCAAGGATTCACCTAGCAACCAAGAGAGAGAGAGTAATTAATCCCACAAAATCTTGACATTTTCTAAATACCTATAACTAGGTCATTATTATATAAAAGCTTTACCGTGCCGTGCAGCATAAACCTTAGCCTGAACATGGGAATCTTCATCCTTTTGTCCACTGATTGTTGTTGTTATTGTAGTTGTTGGCATGTTGTTGGTTTGTACTTGCCTTGCCATCTAAGGTGGGGCTTGAAGCCCAATAGAAGCTATGAAATAATTCTATCAAATGGATAATTTGACTTTATCGTAGTGCAATCAATAAGTTAGAAATTTAACATATCTTCCGAATTTTAACTTGTTAAGTTCCAAAAAATTATATATGTCTAATTAATAATCAATTTTCTTGGGAAACTAAGGGCAACCGCAATAAAAACGTGCAGTGAATTCAAAATAAGGTCCTATATTTCTAAAATTATAAATCTCAGTTTCATCTCGATAAGAGAAGCCTAATTTCAATTCCTAGTTAATAAAAGTACAAATGTCTCTCCAATAATATGGCTCTTGGAAAAATTGAAACCCTTAATGTTAGAGACACAAATATTTAAAATATCAATTTAAATCGTTATATATATATACCAACTAGTATCCAAGATGAACTATCCTACATGCCTAAATGATGATGATATGAAACTAGAGAGTACTAGAGAGTATATTATTTTAATTTCTTCTTAAATATATATCGGTTAAGTAAAATATTTCTCCAAGTAGATAATAGGCCTAAATTATATGAAACAAAAATTCTATTACACTATTCAAATAATCATAAACATAAATATCAATAGTAGATTATGCCACAAATAATATCTAAACAAATATTAATAAAACCTCTATCGACGGTAGTGCCAAAACTGGTGAAACTTTATGCAAAATATAAATATAAAACCTCTAAAGGCGATAATACCAACTGATTATAGGGTTTTGCAATAGTAAACAATATTAAATTGACAGATCTCGTGGAATTACACCTAAAATAATTGGAGATTTCTCACACGAGATATAATATAAAGAGAGAAAGATATAATCAAAATTGAAATTTTATTGATTCAAAACAATTTGTACAGAATACAATAGTATATATAAATCAAGCTAAATATTGAAAATATTTGAAAGGGATCTAAGAATATTAGAATATTGAGAGGTAAAGACATTCTACCTCAAGATTGAAGCAAACAATTATGCTTCGGAAGAAAGTATTTGATTATTAGAATATTTGGAGTAAGATCGGAAGATGAAATGTATGTATCTAAAAGAGAAGATTGAATTGGATGGAAGAAAGAAGAGAAGTATATAAGTGTGGAAGAGATAAGAGAGGATGGTAGCCCGATGTTTCTAATGGTAGAGGAGGCATGATTTTATAATTGGAAAACCGACCGGTTATTGTAGTGAACAGTAGTATTATGGCCGACAATGTACTATATAAACAATACAAAGGAGGAGACATAAACAGTTTTATGTTAGGAAGTGATATTTGACATCATCGGTGATGATATTATGCACTATAGTACATGTGTACAAATACTATATATTTATTTTACAGTGCAAAATTACATCTGAATAAAAACAAAATTACATTTATTGTTCAAGGATCACTTAAGTCTATTTCGTAGTAATCATCTTCGTTTAAATTCCCGTTGTGATGAGATCTAGACTTTGATTCTAAGTTTGTATTTGATCCTTGAGTTGATTCATTGATGGTGGCCAATTCTAAGTTTGTATTTGATCCTTGAGTTGATTCATTGATGGTGGCCAATACTTATTCCAGGATTTGTTTCATTTGATTTGGAGAACTGGCACTTACCAAAGAAGACATAAAAAATCTTTTATTTTGGATTAATGGACTTAGATTATTAGCTGGAATTAGAGATAAAGAAGTTTTATTTGCAATCCATTTTAGGATTGAATCTTCTTCAAGTCTATCCTACATTTTAAAATTGTCTCACCATTTGACCTTGTATATTCTGATTAAATTAGTCATATTTGAGGTTCCATCAGCTTTATAATCAAACCACCATCCCAACCCATGATACTCCAATATGTATAAAATATAACATTTCCTTTTAGAAATTTTTCTCATGGGATGTTAGATTATATTTTTTCATGAAAAAATTGAAACCATTTCTAGTATTTTCATGAACAATTTCTGAAACTGCTCCAAATTGTTCCTATTAGTGAACAAATCAATTGGGAAGATTTTTAGTAAAACATTTATCAAAATATCTTTTTGCATTCATTTAATAGAAAACATTCCACTAAGCTTATTTATTATCATAGTAATTATAACTGACTCAATAACTTGACTAAGGTGAAAAAGGTTCTATATTAAGTTTTATAGGAGTTTCAGGATAAGCTCGCCAATCTTTCAAGCTAAAAATCTCTTGGATTCTAATTGTAGAATAACTTATAATTCCTTCTTTTTCAAAATGTTTGAAAGTTATTGATCCAATTTTAATTAAAATTTTTTCATAAAACTGGATTGGCTTGTAAATATTACATAGGATGTAAAAGAAATCTTTTGTAAAAAGTTTTCTTACAAATTCAAATGGGTCCTTTTCAAATAGATTTTCTTCAACAAATAAAACATATCTAGAAATAGTTTTTGAAAAGAATTTGGATCTTTGAATTGTAGGTGATATTGTAGAAGGTAGTGAAGATAATACTTCAGTAATTTGAATATTTTGATTTTTCATTTGAGTTTCTATTTGTTGAGGAATTCTGGGTAACATTGAGGGTTCATTTTTTGGTTGTAATGCTATTGAAATTGCTTTTAGAAACTCTAGAGTAAGAGACATGTCGGCCAATTGAGATAAATTTTCATTGGATTGTGTTTGGATAATGGAAAATGATTGAATATTTGAAGAAATTGGTTTAAAGATCCTAGAAGAGGATTCCTCTTTTATTGTTAATGGACTGTTAGATTTACAAACATCTAACCAAGATTTGATATGCTTTATTTCGAAATCAAACACAGAAAGAATTGATTGCCATCTAGCAAAAATTTGTTTAGATGCGTTATTCTGAACGTACTTTATTAAAACATTTTTGGCAACTTTGTAATCAATACGTAAAAACAAATTTTGATTTAACAAATCTCCTTGAAATTTGAAAATTATTAAAACTATTGCTAAGTTTTTTTTCTTTATTGTAGAATAATTACGTTGACAATCATTCCAATTTTTTAATACATATTGACTAACATATTCTTTATTATCTTGTTTCTATTTTAGTATTCCTCCGAATCCTAAATCAAAAGTATCAGTTTCTACCACTTTTGGTAAAAGAGGATTAGCAATGTGTAGATAAGGAATTTCCTTAATTTTTTGTTTTATTATTTTGATAGCATCTATATGTTCTATTGACCACTAAGGTGGATTTCTTTCTTAACCTTTGGTATAAAGGTTTGCAAATAATATTAAGATTACGAAAGAAATCTACAACATAATCTAAATTTCCTAGAAATCATTAAAGTTGATTTTTCTCTTTAATTTCATCAGGAAATTTAGTTGTAAATTCAATCGATCTTTGGATAGAAATTATTGTCTCATTATAAATATTAAAGCCTAAAAATCTAATCCTAGTCAGGAAAAGACTAATCTTAGATGGTGAAACAATTAGGTCATTTTTTCTTACTATATTGATGAAAATTTTTATATGCTTGAAATATTGATCTATATTAGATGAAAAGATTAAAATATTATCCATATATATTATTATGAAATTGATAAAATCATTAAAGATTTCATTCATTATTTTCTAAAATTCAGAAGGGACATTTTTCAATCCAAATAGTATTACATTTCATTCGTATTAGCCAAAAGGAACTATGAAGGCAGTTTTGCACCTATCACTATCTTTAATCTATATTTGCTAGAATTCAGATTTTATATCAAATTTTGAAAATATTTTAGCATTGTGTAACCTATTGAGTAAATCTTTTTTATTGGATATTGGATACCTAATCCATTTTAGAGCAGCATTCAAAGGCTTGTAGTTAATTACTAGCCTTGAAATATCTCTTTCTATTCTGTATTTTTATTTACATAAAAAGCAAAACAACTCCATAGAGACTTACTTTTTCTAATCAATTTTTTATTAAGTAAATCATTTATTTCATTTTTTAGAATGATTTAGGACTTCATTACTCATTTGTGAAGACCTTGCCTTGATTGGGATATTTTTCTCATTGAAATCATTTTCATATGGCAAGTCCACAATGTACGACTTAAAATTCCAAAAAACATTTGGAAGTGTGGAACAAATTAAATTTTTTTATTTTTGATTCTAAATTAGAAATTTTTACTTTCAAACTTTCATTATTGAGTTGAGTTTCAATTCTTTTGAATTCAAGATCATTTTTTAAATATATTAAATGATTTTTCTTGCATTCAATTAAACAATTTAATTCAGAAATTGAATCATTTTTTAATTCATTTATGTATTTAGTTTGTGGTTTTGTGATAAAATCGAATACAATTTTCTTTTTAAAATATTGTGTTTCAATTCCATCTTTATTTACAGAGAATGGTTAAAATAAATTTATAAAAGGAGTTTTAAGAATAATATTTTTATTTAAATTTTTAACAAGTATGAAATAAGTTTTATATGAAGCATTATCTTTTAACACTTCAGCATTAGACAATTTATAATTAATGAGTAATTTTACTACCAGATATAAAACTTAGAGATTGAATAGTTTTCTCAAAATATTTGGTTGGAATTAACCCTTTTTTAATGCAATTTAAATCTGTACCAATATCAAATAATGCAATTGCTTCCAAAATGAATTCATTATTGATTTTGATTGAAATATTAATTATACATTTTCTTGTCGTTACTTGAACAAAATGCATTAGATAATCATTATTATCAAATATTGGTAAAATATTTGAATTTTCCTCATTTGAAGTTTCAAGATTGTTTTCTGGAACTATTTTTTGTTTAAGTTCAAGAAAGTCCTTTTAAAGTTTTATCTAGATTAATTTCAAATCTTTTATTTCTTGCTTTTGAATATTAATTTCATTATGCAAATCATCAATTATTATTAATTTCTTTTGTTTTCTTTTTCCTCTTGCGAGAATTTCATTAAGATTATATGGTAAATTTGGTGTAAGAGTTAAATTAGGTTTATTGATATTTTTTATAATGTTAAATCTTTCATTATCATTTGACAATTAATTAATATTGCGAAAAATTTTTCTTCCTCATTTGTTAAAACATTGATTTCATTATCTTCTTCAGAAGGTGAAGATGATGCAAATTCCACATTATTTTCTGATTTCATCATTACAATTATTTTCTGATGAAGAGAATTCATTATCATAAAAGATTTGCAAGATATTGTCCATTATTTGTTTATCTAGATTTAATTCATTAAGTTTATTATTAATTTTTTAAAAATTTATCGTATGGCCAATTTTTTTACATTTATAATACCTTAACTGTTTATATGACTTTCTATTATATTTCTTATTTTCTCTTTCTTTATTAAATTTTTCTAGTTTTTTAGGTTTTTTAGAATATTTTTTATTGAAATTCCTTCGAAGTTTTTTGTGTAAATATTGAGAACATTTTAAAGGAGTATAAGAAGATTTCTTATTCTTTTTTAATTTCTTACTGACAAAAGAGAGATCATATTGGGCACAAAAATCAACAAAACTTTGATGTTTTAAGCGTTGTTCATCTTTCAATTGTTTTTGCAATCTTATTGTGGTGTACAAATTAGTTCCAATCTTATTAACATATGATACTAATTCTCCATATGACATTTATCATAAGGAATTTCGCTATTGTTTTCTTCTTTGAGTTTTTTTTTTAACTTGTTCACCTATTAATTTTGGTAAACCTGTTAAGAATTTTTCTTTCCAAAAGGGTTGGTTATAATCATTTTTAAGGAAAACTCTCTGAAAGAAAATATCCTTATATTGTCTAAATCCTCCTAAGGATTTGCATTTCATATTAGACAACAGATCTAAGGTTTTATCTCTAATATGTGAAAAATCTCCTACGAAATGTTAACTAATTGAGAAGATTAAAGTATTGACCATGTCTTAGATCAGTTCATCATCATCATCTACAATCCATCTTCTATCTTCATCAATTTTGAATGAAGTTAAAATATTAATACGTTTTCCCTCAGTGAGATAATTATCCTACTAACTTTTTAATTGTCTAGTAAAACTAGAAATTAAAAGGAATGCTACTTGATGATCAGTAACATTCGGAATAGTTTTATTAATATTTGAAAACATTATCATCTGATTAAGAATATTAAGTATTTTTGGTTCTAAATATCCATCAATATTCCATTCATATGTGGATTTTATAGAATACTTATTTTGATAATTATTATTTTTTTCTTCAATTAGCATATGAGGAAGTATTGCTTTTTAATAATATAATTTTTGAGATTCTTTCCAATTAATTCTATTAATTTCATCATTTGACTCTTTGATATTTAAATCTTTTAGAGAAATATTGGACATTATATCATTTATTGACTCATTAAAGTGTTACTCTTTGATAATATAATTTTTGAGGTTCTTTTCAATTAATTCTATTAATTTCATCTTTTGACTCTTTGATGTTTAAATCTTTTAGAGAAATATTGGACATTATATCATTTATTGACTCATTATCAATTTCATCCAAAGCATTAATTTTCTTTAAAGGTGTATCATCAATGACAATACCCTTCTGGATTAGAGTTGGTATGTCTATATTAAGAAAATTAATTGGTTTTGAAGATGAAGTTTTTTTTTTATCATTTTATTTTTTAACATTCTTTTCCTATCATCTAAAGCTTTTAAAAATTCATTACTAGGATTTTTGGGATTTTAAAAGGTTTAAATAAAGGTATATTTTTATTGGTTTTATTAGTAAAAGTTTTTTCAATAATTTTATTTATTTCATTATTGATTGTATCTTCCATTTTGTTCAATTGTTTTCTTATTATATGTAAATATTGGTTAGCAAAATTATTTTGGTTTATTATTTTCTTAATTCCTGAGCCTTTTTCTTCTATGGCATGGCATAAGGGTTATTTCAATATTTTTATGAGTAGTTCTTATATTGCTAAGTAGTAGATGGTTTAATTTAATTTAATTATTTTTCCATCACTTAATTACCATTTAAAACATTCATTTATTACATTCATTTCTTTAGGGTTCAAAGAATATTCTTCAAACCATTCAAAGAAGTATATTTGAGAACCTATTTCATTCATGAAATTATAATATTCATTTTTTATTTACATTTTAACATTATTGAATGTTTCAAAGTACCATTTTCTAATTTTCTCACTTTTAGTTGAATTAAACTCCTTATTTAAAAGATTCCTATCTAGTTTGAAAGGTTTTTCTAGAACATTAAGTTCTAGGTCACTTATTTCTGAAAGTGAAGGTTCTCCATGTTCTGGTTGGTAAACTGGTTAAGTTATACTAGAGCTATTATGAATGATAATAGAGATGGATGGATTATTTAGTTGTCTATTTAGTTGATCATTTGGTTAAGTATTGGGTTAAACATGAAAAGGTGTATAGATTATTAGTGGAGGATTTAGAAGATCTACAGATCGTTTAGAAGAGGATGACATTGACCTTATTTCAAAGGGTCTTCTAGGTTAATAAAAGAATCTCCTATTAAATTGGATGGTGACTTTACCATCTAGGTGTTGAACCACGTTTAATGATTCAGTATTGTATATTGGTTGTTTTGGAAGTAGATTTTCTACTTTCCAATGCTCAAGTAAGTTAACTTAAGACCATTGAATTATCCTAAAGATAAAGACCTTAGCTTTGGTTAGGTTGTTTGAATAAGAAGAGTTTAACCTCTTTTATCTGTTTTATAAGCTTTGGAACCAAAAGCAGTTTTTATTAATTTAAATTAAATCTTATATATTACAATTATTGGTATTGACCCTTCTACCATTTGGTAATTATGGGTTTTTATTTAAAAGATTAAAGAACTCATTATTGTCCTATCTCTAAGAGTAAGAGTGATATTAGGGTGACATTCAAATTGAAACAGTCCACTGCTGAGACTAGTTTCTATTGTCGCATGTATTGATCTCTCATAAACCAATTATCTAGCATCTCTAAGAATCATGAAAACAAAAGTATCCAACTCTAATTTAGTAAGAGGTTTTGCTCTTACTTAGACTAGATCTATATGCATGTAATTCCATTCTTTTACATATTTTTTTATTAAATTAACATTTAGAAGTTTTATTGAGGTTAAACCATTAGAGATTGTGATGTCCTTTTCCTCTATGGCTATAACATAATCATTTTTTCCAAAAATTTTCCATTTACCAATTTGATATATTTAGTCATATGAAGTTTTTAGTATTTTTCACTCATCTATAGCCTTATCAAAATCTTTCATATGTATTTTATCTCTATTATTTAACATAATTTCTTCCAATTGCTTAAATGGAGCAAAGCTAGAAGAGGACATAATTCTTCTAAATAAATTCATATTTTCAAAAAAGACTAATTTATTTAATCTTACAAGTCTAAATCACAGGACTAAATTAAATCCAAATATTATGATTTCTAATTTATGACATTTTGCTACCCTTAAACTTAAAGCGAGATTTAAGCCAGGCCTCAGTAAGTTTATCACAATATTAGGATACTCCACAAAGGATTCATCATAAGTGATTAGTAAATTTACAATATAGATTCTCACCAAAAAAATCGTCTCACTTAAAAAATACAAACTAACTTATTAAACTATAAACCCTCCCCTTAGCTTTGATACCAACTTAGATTCTATCATCACAATCATTTTTTGATGAAGAGAATTCATTAACATAGAAGATTTGCAAGATATTATCCATTGTTTATTCATTTAGATTTAATTCATTAAGTTTATTATTAATTTTGCAAAAATTTGCTGTATAGCCAAATTTTTTCAAATTTTTTCAAATTTTTTACATTTATAGCACCTTAACTATTTATATGACTTTCTATTATATTTCTTATTGGCTGGAAACTAGGACTAACCAGAAGAAAAGACGAGGATAAAATGCAAAAGTTCTTTTGTATTATTATTTTCAAAATTAAAAATATTGAAAATAATAGACTCTCTAATTTCATATCATCCTCATTTAAGCATTTAGGGTAGTTCATCTTGGGTGCTAGTTGGTATCATCTTGGAAACAACTACATTATTTGATACTAGTGCGAAATTAAATTGCATTAGAAAAGGGTTAGTTCCAATCAAATATTTTGGAAAAACCACCTAATATCTTAGTTCTACATCTGGTAGCAAATTACACATTAATTATAAATTGTTCAATGCTGAAGTATTAAAAAACAATGCTTCATATAAAACTTTTTTCATACTTGTTAAAAATTTAAATAAAAATATCAATCTTGAAACTTCAAATGAGGAAAATTCAAATATTTTACCAATATTTGAATTTTATTATTGTATTTTCTAAGTGATAGTTGAAATTTATTATTGTATGTCAATCTTATATTTACTAATCACTTAGGATGAATCTTTTATGAAGTGTCTTAATATTATGATAAGCTTATTGAGGCTTAGCTTAAATCCCGTTTTAAGTTTGAGGGTAACAAAAGGTCATAAAGTGGAAATCACAATATTTGGATATATATAACAATTTAAATTGATATTTTAGATATTTGTGTCTCTAACATTAAGGGTTTCAATTCTTCCAAGATAGAAACCACTTGGTTACATTTTAGAATCAAGATCTTGTGCTTTACATTTAACTAAACTACAGACCCTCTTAAGTTTTCCTCATTATGAGATTGGTTGTGATCCCAAATTAATGGTACCAACAACCCATTCACTTTATGGAAATAACAATTCCATTATGCTCTTATTCTTCAAAAAAGAATAATTATAACATTTTGGTTGTAGTTTAGAGCTATAACAATAATTTCATAATAACCTCCTATTGTAAAAAATATTGAGTAATGATTCATCGCTCTCACCATGAATAGCAATCTAATGCTAGAATTGATTGCTTTTCTCCCAAATACCCCTATAGAAAATATTGAATATGCATTTATTACTTATTACTAGAGTTGTACAAATTAGGTGGATTACATAAGCCAACTTGCTTAACTTAAAAAAAAAAAAAAAGGATTGGATTAAAAAATTTTAGCTTACTTAAATATGAGTTATTATTCTAACTAGTCCCACTTTAACTTGTGGTAAAAGCGAGCCAATCCATTGTAAGGCAAGTTGGATTAAAAAAACAAAGGTTTGAGTCAAACTTTAGTTTACTTCATAGCCACACACTTGAGTAATTTGTCACTTTACTTCTTACCCAACCATTTAGCATAGTAAGTAATAATACATAGTAGTTAATAATATTAATATTTTAAATACATGTAAAATGCAAAAAGAAAAACAAAAAGAAAAGAAACATATAATATTATTGGAAGATTTGGTATATATTTTTTTAGTCTAAACAATTCACTAAACTACGAACTATGGTTAGTGTTGTGCGTATTATGAATATACTAATTGAATAATTTGTTGTTAAATTTTATTTTCTTCTTCTCGTTTTTTAAGTTCATTGTAATTTGAAATTGTTATCTCTTTCTACAAGTCTAAAAGTGTAATTGCATGTCCTCGATGTAAATATATGCACTTGTTTTTTCTTTTTTAATAAGTTAAATTTTTGCAATTGCTCTTGTAAAATGATATCATCAAGCAAAAAACAAAAAAAAAAAAAATTTATAGCATATGTAGCCTTGGAAATTAATAGAAAGAAGAAAAGAAAGAAAAATGCCAACAATGCATGGATTTTTTTTTTTTTTTATCATTTATGATCCTCTTTAGCTTAATGGCAGCATAGGGAATAAATTAAAGATGATGTATTGATGATAGTCATATGTAAGTTTGATGTATTTTAAAATATTGATTTTAGTATAGAACAATTCTTAGAGCATTACAAGTAAACGGTTAATCCATCTAACCGGTGGATCAAATGCAAGGAAGGTAGACTTAGCCTGCTTGTACAATTTGACATATTGCATTTTAATTCTTATTCTCAATATTCCCTAATATATTAAAACCTTATTTCATTCGGCGCGGTAAATCTAAATAGGTTCGAGACTCTAGTCCAGAATATAAGGGAAAAAAACCTTGGCTATTCGTCCCGCAGTGCCCATTGAAGCTCCATCCATTCCATTGGCCAAAATTCCTCCACAACATAGAATGGTTTCTTTGGCGGAGGAAAACGCAATTATGCAGGTTATAGATGTTTTATTTCGTCAATATAAATCTCGGCTGAAATTGGAATACTCAGGCATGCAAAGCAAATTCTGCTAATCTACTTATGAAGCAACAACGTGATAATCAGACTTCCGTATGTTACCTAAACACTAAATTTATATAAGCATGAACCCTCAATCCTCAACTAAAGCTTAACCACGTTCTAGTCACATTCTCTTAGCCTTCATTCCAAGAAATAAGATTCCTTTAGATCTCCTGTGCATATTATATTGAAAAATAGAGCCGTTACTCAACGGTATGATGAATATGATTATGTTGGATAGGATAAAAATATTGGTTTTTTCCGTCTTTTTTCAACTCCTCCGTCCACAATTTGAAATTGTATATATCTAGTATATTGTTAGGGTTAGTCATAGATCTAGGAGCCGTGATTAATGCGTCCATACTGCAGTTTTAAGTAATTAACAGATCTATTGTTCTCAACTGCAACCTTTAAAACTATGTGCGAATTTCAATTTCAATATATGTATCACTCACATCCTCTAGTCTATACTTTAATGAGTGAATATTGGTAAATTCCATTGCTAATTTCTGTGTAATAAATGTTGATATATATGGGGTATATTTCCGGGATACGAAAGAAAAAGAATACTAAGACACAAAAAATTGAGTCTGTTCACTCTGGTACCACAGATAATATCTACTATATTTGATACAATTTAAAGTTCAAACGCGGTTTATAGATGTTGTCTACCTCTATCTTTTTGTCTCTTTGCTTCCATACAATTAATGGCCGACTCGATCCTTGTGAAACGGTTCTGTGTGTCTATTGGATAACGAAGTTGCCATTCACATTCTAAATTGACCAATTATTCAAATCCCAATTTTATATTTTACTAAGATGGTGACGTCTTATTTGACTCACCACAATCTCATACTTTAATTAATAACAAAATGAATGCATCATGGTGTTCACATTCTTGATAATATTTTTGTCACGTAGGACCTATTGCAATATTTAGTGTTTTGATTGTCAGGAAGTCCCCCATAAAGGGCTCTAATCTTGCTGTGTACTCCTTAGTGTCGTCCTCAGATATTTAGCTGATGAATTATTCTATCTCGGGTTTGTAATCATCATAGATATAATTAAATTTTAAATTTCATGGGCCCTCCTTATATCATATTTGAATCTGCTGATTGAAATAAATTTATATGCTACGGCTAAAACATATGAGTAAATAATTTTATATGCATTCTATTAATTGAATATCAAATGAAATGGTGAAATTCGTTTCATGGATATATAATAGTTCTTAAATTGATCGAGTATCGTATATTTGGCTGTTCAGATGCTGAAATATTTTACCATGAAGCTTCCAAGCAGGCAAGAAAAACAATTTTTACCGATTTCGGAGGAATGATTCCAACGTCATATCACGTTTTAAGAATCAAAAGGTTTATAGACTTGTTAATTTCTCGTTAGTAGAATATGTCTTTTCTAACCATCGATTTAGACTTTAGTTGTGAAAAATTGAACCGGAAACAATTTAAATTTTTGAAGATATAGTTGACATTTTGTGGAAGTTTTGTACTAACTAGTTTAGTGTATATTTTTTAGCCAAATTAGTTAGCTTAGTCAGTGTCCAACTCAGCACTCTAGCTTAGCATACACATATCTCTATTGGTAGAATATAGAGTTGGTGGTTAGTATAAATATTGAGCTTATACCTAATATAGCAAATAGATTCATTTTATTTTGTTTTTAATACTGTTATCAATGAAAGTCTTTACTAGGCCTATGGGAGGCCTAACCCACTCACTCACATGTATATATGGAACAATGGACAAGTATCTCTCATCACTCACTCTCTCTCCTATATTTGAAAAGGTAATATCTCTCTCTTTTTTCCTTATTGACACTCTTTCAAACCTTCTTGTTCTCTATAGTGAAATTAGGGTTTCAAAAATACACTCCGTACTACTTAGATCTTGAAAATCCAATAAAAAAACCTTATGTATCTTGTTCACATCTCTAATTTGATACTAATGTGTTTCTATTTGATTATGTTTTGTGAGGTGCTTATGAAGGAAGGGTTAGGGTTTGCAAGAAACTATTACTTTGAGCAATTAGCGACTCCTAACAATTGCAAAGAAGCAATTTTCTCACAAAGAAACTTTTGTACGGTTATTTTTCATTCTCTTTAATATTTATACATGTTTTTTTCTTTCTATTACCCTACAGTTATAATTTGTTATTGATAATTATATTTGTTATATCTATTGATGTGTAACTATCTACTAATGTATAACAAACTATGACTTCTTTATACACTACGTTACTCATTATCTAACATAGTCTCTAAATCTTATGTCATGTCTAATGTTTCTCTTTAATCTTCAAGTTTCTTGTTGCTCCCTGTTTGCTATCGCAACAATCTTTCTCCTCTAAGCGAGATTTGAGCTTTCATCAATGGAGAAATAACACAAACACTAAGATTTTAGATGGCATCGAAGCCATAAAGTACTTATTTGAATTGTCTTGAATATTTATTTGACAAATACTAGTGATGCTATACAGATCCATTTTCCTATCAAGGTCTAAAACCCTAATATGATTGTAGGAAACCTAGTTATTAATGTTAATAATTACCTAAGATGGAGTAAAGCCATGAGACTAGCCATTAGGCACAAAATTGAAAATTATTTTCATTGATGGATCTATTGTTAAACCACTTGATCACTCTCCAAATTTAGTCAAATCTTTAAGGTGAGATTACATGGTCTATTATTGGATCCTTAACATGATGATGAATGAAATTGCTCAAAATTTTCTTTATCCACAACCTACTAAGTAGTTGTGGGATGAAGTCGCAAAATGATATGAAGTTTCTAATGGTCCTTTAGTCTTCTAATTGTAACAAGAAATCTATAATTTGAAGCAAAATAATAGTAGTTTTAGGAATTACTATAGTAGACTTAAGAAGTGAGGGATGGGCTTAGTCAATTGCATGCTTATCCTTAATTTACTTATAGTAGGATGAATTTGCGTGCTTGTGATTGTAAGGGAAAAGTTGTTAAGTTCGAATTAGAGCATAAATTGATGCAATTTTTAATAAGCTTGAACGAAGTTTATGATGGAGTTTATAATAAGATTTTCTATGGATCCCATGCCTACGGTCAATAAAGTGTTTTATTTAGTTTAGTAAATTGAGAAGCAAATGAAAATCACTTCAAAGCTTTTGCTTCTGATACCGATATGGAAGCCTTTAATTTAAGAGGCAAAGGTGTTGTAGTTAATGAGAAAAAAAGAAGAACTTAGGTTGTATGTACACATTGCAAGCTAAAATGGCACAATGAATAATTGCTTTCAACTCATAGGCTATCTAGAGTAGTTTGAGGGCAAGAAGGCTATGAAAGGGAAGGCTACAATACCTAATATTTTTTCTTCTAGTGACATTGCTTGTCCAATGAATCTAATAAAATCAAATTTTCTTTATACACCACTTAATCATGTTTCTAATATAGCATTAGATAAGAAGCCATTTGATTGTAGTGATCAAGAAAAGTTGCAAGATATGTGTCAAGAGATGTTGTGAATCATAAAGACCAAAGAATCATATAGTAAATCTACTACTGTTACTAATAATATCCACTTTTGCAATTATCTTCTTACCATTCTTTAGTTTTAATACTCTTAGTAATAACTTGAATTCTTAGGTGGCAGATACAAGCACTACAAACTATATAACCCCATTTTCTTACTTATTACACAATATCACTGACCTTGTTCATCTAATTAAACCAAGTTTGTTAGATGGCTAAATCTTAGTTGTCAACAAGTTTGGCTCTATTGTTATTACCCCTTCCTCAACTTTTTATAATGTTTTTCTTATACCTACTTTCACATACACAACTTGTTATTAATACAAAGGCTAGTAAAAGATTAGCAAATGGTTGCTATTTTCATTGCTTCTAAGTACATGTTTCAAGACCCAAACTACAGTAAAACAATGGTGATAAGGATTTATGTGGATTTTATGGGCTGCAAAGTCAAGGAATAAAGGAAGTTACACATTCACTTGAGTAGAATAAAGAGCTTATTTCATGTAATTCTATTCATTGTAATGATAGTAGATTATATTTAGTTCATGCCTATTCAAGCCATAGCTCTATCTCTAAACTTTAGCATTTAGATATGTGTTGAAGCTACAACTTTGATTCTTTTGTTTGTGACGATTGTCGAGAGGCTAAATTTCTTAAAATGTCTTTTACAAGATAGAGAAATGTTTATAAATTCGCTTTTGAGCTTCTATATAATGATATTTAGGGTCCTCTTAGTATTTGTTCCATTTCAGGTGCAAAATACTTCTTGAGTATAGTGGATGATTTCATTAAATTTACTTGGACATTTTTTTTTCATCAAAAGTGCCAAACATAATCCGTTCTTCAAATTTTCTTTTCTTATGTTTCTAATCATTTCTTTATAGTTCTTAAGTTTGTAAGCACAAACAATGGGCTTAACCTTTTGTTCAATTTGTGTCAATCTCTCTTTAATAGCCTAGGCATAGTTCATAAAAAAACTATATTTCATACACCTCAAAAAAATAGTAAAGTTGAAAGAAAACATAAGTATCTTTTAGACACTCTCCGAGTTCTTAGGAGTGTGGACTATAGAAACCCTACATGAGATGTTATTTGGTTTTGCACCAACTTATGACAATTTGAAAATTATGGTTGCTTATGATATGTAGCTAAAACCACCTTATCTTAAGATCAAATTTAACTTAAGAGGCATGAAATGTAAAGTTATGCATATGGAAAAAAGGGATATAAAGTATATGATCTTTCTCACAAACAAATACTTATTTCTTGAGAAGTTATATTCATTGAACACATCTTTCCTTTTAAAATTAAATTGTTCTATTCAAATGAGGTTGTTCATGCTACCTTTAAGCATCATGTTTTTTCTTTTCTTTTTTTCTTTGAATCACCATCTAATTCTTATTCTATTCTTAATGTTAATCCTTCACCTAACATCATGCATTTTGATTCTTCTTATCCTCTTGGTCTTAATATTGTTCACTTTAGTATCTCTATTTATTATGATCAATGTGTTCATTCCTATATCTCATGTCTTACTTGTACTAGTCTTATACATAAGACTTCCTTTGTTGGTAATTGATTTATTAGGTTGCAAAGATCTATTAAAGAAAGAAAGCTTCCTCAATGGCTTAAGGATTTTGTTCATCAAGCATATAATAACATAGCTACTATCACCATTACTGACTTAAATTATGATGAGTCAATCGCACATACACATACACAATCCACTTCTCTATACCCATTGTTTTATATTTTCATCTTTGCTACCTACTCATATAAGTTTGTAGCCTCGGTAGCAAATTTGTTAATCACTTAAGAACCATGTAATTACTTAGAAGCATCTCAATATAAAGAGTGGTAAGATGCAATGCAAAGTGAACTTAACACTCTTGAAAGTAATGAAACATAGGAGTTGACATATCTACCAAAGGGAAAAAAGTAATTAAATCTAAATAGGTTTATAAATAATGTTAGGCCTAATGGGATGATAAAAAGATATAAAGTTAGGTTAGTTGCTAAAAAATTTACTCATGTAAAAGGAGAAGATTATCATAATACTTTTTTTTCGATCATAAAAATTAGGTATGTTTTGCACTTTGATTGCATTAGCAGTTGTCTCTTTTTGGTTTTTACAGCAAATTGATGTTAATAATGCTTTCTTATATGGTAATCTTAATGAGGATTACCTACAGAGAGTTATGATAAGGCTTTACCTTATCAAATGTGTCATTTAAGGAAGTCACTTTATGTGCTTAAACAAGCCTCAAGGCTATGGAACTTAGAAATATCCAAATTTCTATTACCTTTAGGTTTTCTCAATCAAAACATAATTATTCCTTATTTACTCATCACAATTTTAATGGTTTTGTATTTTTTTTTTTATATGTTAATGAATGTTGCTCACCAAGTCTAATGAAAGCTTTGTTTCTTATGTTAAGAAGAAGTTAGATAAGGTTTTTACTATTGAAGACTTGGCGTTTTTAAATCAATAAAAGTTTATCCTTAACGTTCTTCGTGATGCTGGTATCATAGCGGTAAAGTCAGTTTTTTTTTTTTCTTTGCTCAATTGGTTGTGTCTTGATAATAAAACAAGTGACTTATTGCCAAACCTATGTTTCTAAATGAAACTTGTTGGGCACCTTTCATACATAACACCTGTTTGTCCAAATATTGCTTTTTCCATTCATAAGTTAAGCCAGTTTCTATCTAAGCTACGATAGCCAAATCTTCAAGTTTTAATTCATCTCTTGCACTACTTGAATGGCTCTACAACTTTAAGACTGCTTTATTCATCCAATAATTAGTTGCATTTTCATGGATATTTAGACTTGGATTGGGGCTCTTGTAGCCTTGACAAGAAATCAATCTTAAGGTATTATGTGATGCTAGGGAGTGCTCTAATTTCATGGAAGTCTTAGAAACAATCAACTATATCTACTTCCATTAATGAAATAGACTATTAAAGTTTGCCAATAGCTACAAAAAATCTCCTTTAGGTTTATTTTGTACTTCGTGATTTGCATGTTCTATTATAATTCCAATAACTCTTGGGTGCCACAATAAATCAAGCTTGTTAATTGCAGACAATCCATGTTTGCATGGCTAAACCAAGGACATTGAAATAGATGTGTGTTTCATTCATGATTACATTACTTTAGGCATTCTCCAACTTGTTTATGTTCTTTCGCATCTTCAAGTTGCAAATATGTCCATTAAGTCCTTAGGAGCTTTGTATTTAAAGAGCTTGTGTATTAAGTTAGCCATAGGGACTGTGGAAATTTTATTTATTAATTAGTTTGGTGTATATACTATATTAACTGTGTAGCTAGCTTAGTTAGCGACTCAACATTATATCTTAGCATACATGTGATATTTCTATTGGTAGAATATAAGGTTTGTAGTTAGTATAAATTATAAGATTGTAACTAATCTAACAAACCAATTCACTTCAATACCATTATCAATGACAATATTTCTTCTCCAAGCAAGATTTAAGCTTTCTTAACGAAGGAATATCACAAACACTAAGAATTCACACATTTCATATTAATTTTTCAATGAATTTTAGGGGGAAATTACAAAAAATCCCCCTAAGCTTTAACTTTGGTGTAGATTTACTTTATAATTGAGTCATATGTTAGCAATTTAAATGACATTCTTAATGAAGATATACAAAAATCCTTTTTATCTCCCATTTTTTTTATTATCCATATATCAATAAAACAAGTATTACATGTTAACATAAAAGAACTAATAGAAAAAGAAAAAGGCCTTATGCAATTTTTATGTTACCCCTAAAACAAGAGTAGATTAAATAACTAAAACATCATATTCACATAATAATAGTGTAACATCCAACTAACAATTGTTTCTTCATTAATGTAGTTATTGACCCAAGTATCCAGCTGTTGATAGTTAGCTAACTTAACAATCCCCCCACATTTGGCTATTAGCTGATACCTAATGTGGCATTAGGTCAATTATTGTTTGCATTATTTCTATCATTCCACTAATTCTCTTTATGTCATTCTATAAGATGTTCTAGAAATATACTCTTCATCATGCATTAGATTATTAACAAACTCAATTCCTTGAGTAGGTAGCATACTCAACAATTTCTTTGGGAATCCATCTACATTCAACACATAAAGTAATCTAGCTATGCAAGTTAGACTATTTTAACTAAAAGTCTACTAAAAACATGTAGTGCTTAGAGCAAAAAGTACTCTTGTTTAAGGTAAAGATTCTTCACCAAAATTCCTATTTGCAATGAAAGAATGCTAAAGTATACTTCTATTGCATACCACTAGAGCATAACTAGATGAGGATAATGGTCTATTTAAGTAGGATTAAGATATTAGACTACAATTTGTTTTCTATTGATTAAGTGCTACTAATTTGGATGGAGATATTAGAACCAAATGGCATCTATCTAATGACATACATAAGGCTAAGATTGGAATCACTAAATGAATACAACCTCATGAATCACATAATTATGTAAGGCTCATAATGTAAACTACCTCCGCTAATGAAGATATAGGAGGCTACTTACAGGTTAGTAATGGAGTTATTGGTTTAGCATCAAGAAATGATAACTCCTACCTTCACTTTGTAGGAAACCTACTAATTCACAAAGAATAAAAGTGTCTCAATATTATATCAGATATAAGAGGAAACAAGTACAAAAGTGGTGATAAACAACTCACTCAATTGGATAGCAACAAAAATCTAGAAGATTGCTAATTGGTTGAGTACCTTATGGTATCAGATCTCTACAACTCTATTGGACCATGAAATGTCTCAAGTTCAAAATTCTCAACCTTAGTCTCATAGAATGTTAGCAGTACAAATTATACTAAATGGATCAATTTTGCTAAAGATTTGATGAAAGAATACTAGTCAAACATATACTCTTCATAAAGACAAAGATGGATTTGGTGGCTATGTATAATTTATACCATCAGCTGCCATACAAGATATTATGTATATGAAAGATAAAGGCCAAAGGGGTGGCCTGAAAATGCTATGGAATCTAGACGTCTTAGATATGATAATACTAAAGAAAACTACAATATATATATATATATATATATAATAATGTAATTATCTGGTTAGATATTCTAACTAAACATTTTTTTTCTCTTGAGTATTTAAGCCGCTTCACTAGATTTTAGATTGCAATTATGGGATTCGCTTAAGAATTTGACTAGTGAAGTTAGTACCAAAACTTAATGTATAATTAGGGGATCTAATTAGATTCTTTATAACTCTTAGATATTGGTATGGGAAGGGGTTATGGGGAGTAAACCATTAATAGTTTTGGAGTAGTCAAATATGTTGAATGCATGTTGTTTGTGGAACACATGATCTTAGATTTATAAGTAAGAAATTTATATGATCTAATTTGAGGAAATTGCCAAGATTATTCCAACTAAAATAGATAGCATTAAGGTAATAATGAGCGGCAAAACTTACACCTAAATTCTCATGTGTACTATTCATGTAAGATAGTCTTAGATCATTGTCCATTGTTGTTATTGACCTAAGTTGCTCCCCTTAGTTTTGCCACTACCAAGATCTTTAGGTTTGAACCAATGTGGCTAACCTACTTATCTTTTAAGCAATTAAAGAACCAATTTTAAGGGGAAAGCCATCACCATTCAATTCAGGCATCATTGAACTTTGTAAAAAAAATTAAGTAGTTAGAATGACAAAAACTTTAGCAAAATTGGGAGAGAAAAAAAGAAGACTAATGATGTGATTGAAGGGAATAGAAAGAGCATTATGCATTAAGCTACCATGAAACCTAATCAAATTAGAAAGGGAGCTAAGGTAGAAACTCATAAAAATAGTATAGAGAGAAGAGTTAGCATGGAAGGCCAAAGTAAAATCTAAATTGCTAAGAGAAGGGGATAAGAATACAAAATTTTACCAATTAGTGGTAAATAAGAGAAATTAGATGAATAGAACAATATCCTTTAAAGACCCTATGGGGAACTAGTTGATGCAAGAAACATAACTGAAAGAACATGTCTTGTCATTCTTTAAATCCTTATACACTTCATAAAAGCCTCTTGCATGATATTCAAGCACTTTTAGGCTTAATTTTGATGAGGGTCTCCATGAGTCCGTAGCTAGCGAATTGAACCACCCCATCCAAATAAACATAGTTGCTAAGACATATTACTTCATAAGTCCTTTGAAAGCACAATGTAAGGATGGTCTTCATGTTAGGTTTCACTAAAAATGCTAAGATAATATGGGTTATATGAATCTAGGCACAATAATATAGTCTAAGCTTATGGACTAGCCACCATGTTCTATTAAGCTCTCCAATAGAAACTTATAAGAGAGGAAGCTAAACTCCTTTACGGCAACATCTTTGAGTTCTTGAGCTCTAATCATGAATCAATTATCTATCGAGTAGAGGAGCATAGCCATGGTCTTAAGTTGATATAGAACCAAGATGGTAAAGTGTCAAGCTATCTAGATCACGAGTAAGGCTAGATAAGCAACTTAACCGACCAAACCAATAGCACAACTAGTAAAACGCTGAGCTTATCAACAACGTGCCACCTATAGTTATTAAAATCATGATTTTACCCATACAATTTAATGAGTTTATACTTTTAGGATGCTCTTTTGAGTTAACTCGTGTGTAAAATTGGTTTTATATAGAAATTTCTGTTTTTAATCTAGTTTATGTATAATGTTGTAGAAACTTATATTTTTTATTGAGTTACCGTTTCTACATGTTTAAGTTGAATGAGCTAAAAAATGAAAAAAAAAAAAGATTTTACAAACCATTAACATAGCATCATCAACTATTACGACATTGCATCATCATCTCTATCCTATTTTAATTTTTTTTTTCTCTTTTGTAATCCGTTATTTTATATTCATAACTTTTATCTAAGTTTCCATTATAACAGCAAAGAATACATAAAAAAAACTATATACTCGCATCTATACCATCAATAATTTAAAATAAATTAAAATATTTGGTTTTCTTTAATTCATTACATTTTTCAAAAGAAAAAAATGGAAAAGTTTAGTTTTGACTTTGTTTATCCTAACTTTGTACATATTAAATTATATATTATTGAGAATTTTTTATGAAAAAAGAATTAAATTTCTACACTTCTTTATTTTCATCGTTTATTTCAAGTTTTAAGTAATTATTATAAGTACATCTATAGTTTTTTAAGCTATTTTATATTTTTTATAAAAATTTACGTTTTTATGTTTCAATTCTACCGACTGATTAGTAGTTATATGTAGAATCACAAGTTTGACAACTTTGATGTCATCCTAACCAAACTTGCTCAACCTTAGATCCAGCAAACCCACCATGTTTGGGACCATTAACATGAATAGCCAATACATGTCCTTTACTTTTTTTTGGCACTATACTATTGCTATAGACGATCTCTTTTGTTTTTTGTTTTCTACATTTTTAACTTTCTAAGTTTTATATTATCTATAATAGGCAATATGTCCTTTCGAGTAAATTATATAACCTAAGAGTTGTCCTAAATGGGTAATATAAACCCCCCACCCACCTAATGATGTAATAGCAGCATTAATTAAGTAATAGAACATTCACCTTCTTCTTCCTTGTGATTGTGTTTCATAGTAAACCAAGTCAAGTTTCACTCTTATCTAGCTTCTTAGAGTAGGAGCTAGTAGCGAGTACCCTTAAGAGTAGCTTGTTCATAATATTAAGTTATTCCTAAGTTTATATGGTGCGCTCGATGCATCATATCTAGGTGTTAGTGCAAGAAACTTAGCTTAACATTGACTACCGTTTATCTTTCCAACCATCTTATGGTAATACCCATCTCCAATTTGTGAGATAGGCTCTTGTATGTTTATCCATGTCAAGACCCCTATTAGTGGGGCTATTTATTACAAACCTAATCCAGCAAATATTTTCCACCAACAAACTCCTCTTAGTTTAAATCATACCTTACTTATATTATTACCAAAAAGAAAAGGAGTTGAAGAGATAACCCAATTCTAACAAATAAGTTTATGTGATAATGTTTATAGAATATCAACTAAACTTCTAGTCACGAATATGAGACCCTTCCTAAATAAATTGATTCACCCCTATCAGGAAAGCTTTATCCTAAATAGAAGGAGTTAGACAACATTATCTTACTTAATGAGATACTACATAGCTATTGAAGGAAAAAGTATAGAATTGGTTGGATGATTATCAAAGTAAATTATAAAAATAAAAAATGAAAAAAACATAAGACAAAATTGTGTGGGATTTCATTAAGTAGTCATTCAAGTTCTTTTAATTTTTACGATGGTAAGCATGTTTGTCAAAATCGTCATTATATTATTACTTTGAATATATAGAATCATGTAAAATCATAGAAAAACCAGAAAAATCGTATACTTATAGGATTATATATCAAAATTCATAATTTTACAAAAGTTTGCACCTAAACCATTTTACATCTATTTTAACTAAAATAAACAACATAACATTATAAACTCATAGGATTGTATAACTAAATCATGATTTTAATAACTATGATCATAAATAAAGCTTACTATGTCATGCATAACTTCTGCTTCTATGGAAGTAGTCTTAAATGGAACGCCCTCCCCAAATTTTCACTTATTTAAAGAGATGAGATTGGGAGATCCTATCTCCTTGCATATTTTTATCCTAAGGATGAAGATACTTAGTAAAATAATTGAAAAGGAGGTTAATGTTGAGTAATGGCAACCAATAAGATTCAAGGGTATTCAAGTTGATTATCCCACTTAATCTTTGTTATTGATATTATTCTTACAACCAAAGGCACTAAGGAATCAATAATGTATATTAGTCATTACCTCTAGGCATTTCATGAGATAACTAGTATTAATAGACTATCTTAGACGAAAGGCCTTAAACTTAGGCCAATCTCCTTAAACCATTATGGCCAAGCTCCTTTAGCACAAACCAAACCTGTATAGGCTTAGCTTGAGCTTTAGGAAACTTGACTAACTTTGTTATTATGTATAGTACGTGTCTTTTCTAATGGACGATGTTGTTACACTTTGACTCGAGCTCTTAATGCTTAGCTAACCTCTTAGGAAGCTCGTGTAAGCTCTTAACTAGATAAGAAAAGTTCTCGAAAATCTCTTTAGCAAATCTATGACATATCTTCATATCATGTTCCACCTTCTATACGTAATACACTCCTTATGCTTATAAATACAAAGTAAGGACAATAGGTTTTGGGATCCTAAAACTTATCTCTCTTACATATTATACATTTTATCTCCTTTAAAATACATTTGCTAATTTAAGTGTCGAAATAGCTATACGTAAACCACCTTCATTGCCAATACTCAACTTACATTTAGTACTCATACGATTTGCCTTCAACCATAAGCTTGCAATTGAAATCTAATCATTAATAGCTAGCCTTAAATTAAATTGTATCAAATCAAAAGTTTTGTTTTCTAATAATGTCTTAAACAAATGCCGATATTCCATTTAGAGGGAATTAGGTATCTCAAAGACAACCACATTTGGTGAATATTTTGTTTTTCCTAATAGCTAGAGGTCTTAAGCTAAAACCTTCTTGCTTCATTGAGGCATTAGGAAAAGTACAATATTAGTTCGATGGAAGTGCAAATTCCATAGTATGGTAAGAAGTTGGATATTAGCTGAGGTAATACTTAAAACTATACCCACTTATTATAGGTAGGCTACTTTATCATTAATTGAAATGATTGAGGAATCAAAGCGCATGGCTAGGAACTTTGTTTGGGAGGAGTTGACAAACAAGAAAAAGATTCATTAGACTTGCTAGGAAAATATAACCTCAACAAAAGAAAACGGAAGATTTGGTTTAGATAACTTAGAAAGAAGAAACAAAGCTTAGGAGCTTAAATATTGTGGAAATTCAAATGTAGAGACACCTTGTAGAGTAAAGTCAGAAAAGGAAAGTATAACAAGAGAATGCAAACATCACAATGAGTAACAAAGAGGATTTAGTGATATGGAAAGAGATGATTAGGAATTAAAATTGGACCTTTCAACATGGTACCAACATACTAGGGAATGGAAGCACAACAAGACTATGGACTAACTCTTAGACTATTTTCGTCCATTAAATGAAAATTTCATGGCTCTTTTTTGCTAAGAGCAAGTTAAATCATAGTTAATCATGTTGATATCAAAATTACATTGGAATGAAATGGTGACAGCTTATTTGATTGCATGATCAATAAAAAATGTGGCTGGCGAATTTTCCTAAATCTAGCTATGCATGATGAATTATATTATTATCACAAAAGATAAGCAAAAGGATTAAATTGGAGAAATTTATAACCTCCCGGAGAATCAAACAATATATTAGGAGAACAACTAACAAATGGATTTCGATAGCCCCCTTTTCCTCTTGAATTGATGTGTTTTATGGAGAATAATGAGGGAGGCATTACTTGATGCCTCAAACCTCTACAGAGTTGCTCCAAGTATAAGGACCACATGTTCAAGATAGAGAGAACAAGGGAAAGACCTAAACTACACGTGCATATGTGCAAGGAAATATAAGAAACATGGAAAAGATTGATTGGAATCAAAGTAATGGGATACAAATGCTAGCCTACTTGTTTGGATGCAAAACAATTATAATTTGTGAAGAAGGGCACAAATAAGAATAAAAATATACCTTAGGTGGTTGTATTTATTATGGCATTGTAGGTAATATGGAAAAGCTGAAACCATCTACATTTTAACAAATCAAGATCATAATCTTCCCTCACATCAATTCATCAAATGGAAAGCTTGATTACCAAGTGTACATAAGGAAAATAACACAAAACAAAGCGCATGGTGATAAAAGCTTATAATGGCAGAAACCAAAGGAGTTATGAGTTAAACAAAACACAAGTGCTTCACTTTTATCAAATAACAACAAAGCAATGGTAAGGGAATTGTCAAGGATGGATAAGGCTAATAGATTATGGGATTTTCTTGCATAGTGGGAAATATTGATGTTCTTAGTATAGAGCTTGGGGTCTCTATGAGGGTTCATATTATTACAAGAAAATCAGCCTTGAAGAGAGAGAAGTGCAATTAGATTTGAAACTTGTTGTGCATCTCGTGAAAAATGAATATAATTGCTTGAATAGGTACCTCATGTACTTGTGGCTTGTAGGGAAAGGTAATGCTCCTTTGAAGCTATGGAAGTGTCATTTGTAAGGATAGAAAGGAAAATGGTAGCTGATGTTTTTGCATGCAAGATCCAAGAAGAAGATATTAAGGAGTTTGTGTTTTTGGTACCTATAACATATGTAAGACTTTAGTTTTCTTTTGAGTTGTAAATATATATGAAGGGGAGAATAATGCCCCTATGTTTTCTTAAGTTTGTAATGTGATCTTGCTATTTAATGAAAGGGCATATTAGCCCATCCTATTTCAATCAAAAAAGAAATAGTGATTTGTCTATTGGTTACTAGAATAAAGCCAACTATCCTTAGAAATTAAGGTAGATGAAAATTTAGTTACTTAATGCATCCTTAAAGTCACATCGAGATCTTTTATATTTACCAATACTAATTTTATTTGCATCATTTATGATTCTATAATTACGCCATGCCCATTCTTTAGGTTACCAACTTTCTCTCCTAATAGAATAGTACCAATTAAATCATATCCTAAGTCCTTTGGTACAATGAGGTTTCTTTTCATAAACTTCATAGATACATAAGATGGTTGATGTGGATAGGCCCTTAACTTACCTATCCTAATAATACCATCCACCATGTGACACATAGAAAAGTGTTCCCACAATAGAATCCACTAGGACTACTTTCTTATGTGTCATACATCCAATGGAGAGGGCGATTGAGTAAGCGTCTTCCTTTTTTTCTTTTTTCTTTTTTTTTTTCTCTCTTAAACAAAATATTTGACAGCCAATCGATGTAATTTCTTTTGTTCATCAATGATTCACCTAGCCAAATGAAAAGGTAACAAGTTAGCAGAAAATCTTAAACATTTTCTAAATATCTACTACCATGTCATTATTTTCTACATCTTCACCTTGCCGCATAGCATAAACCTTAGCCTGAACTTGAGGTTCTTCATCCTTCCACCCACTGACTGTTGTTATTGTAGCTATTGTAGTGTTGTTGTTGATTGGGACTTCCCTTGCCATCAAACATGGTGCTTGAAGCCTAATAAAAGCGATCGAGTGACTCGAAACTTACTATCAATGGATTAAAATAGAGAATTTGACTTCATCATAGTGCAACCAGTAAGTTAGAAATTTGACCATTTCTTCTAATATTAATTTGCTCAGTTCCAATATTGATATTGAGTAGGAATCAAATGTGGATTTACTCTCTTCGTAAACCATGAATACCTAATTAATAATCAATTTTCTCCCGTTAACTAATTAGCAGTCGCAATAAAGACATACAACAATGTATTTCGTACTTCATAAATCTCAATTTCATCCCAACAATAGAGAACCCTAACCTCATTTCCTAGTCTGTAAGATTACAATAAGATCACTCAAACAATATGGCTCTCATTATATTGAAATTTTTTAATGTTAGAATCTTGAATATCGAAAATATCAACTTAAATCATAAAAAAATATTTATGAAGAAAAACTTGAGAAATTTGTGAGTTTCCCATCAAGATTAATAAATATTAAACTAATATAAATTAGATAAAAAATATTATCAAAATGCTAATTTTATATCACATTTTGAAAATAAGATATAATTATTTATACTAATGTTGTATCTTCAAAATGTGAAACATTAGTGCATTTGTACTTATAGAAAATAGCGTAAGATGCGATATAGTAAATATATTTTGGTAATATTTTTATAATTGTGTAAATTTTTTTTTAAATCGATAAATACATATTGCACCTAGAAAAACTTGGTTACATTTCATAAACAAGATCCAGCTCTTTTGTAAAAAGGTTACATTTAACCAAATTAAAGTCTTTTCAAGTTCTTCTGGTTATGAAATTGGTTATGTTTCAAATTAGCAGCACTAAATCTAGTAGGTTCTAGTCCAAAATATATGCAGGTTATAGATGTTCTCTCTCTCTCTCTCTTTGGTATATAGATTTTTTCTTATGTGAGTATAAATATTGGCTGAAATTTGAATACTCGCACATGCCAAACAAATTCTGATGATCCCATGATGAAGCAATAGCGTGACAATCAAACTTCCGTATATTACTTAAACACTACATTTATATAAGCATGAACTCGCAATTAAAGACTGACCACGTTCTTATCCCATTCTCGTAGTATTCATCAGAATAAATAAGATTCACTTAGATCTCGTTGTGCATATGAAATTGAAAAATAAAGCCATAATCATAGGCATGATAAATATAATTTACGTTAGATAGAATAAAAATGTTGGTGTCCGTCTTTTGTCAGCTTCTCCGTTCATAATTTAAAATATTATATATATATATATATATGTGTGTGTGTGTGTGTATAGCACGCTGTTAATATTATGGGTAGACCTAGGAGTCTTGATTCTATAGTTTTGTATCACTATACAAAAGACAATGCATCCGTGATGCAGGTATAACAGTAATTACCTGACCTACCACCTTCAGATGCAACATGTAAAACTACATGCAACTTCGAATATAAGCATATATATATATATATTCTAATTGGTAATTTATGGATAAATATTAGTAAATTCCATTGTTAATTTTATTTGGATGAATATTGGTAATATACGTACATATAAAGGGTGTATTCCAAAGAGATAAAAGAAAAAAAAAATAATAAAGACGTTGAAAATGAGTTTATTAGATAAATAGAAATTATCTCCTCATACTTGCACAGATTAAATGGGGGTTATATAAGTTGTTTATCTTTATCCAATTGTCTCTTTCCTTCCATACAATTAATTGCCGACTCCTTCCGCGTAAGAAGGTTACATGTGCCTATAGGGAAACGAAGTTGACATTCGTATATTCTAAAGCAACCAAATTATTAGAACCTAATTTTGCTAAAATTACTTCTTTACTATCAAAATAAAAAAAATTACAAAAATATAAACTACATAAAAGAAATTACAATATATTGCCTAAAAACCTATAGGCTATTTCAAATGTATTGCATCTTGAAGATGTAATACTATTACAATAGTAAAAATATTACAGCTTCAAGTTGTGATAGAAGTCAAGTTATACTAATCGTAATGTAGGGAATGCAAACCAGTTTGGAATTTTATTATTTTTTAAAATAATTATTCATAAGAAAAAGCAAGAAAAGACAAAAAAAAGAGGCTATTTGAACCTAAAAGGATCCTAAAACGAAATAAAATATTGCCTAAAAATAAAAATATTTGGTAAAAAGCGTTGAAATGCATTTTTCAAGCCCAAAACAATATCAATTAAGCTTACTCAAGTTATTTTGTTGTAGTATCTAAAAATTAATTTTTGGAAATATATAATAATAAAAAAAAATTCTTCTTGGACCAAAAGTCATGTCTATTTGAGCATAACCGAGTAAAACGGCTTAATTTATCATAGGCTAAAGCTACATTGCATTTATCAAATATGATAATGGTTTAGTACTAATACGTTGTATTTATGAAATGCAATATAGGATTTGTATCACTAATCTTTCATTTAATTTTTTCTAGTTGGACCAAGCCTATATTGCATTTCAAAAATATGATAATCTATTAGTATTAATATCGTATTTTTAAAATATTATAATCTAATAGTATTCGTATTGCATTTCTAAAATACGATATATGTTTAATACTACTTTGCTATTGTCGCATGTTTTAAATACAAGATACTTATTGTTATGAGTGTCGCATTTTATAAATGTAATATAGGTTTGGTATTTTTGTAATATTTTTTATACAATTTATATTTATGTAATTTGTTTTTCAAATGTTAGTAGACGCATGTTTCACACATAACCACGAAAATGATGATATTTGATTTGATTACCCATAAACTCATACTTAGTTAATCACGCAATGAATACATCATGGTGTTCACATTCATGTTTTTGCCACTTAGGACCTACTATTCTGCATGATGATATTCAAATTAATTCAAAATAAGTTAACTATTTTAGTCAAGTAATAGAAATAAGCTGTCCTTTTTTTTTTTCTTCAAGATGAGTGTCTTTAATAATCTTCTTTTTCGTTAACTATATATATATTTTATATAAGATGGGAAAGAAGAAATGGAGCCTACCCAAACATAACAAAAGGATAATGTTCATACTATGAAACAAGCCATCGATAGTCAAGCATGCATGTTCCGCTGCATATATAAAATTTTGAGAAGAAAATTTCTATGTGTGTATATTCATATTACAGGCTAAAGAAGGCTAATATATATACAACATAGACGCACTAACCAAGCTTTTAAACATAGAAAACAAATATCTTAAATATACTCTTTACACAATTGACAGATATTTACAGATCCTAAAATATTCTAATACCTTCTAAACATAGAAAATATCCTAAATATACTCTTTACATAATTGACAGATATTTCTAAAATATTCTAATACACCCCCTCAAGTTGGTGCGTGAAGATTGCAAACCCCCAACTTGCATAGAAGATACCCAAACTGCTGTGTCCCCAATGCCTTAGTAAAAATATCAGCGAGTTACTCAGAGCTACGTACATAAGCAGTCTGAACATGTCCATGTTGAATCTCATCACGAATAAAATGACAATCAATTTCAATGTGCTTTATGCGCTCATGAAACACGGGATTTACACTAATGTATAAAGCTACTTGGCTACCACAATACAACAACATAGGATGAGAGTGTACAACACCGAGAGACAGCAAAAGACCCCTTAACCATTTCAGTTCACACACAGTGGTAGCCATGGAACGATATTTTACTTCAGCAGAAGATCTCGACACTGTATGTTGCTTTTTAGTCTTCCAAGAAATGAGAGAAGTCCTTAACATAACAAAATATCCAGTAAGAGATCGTTGAGTTAAAGGACAACTCCCCCAATCAGAATCACAATAAGCATACAACCGAAGATCACTATCAGCTCGTAAAAGTATTCCTTGTCCAGGACTGCCCTTCAAATAACGAACCACGCGCAAAGCTGCTTCCCAATGAGCTTCCCTTGGTTGATGCATAAATTGTGCCAAAATATGAACACTGTAGGACAACTCAGGTCGAGTAAGAGTCAAATAAATTAGTCTTCCTACCAATCTCCGATACTTCTTTGAATCAACCAACAATGCATTTTCTGCTAAGGCTAAATGATGATTTTGTTCAATGGGAAAACCAGATGGTTTAACACCTAATAATCTAGCTTCACTAATAATATCCAAAGTATATTTGCGTTGGCAAAGAAAAATTCCTTCTTGATTCCAAGCCACCTCTATGCCTAAAAAATACTTCAATGTTCTCAAATCTTTCATGTAAAAGCAATGGCATAAATAATTTTTAAACTTCTGAATGGCAACTCCATTATTCCCCACAATAACAAGATCATCGATATACACCAGTATACTCAAATGTATCTTGTCTTGATTTAAAGTAAACAATGAATAATCAGATTGAGATTGAAGAAATCCATACTGCTTTAATGCAGTTGTCAATTTGGAAAACCAACATCGGGGGGCCTGTTGTAACCCATAAAGTGATTTACGTAATCGACAAACTTTGCCAGGCTGTTGAGTAGAGAACCCAGGTGGCATCTTCATGTACACCTCTTCTTCTAAATCTCCATACAAGAATGCATTATGAACATCCATTTGATGGAGTTCCCATCCCTTTATTGCTGCCACTGAAAGAAAAGTACGTACAGTAACCATTTTTGCAACAGGAGCGAAGGTCTCATTGTAGTCAATTCCTTCAATCTGATTATTGCCAAGAATCACCAATCGAGCTTTATAACATTCAACCGAACCATCTGAGTTATATTTGATCTTGTAAACCCATTTACTGCCGATAGCTTGCTTTCCCTACGGTAAATCTTCCACAGTCCATGTCCCATTAGCCTCAAGTGCCTCAAGTGCCTCAATTTCTTTCATCATGGCTTCTTTCCATCGAATGTCTTTGATGGCCTAAATATAAGAAACAGGCTCCTTTTCGGCTGTCATAACTGTTAAGAAAGAACGATGTTGTGGAGAAAATTTGTCACAATTTACATAATGTGCTATAGGATAGGAGGTACCTGTGGATGGAATTAGATTGGAGGAACATGCAGAGGGACTTATTTGTTGTGTAGTATATGTCACAAAATCTTACAACCGAGTAGAAGCTTCTTTTGTTCTATGACCCCGTCCAAGTTGTTCTGGAATAGATTCACCTAAGATTTCAATGACACTCCCCTGTCGTTATTATCACTTTGAGTCACAGTCAAATTCTCAAGTACCTCACTTTCATCTTCCTCATTCAATTCACCATTAAAATGATTGGTGATATCGAAAGAAGCATTTTGTACAAGATCTGGTTGCACACCTTCCTTATCAGCATATGGAAATTCAGATTCAGAGAACACAACATCCTTGGATACAAAATATTTTCTTGTATCAAGATCATAAACTTTTCACCCTTTTTTTCCGAAAGGATATCCTACAAATAAACAATATTGACTCCTGCTAGCAAACTTGTCTTTTTCCCTATTTAAGTTCCGAGCATAACACAGGCACCCAAAAGTTTGAATGTGATTATAACTAAAAGGTTTACCAAACAATATCTCATAAGGAGTCTTTCCTCCTAATAACTTAGAAGGAGTCCGATTGATCAAATATGTAGCCGTTAGAACACATTCTCCCCAAAATTTAATGGGAAGATTGGCCTGAAATCTTAAAGCTCTAGCTACATTTAAAATATGACGATGTTTTCTCTCAACACGTCCATTCTATTGAGGTGTTCCTACACATGAGGTCTGATGTAAAATTCCATTTTCAAAAAAATAGTTATGCAAGCAAGCAAATTCAGTCCCATTATGACTTCTAACTATCTTCACATCTTTTTGAAATTGTCTTTTAGTCATGGCAAAGAAATTACGCATGATAAGTTCCACTTCTGTTTTTTCAGTTATCAAATATATCCATACACCCCTAGAAAAATCATCAACAATGGTAATGAAATACGAGGCCCCACAAGAAGCATTAACACGATAAGGTCCCCACAAATCACAATGAAGTAATTCAAAAATTTCATTTACTTTAGTGTCATTAGAAACAAAAACTTCTCTTATTTGTTTAGCTCTCAAACAAATGTCACATGGTTTATTCTTTACTGAACTATTACTAAATTCAACTTGAGGAAGAGATTGTACAATTTTTGTAGATGGATGCCCCATCCTCGTATGCCATAATTCAAAAGAATCTACATGGCTTGTCTTGCATGCTTGGACTGATACTATTGACTTCAAATAATAAAGTCCCTTGCACTGTTCACTCGCTCCAATCACCATCCTCGAGGTTCGGTCCTGTATAACACAAATTTTATCAGTAAATTGGACATTACAATTAGAGTCATCAAGCAATTGCGACACAGATATCAAATTACAATTCAAATTTGGAACATGGAGAACATTGTCAAGTTTGATATGTTTTCCCAAGCAAACTGATCCCTCCTTCAATGCCATCACCTGCTCTCCATTAGGTAATCTAATTGAACATGCCACAATTTCTTTCAAATTTGTTAAACATTCTAAAGTACCTATCATATGTTGTGAAGCATCGGAATCAATAATCCAATTCAGATTATCCTTACCATTCATCTTCTTACTAGTACCCGATTTGTACGTGTTCAACAAATTGAGAAAGAATGACCATTGTTCTGCTGTCAAGGTCCCAGAAGCTGTATTTTCTTCCGTTGCTGCCATTGATGATGATGGTTGCCCAATTACATGGGCTGTATTCACCTTTGGCGTATTACTTTGCCCATGCCCTGCACTCTGTCCCCCTCGTCCACGTCCAGCCCCTTTAGGTCGGTCACCCCACCATTCCGGATATCCAATGAGTTGAAAAAAAGTTTCAGAATCATGTCCCTCTCGTTTGCAGTGTGAGCAAATGGCAGATTTGTCTTTCACTTCTGTTTTATACTTTTGCCCTCCTCTATTGGTCTGCACTGCAAAACTCACAACTTCTCCATGTTCCTCCTTCCTTCGTGAGATGTTTCTAATACGTTCTTCTTGGTACACCAACGAGTATGCCTTATTCAAGTTTGGCAATGGTTCTATGCTCAAAATATTGGAACGAAATGCTCTATATAATGCATCTTCTAACATCATCAAAAACTGATGAAACCTCTCTTTTTCTCGTTTCTTGTCAAGTTCAGCTGCAATATTACAATTGCATCTTTCACAACGGCAGATGGGAATTTGCTCATAATTTGCAAACTCTTCCCAAAGTTGTTTCAATTTCCCATAATAAGTCACAATCAACATACCTCTCTGTTTGCAGTTGGCAAGTTCTACCTTGATCTGCTGAACACGAGGTCCATTAGCGATAGAGAATCGCTCTTTGATATCTTCCCATAAATCCTTTGCAATCTCCATATATGTTATGGTAGATCGCAGTGTTGGCTCAATTGTGTTGAGCATCTATGAAACCAACATTAAATTCATAGTCCACCAATCCTCTAATTTAGTGGAATCATCAGCAGGTTGATTAATCGTTCCATCAATAAATCTGAATTTCTTCTTGGCCCTCAACGACGTTCGCATCGCTCGAGCCCATTCATCATAATTGTCTCCTTTTAATTGCACCTGAGTAATTATATTACCAGGATTATCACTCCAAGTCAATAGGTAAGGGGAGGCTGGTTTCTTTCCCTTACTAGTCATATCGTTTTTTTTTTTTTTTTTTTTTATAACCAGGCTTTGATACCATATAAAATTTTGAGAAGAAAATTTCTTTATGTATATATTCATATCACAGGCCAAAGAGGGCCAATATATATACAACATAGATGTACTAACCAAGCTTTTAAACATAGAAAACAAATATCCTAAATATATTCTTTACACAATTGACAAATATTTACAGATCCTAAAATATTCTAATACCTTCTAAACATAGAAAATATCCTAAACATATAAAATATCCTAAACATACTCTTTACCTAATTGACAAATATTCCTAAAATATTCTAATAGGATATAATATAAATTGGCACCATGAGATGCGTGTAAGAAAAAGCTTCCTATGTTTTGCTTTTACACTTTTCACACCCAATATTTTACTAGGTTTCATTTTCACAAAGTACCTGTAAAACGTTCTAATCTTGTTGTTTTTCATAAAGTGCCTATAAACTGTACTAATCTTCTTGTTTTTTTCCCTCAGTATCATCCTCAAGTATTGGCTGATGAATTAATCTATCTCTTCTTTGCAATCATGTAATACCTGAGTTTTTCCAATTAGTTTAGTAACTTTAGGATCCGAGCTCTTAAATTTAGGACACCAGATTATGATATCTGTTTTATTTTAAACTTCACAGTAAAGTTAAAAAAGTTTGATAAAACAATTTAAATAAAGTCAATTTCTTAAAATAAGCTATATAAAAATATTAATTTAAGAAAAATATCAAATTATCGCTAAAAACCAATAATTATCGAAAACAAGAAATTCAAGATTTTAAATATAGCGAGATATTATAAATAAGTTAATTAACTTACAAAAATAGTGAATGAAGTCGAATTATACATAATATACATGTATTTACATGTGATATGTATTATATGTATTAAATACATATATATAATAATAAATTATTATTAAAATAAGGTCAAATAATGGAAAATTAATAAAAAAATTGCACGGATGAGTCATCAAATAATGTATTAAGCTGGTATTAATTAGAAATGGTGAGTCAACACATGCTTGATGAGAAAATGACACATGTCCTTTAGGAAAATGAAAAATTGACATGTATCGTATACATGTCCAAATTTTATTTGATTATGAAAAGTTCAAAAAATATAAATAGGCCCCAAACCCTCAAATTCAACTTTTTGGAACTCTGAAAATGAAAGAAAACAATTTAGAAAAGTTAGAAAAAATAAAATAAAAACAGAATAAGAAATAGAGTCGGAGTTAAGCTAAGGCGATTCAATAAGTTATTTACAACCTAACTTGGCAGGGCTTGGTGGTCCCATAGAGGGTGGCCAAAGAAGCTCTTTTGATATGGTGCGGTGGCTAGGTGGTGGTCGGAGGTAATCGGTTCAGGTGAATCAAAATTTCGCCCATAATTTGTTTAATTTGCTAAAAAGATCAAATGTTATTCATTAATTATAAAATTTGGTTTTCTGGGATTATTTTAGGTATAAATTAATGTAGTAATTTTATTTTAATTAAATAATTACTATAAATGTAGGTTCCTTAAAAAAAATACTCTGTTTAGACAAAAATTGAATAAATTTTTATAAATATTAGATGATATTGTTTCAAGTTCAATTTTTGTATGTAGTACACCTAATATATATATATATATATATATATATATATTTAATTGTGTTAACAATAAATTTTGAGATTAAGCATGTTTACTATTTTTTGTAATTATTTTGAATAAAACTGCCAATTTTACCGAATTATTGAAATAATTAGTTTTTGATGAAATTAATGAATGAGCCCTACATGTTTTGATTTCTGGATTTTTATAATGATATTTGGAATACTTAGTTTTTATCCCACACTTAAATTTATTTATTTTTCCTAATTTTATGTAATTCCAAGCTAAAACTCATATTTTTGTAAAAATAGATAATAGCCAATTTAGTGTACTTAATAATCGATAATTAACCTATATATTTTTGTAAGTCTATAGAATTTTTCATGAAATTAATTGGGCTCGTATACCATTTATTTCATATTTTCATAATATAAGCTTATAATCAGTATTAGTAAGATACTTGTCAAATTACGTAAAACGAATACTTTGAGGTATAATAAGTGTTGTTCGACAAGTTTAGAAAGTATAATTGTAAGGGTTTTTAAGTTCAGCACTAAAGCTTACTCGAGTCAATTTCGAAGTTAAGGTAGCGTATGGTCTAGTCATAATGAAAAAAGGGAATTTTTGGATTTTTTAAAATATTGATCAATCTTGTTTCTTAATATATATTAATAGCATTGAAAATAACAATTGGGACGATATAAATTTTATTGAAATCAAATAATAAATGAGTAAGATATGGTCAAATGAAGTTTAAAAAAATGGAAATGAAAGTTTATAATAGTTTGGATTCAACCTACACTTGATTTGAAGACTATATCATATTTTCATAGATGTGATAAGTAAGGAAAGACCAATCACGAAGTATAGGATATTGCGCTATTGCTAAACTCAGGTAAGTGGATCTAACGCATACTTAGATGTATTGTTTGATGCTGTGTTGGTTGAACATGAATATATCTTCGGTGAATTGATATGCTACTATAATGGATATTAGTGTGGTAATTTTGAATGACAATAACTGTATTTTGGTTAAACTGTTATATAGTTATGTTGGGTGATGATTTATGCTTATTATTGATCGTGCTAACTGGAGAAGTTGAGTGATCTAACCCAATCTTTTGAGTGTTCACTTAAGTGAACCCTAAGTAAGATACTAAAATTCTGCTATGGAGAGTTTGAAAACCAAAATCAGATTACTGGGTTGAATAAAACTTAAAGATTGAATGTGTTGATTGATATTCTTAAGTTACTATTACATATCGTGGCACAACATGGCATGGCACAAAAAGGGATTTACGAGTTAGAAATTTCAGACTAAGGCTTCTAAATAATCATTGAAAAAGTATGGCTTTATTAACTCAGTTTTTAGAAGCATATAGATTGCATTGCCTAAATATTGTAACTATTTTGATAGTTAAATTTGGTAGACTATCATATGTAGTCTAGTTTGGCAATGTTGCCACTTTGATTTGCTGAACTATAGTGTGTAGTCTAATTTTGTAAAGTTAGGAGTCCTACTTTTAGATGGCTTTTTGTTGCCCTTTTTGAAAATAATAGAATATAGTGTATAGTCCAATTTGGTGGGGGTCCTACTTCTAATCAACTCCTTGTTGCTCTAGGTTCCTAGACATTATATCCAAATGCCCGGCTATGTTGACTAATCGAAAGAAGTTTGGAGGGCATAAGATATTGGTACCAATGCATACTATGTGCATGAGTATAGTATGCTACATCATTGGCAATAAGGGTTCGGTTGGGCAAATGCGTATATAAAGTTAAACTTGTGTGTTATGATTGAAATGTTTCAGTTGTGATATGCAGTATTATCTATCGTATTATCTATATTATGTTGTTTGTTATCTACTTTCACTTAACTTCAGTAATTAAGGGGATAAAATGTTTTATCCTCATGTTAACTATATTGTGAAGAGCTCAACACTCAAGGGGGATACATATATTGAGAGCGTGAATCGAAGTCAACGACTGTTGTATAGAACTTATATTAAGTCAAAGATCCTATTACTATGAAGACGATGAAGGAAAAAGTTGGTTCATATTTTGATATAAATATTATATTGTATACATAAGTTGTAATAAAATATCTAGCTAAACTCTAATGTAATATAGCAACCATTTTATTATGCAAACAAAGTTGTCTTTTAATGAATTAGTAGGTTGAGTTAATTTTTCAACAAATATTCTTGTATAACGGTTGTATAACGGTACATCCTGTGCTATGTCGGGATGTAACAAATCATTATACCTAAAATTGAAGTTTCACTTTCACGGAATGTCCGCATATCATTGTTGGATTTGCTTATTGAAATAATTTTATGTGCACTCTATTAATTAACTGTCAAATAAAATGCGTTTCATGGTTATATAATAGTTGCTAAATTGAGTTTCGTATTTTCGTTGTTTAAATGCTGGATTTCTGACCCGAAACAGGCAGGAAAAACAATTTTTACCGATTTCCAAGGAATGATTCCAGCATCATATCGAATTTCAAGGATTGGAGGGTCCATAAATTTACTAATTGGTCATTTTCGGGGTAGACATTTTGCATCCATCCGTTTTAAAGTCCGATTGTGAAATATTTAATTGAAAACAATTTAAATCTTTTAAGTTGTGCCTGACCTCGATTGCCACGTATCGTAAACGTAACATATCATATCAGTTTTTTGATGAATTTTCTGAAATGGTTAATGTTTTATGTGTCATATGGAAGATACATGGATGAGAAACCTTCATAATTGTGTAAGGTGTCAACAACTTAAACGACTCTTTTAATAAAAATGCCCAACGGTCCTTTTTGTCTCCTTTTCTGAAAATATGTAACTAAAAAAAAGAAAAAATTAAATCTATAATGGATAAGGTATTGTTTGGTTGTCATATACTTTCATAGTATAGCACTAGATAAATTTATTAATTTATTATTTGATTTGTATATTAATCAAAATAACTTAACAAAACAACCCATAAAGTACTACACTAAAACTAAAAGTTTGTATCATATATTTGATGGTATAAAAATCCATTTCATAATATAAAACAAATACTGAACTTTTTTGTAATTTATGATATGAATAATTAATTTTTTATATTTTTAATTATTTTAATCACAAAAATCTGTATTAAGTATTGCATACACCAAATATAATATAAAAGAGTTATATTATTTTGTTCTCGTTGTATTATGCTACCTAATTCTCATTGTAACGTCTTGTTCTGCTAAATAAATGCTACCTAAATAAAGAAAATAAAGCTCTTATGTGATCATCTTATCATGCCCACTTCTTGGGCCTTACATTGAGTAGTCATAGACCTTAGTCTTACATATCATATGACACAAATATTAGATATTAGTACTTTTTAAAGTCTTCTTAGAGAACTCATCTTCCATGATACACTATAGGTCGGTTTTGTTGCAATAGCCCTCTTTACAAAGTCATTATTACAGCTTACCTCCCAAACTTTCTTATATCTATGCCATTTGTTGTTGTAGAGCTTCCCATGCAAATAAATCTACCCCTCTTCTTTTTCAGTGCTTCATTGCCAAATGACATGCTTATGACTAGAAAAATTTCAAAGGAAATTCTTGTACCACTTTCTCACATTTGTGCACTTAGTAGTGAATCACTTGACACTTTTGTGCTTTGCACTTTTGATTTTGCTTTTTCTCTTTAATGTGCTACTCTCTCTTGCCTTTTATTACCCTTAAACTATTAATCATGACATCTTAAGGGGACTAAGTTTACGAGAAATTAGATTGAAAATGTAATATGGAATATGCCAAAGCTTACATACAAATTGATAAGAATACAAAAGCTTTGAGGTCAAATGATGTAAACCTCAAGAATCAGTCATGATACCCAACACCAATGACTAAAATTGTCACCTAAGAAAACTAGAATCAAATCAAGACCCTAGCCAATTGATTATTTAGAATCAACATTTGCGAGTCCAAAAGAACCTTATCCATAAAAAAGAATTAAGAACCAAACGTATAAGGAACCTAAACCTGTTTGCTATAAAGGTCTAAGAAGGAAAGGTATAATATCATATGCTACAGGGAATGCCTTGATAAGTTAATCATAACAAGAGCATAAAACTTGGCACTAAAATATTCTTAGTTAGATTAATTATTTATCAGAACACTTGCCTATTTATGGCTTAATTTGTTCTATCAATTGTTAAATTTAATTAACTTGATTATGCTTTAGTTGACCTAGTATAGAAAACAGCTCTCCCATTCAACGTAGTAAGGCAACTAGTTAGCCTAATTGAGATCATGGTTAACCAAGTCTTCCATTGGTTTCATTTGGTTAACTCATTTCACATGTAGTCGACCTAGTTGAAAATCTTTAGTCTCAAACCTTTAGTCTTAACTTCAACATTGATCCCATATTCATGCTAAGTAAAGCTCTTGAATTAAATCCCAAATGATTAAGTAGCTCTCTCTAGCAATTGAGTATAACCAATATATACAAAGAATCAACAAGCCCTAAGATCCTAACTCAATAAAGAAAAACTTAGGAATAAGAAAATATGAAATGGGATAATAATAATGGTTGACCCTAAACCTTAGTGTTCAAACATGTGCCTTTAGTAGTCTACCACAAGTTTATTGGTCGACTGCCTCATTATTTAATCATTCTTTAGGCCTTACCTTATATCCATTTCTTTTCCCATCTAACTTTCAAACATGAGGCTTGTGAAAATTCTCATAAGTCAAGCATGCATGTCACTTAAGTTGTACTTGCTTTTCGCTCCTCTATTATAGTGAAGTGAATCACTTAGTGTCTACTTAGTGCATTGTACTAAACATTAAGCATTGTCATCCTTTACCTAGATGATGCCTTGCATTTTCATTAAAACCCTTAACTTGCTATGAGCATTGCTAAACTTGATACCTTTCCACTTTATTCTAGCTAATGCAAATACTGAGACCATAAATGATGTTGACATTGCGATAGCAAATGATGTATAGATCTCACAATCATTATTTCAAAGTAATGTTTCTACATTTGACTCCTTTAAGATTCACATGGCTATCCTACACCCTTAACTCTATCTAATGTAACAATGATAAATATTTAGAGGTATAAGAAGCTCTTGAAAGCCTAACTCAATATGTGAAATAATCTATTCATCTAGGAAGCACAAAACTAAAAACCGTTGTATGTTTAATAACACTAATGCTCAACATAGAATTGTGGTGATTAACCATAAACATTGGAAATCAATCACACCCCTTAGCAATTGGCTATGGCATTGTCTGATAAACTCAAATATGATTTAATAAGAGAAAGCAAAAAATAAATGTTGTAATGTTGATATTATATTAACTTCTTATTCAAATACATGATGACTTCTAACCAAATCGAATTGAAAATTTTTCCAAACTTAGTCTTCAGTTGGTTTGAAACATTTTTCCAAATGAACCTACCAAATATACCTAACTAGCTCTATGAAGCTACCTCAAAATTAATAGGTTAAGAATATATAATTATCATTTATATACATTAATTCCAGGCATAAGGTACTTATTGAACTTTTATTAAAACCTATAACATTATTTAGCGCCCTATTATATACTATTTAGAGGCGAAGCCAAAGTGCATGCTTGGTTACTTTTGTAAGAAATAGCACTTTTATATTAACTACTCTCAATTATGATTGTACACTCCTTTAGTAATTGACCTATATCAGCATGCCTCTATTTCTAACTATTGGTATGAAAGAGACATTTAGGATTCCATTACTGTGTGAGCTCTCTTAAAAGCGCTATCACCTTCTACCAATTTTTATTTCTTGGAAATTAGTGATCGTGTAAGGAAGTATATGAACACCATAAATTGTAGACTACCCTTTTATTCCAAGCGTTGTCAAGATGGTTGGTAATATCATAGTGGTTGGGAAGACTTAAAATTTATTAGAAGATTAATTTAATGGATTATAATCACATTAGGTATTTTTTTATTAGGATAGATTCTCTAAATCATCAATCACCTATTAAACAAAATAATAAAAGTGACAAATAGATATAAAATATTATAGTATCGCCAAAGACTTGAGCCTCGTTACAATCATTTCTTTTTTTCTTATATTTTATAGAGAATAAGGGAAATAATTCAAGAAATAAGGGGAAGTTTTAACGCCAATATATATAATGCTAAGAATTGCATGTTTTAAATTATTACATTAATAATTATCAATTTTACAACTCATATCTACATAAAGATGCCGTATTTCTTTTATCAGATTTTTATATTAACAGTTGCCTTTTTCTTAATTCATCTATGCATAATAATGATAGGATTTATTGATAGAGCTCTTTAAACATGAACCCTTCAAACCCATCCAGATTTAACGCACCTTACCAATTAAGGCCTGCTGCTAGGGCTCAAGGCCTAGGCCCAACTTGACTAGGCTTAAGGGGCTCTTTAACAACTAGAAGACATTAAATAATGATAAGAGACTAAGTTAATAACTATCTTTGGCATATATGGGACACATTAGACATCATGAACCCACTTTCTTATACTTGTGGGAGAGGATTTTGCCTAATAACTGCCCTCTAACTGTTGGCACCACTCTATTATAAATACCAAGTCATCATCTAACAGCAAATTACTTGACACTTTGCATACTTAAGTCTATCTATTCCTCTCAAGCATTTCTTACTCTCCAAAACACCTTACTAACTTAAGTATCGTAGTGGTTACGTTGAACAACACCCTAGCATCCCCTATTAGTGTTCTATTTACAGGCTTATCAAATGTGTAAAGCCATATTTCTACTAGCAAATACCTTAAGACAATATTTGGCACTATTTATGGAAAGCTGAATTCTGATACAAAAAACCCTAAATATATTAAACACATTTTAGACAACATGTCTCACTACGGCGAATAGGAGAACCATTAGTTAGTAAATAACTAATCTACAAAGAACCAACCCCTCCCAAGGGAAACACTAGAGGAGCACCTAGAGCACTCGAAATGCTTGGTTGAGAAATTTTCTACTAAAAAAAAGCTACTTCATGCTCACCTTGAAAAAGCTGAGAGGCACAGTACACAAACTCACCCTTCGAAGCCTTTAATGCCCTTACTAGGCAAAACCACTAACAGCAATCACAAAATGGCAGGGATCAATAACTTGATCCCCTAATGCAACAACAGCTAACAAGATTTGTGGCCACTCACGATCAAGCACTTGCTAGCAATGAGCAAGTAGCCGATTTGTAGGGAGTACCGACTTACTCAGCAGTACACCAAGCTTATCCAATAGACGATATTGACCTTAATGAGTTTCGTGGAATTGTCAAGAGGCTCTTTAAGAAATAGGGGAACAAGGCAGCTAGCAACATCAAATTAGTCATTAGAAACAGAAACCCCGTCACCAGGGCCGTCTATGAAAAAATGTTGCCCCCCAATAGCAAACTTGCATCCCTTGATTAATATAACAGTACAGGAGACGTTGATGACCATCTCCTCCACTTCTATACCCTCATAAACCTTCACGGTTATGGGGACGCCATAATGTATAAGGCTTTCTCAGGCACCTTAAGGAAAGCAACTTAGGCGTAGTTTAACCACCTGCTTGAGAACTCTATTAGCTCTTTTGACTAGCTGGTAGGGAAATTTAGCCTCCATTTTAGGGCTAACAAGCTCTCATCCAAGAATGTATTCACCTTGTACATGATAAGGTAGAGCGAAGGTGAATCTCTATGCAACTATGTAGCCTAGTTCAATAATGCTATGGTTGAGATCCCTTAGCTGGACGAGGGAGTTGCTGTCCATGCCACTCAACTTGGCATTCGACCTTTGGGAGACTTCTTCCAATCGATTACAAAGAGCATGTTGAAGACCTTGGCCGACTTTTGGAATAAGACTTAGAAGTACATTAACTAAGAGGACAACATTTACGCCTGGCACAATGGTGATTGAGAGGGGTCTGGTAGAAAGCAAGACAAAGAAAAATTGTTTATGAAGGATTGCCTCAATAGAAGGTTACTGAATAGATCAAAGGGGGAAGGCTCAGGAAAAAAAGAAGCATTGAGTTGAGTGAGACCCACTCCCCCCTCTATCTATACATAGTATACACCTTGCCCCCGCCCACCCCTTTGAATAAACCTATAACCCAGTTTTATTTTGAGGTGAAGCATAGGAACCTACTACAAAGACCTTCGAAAATGAAGGAAAACCTTAGCCATTGGAACTCGAATAAGTACTATCATTTCCATGGTGACCATAGCCATACCACTAATGAATACTTCTAGTTGAAGAATGCAATCGAATAATCCATTCAATTTGGGTTTTCAATGAGTATGTAGCCTAACCAAGGAACGATGACCATTCTAATGACAAGGAAGATCAAGCACCCCAAATGTTGTGAACCGAAGGTGCTAAAGTAAAGCAAAACGGTGACCACTATAACGACTGTACCCCCAATGACATCATCAATATAATAGTTAGGGGCCATATCCTAGGAGCTGGCCGAGTACCAGTAACTCAGTTAATGCCCCATCCAAGGTGTTGGCATAAGGGATAAGAGACAAAAGCTAGATATTTCTATCTCCTTCTCTAACGAAGATATGGAGGGGGTAGATACACCTCATTAGGAAGTCGTGGTAATAAGGGTGAGGATCACAAATTTCGAGGTCCTGAAGATAATGGTAGATACCAACAACTCCATTGATATTCTCTTCCTCTACAAATATGAAAGGATGAGGAAGAAGCTGCTAGCTAAGATGAAGCCATACCACTATAACTTGATTAGCTTCAATGGAAGTACTGCCCTTCCATGTACAATGCTCTCTTAGGAAGATCTAGTCTAAATGCGTTTGGAGTCATCAAATCCTCCCTTTGCCTAAAGACAAAATTCTTAACCCTGACCAGGGTAGAAATATGTAGGTGTGATCAAAAACTCTCACGAAAGCTATATGTTAGGGTTGCCAAAGGTGATGAAGTTTTCTCTCTAGAGTCTAACTTACAGGCAAAGAGGGGTAAATTGGGTGAAAAAAACCAAAGGCCTCCAAATTAGTCTCTCTCCTGACCAGACCACAAAGGTAGGGATCGAGACTCCTTCTAAAGTGAAGGACGAAACTATTACTCTCCTACAAGCCAACTCAAATAGGTTTGCCTAGTAGGCATTAGACATGACCAGGATCTTACCTGATCTAGCAACCCATAGCTTCAACATCAACTCTACTGTACAACTTGTCAAAGCAAAACAAAGGGCACTTCGCTCTAGAGAGGTAGGTTGTGATTAAGGAAGAGGTGTAGAAGCTGCTCAAGGCCAACTTTGTAAGGGAAGGGAAGTACCTAACCTAGCTAGCAAACGTGGTGCTAGTAAAAAAGAAGATCGAGAATTGGCATATGTGCATCAATTACACCGACCTCAACAAAGCTTACCTAAAAAATTGCTTCCCCTTTTTGAGAATTAATCAACTAGTCGACTCCACTTTAGGAGACACCCTGTTAAGCTTCATGGGCACCTTCTTGGGGTATAACTAGATTAAAATGGACCCAAAAGATGAAGTTTATACCTCTTTCGTCACCAATTATGGCACATACTACTACACAATTATGTTGTTCAGTCTAAAAAATGTTGGGGTCACGTACCAGCGAATGGTGATGAAATTATTTAAGCTCCAAATCAAACACAATATGGAGGTGTATGTCGACAACATGATCATTAAGAGCACAAAGCCAGACGATTATGTCAAGGGCCTCTAAGTAGCCTTCGACCAGATGCGAAAACACGAAATGAAGCCGAACCCTTAGAAATGCGTCTTTGAGGTCGACTTCAACAAATTCTTAGGCTTCTTAGTCATCCAAAGAATTGAGGCCAATCTCGAGAAGATAAGCACCATCAGGGGGAAGAATCGTCTTACCTCAGTCTAAGACACGTATAAGCTCACTGGTATGGTAACCAAGTTGAGCAAATTCATCTTGAAAAGCACGAATAGATGCACTGAGTTCTCCAAAATCTTGAAAAATACAAATGGTTTTGAATCGACCTCGAAGTGTGTTGTCATCTTCTAACAGTTCCCAGATTTGCCCACGCATCCACTAGTTCTCTCCAAGCCTGTCCACAAATAAGACCTATTCTTGTACCTAGCCATAAGCAACTAGGTGCTCTCCTTTGTGTTGGTTAAAGCAAATGAAAGAGAACACATGCCCATATACTATGTCAACTATATACTCTACGGGCTTGAGGTTAGGTACACCCAGTTAAAAAAATTCACCCTAATTGTCATTATCTTAGCACATCAGCTAAGGCCCTACTTCTAGGTACACTAGATTATTGTACTCATAGATCAACCGCTACATACCATGCTATAGAAGCCTAATGTGTTTAGATAGATGATAAAGTATGTAATAGAGCTAAGTACGTACGGAATTCAATACTAATGATGAATGGCCTACAAGGCATAGGTGCTAGCCAACTTCACAGTAAAATATACAAGAGAGGAGGGAACACCCCTAGGTGATGACAAACCGATATAAACTCTCCACGTCAACGAATCATCTACTTCGGGGAATGGAGCTGTAGGTCTTGTTTTGATAGGCCTACATAAGGTCATGGTCTACTATGCCCTTAAATTTAAGTTCAATGCCAACAACAATGAATCCGAGTACAAAGCCATCATCATTAGTCCCAAATTAGCCAAAGAGATCAGTGTCAAACACTTACAGGTCTTCTTGGACTATAGGCTAGTCATCTAACAAGTTCGAAGGGAATATGAGGCTACTGACAACACGATGGTGAGGTACCTAGAGAAGGTGAAGAGCTTTCTAGCTGAATTCTCTTCATGCAGCATCATGAAGACCCCTTGACATGAGAATTCAGAAGTATATTGGCTATCTAAACTCACCTTTACTAGGATATAGAAACCAAAGGTGAGGGATAGGAAGATCCTCATAGAGTACCTGCTGGAGAAGAACATAACTCCAATCTTGCCTAAAGCCTTAGAATTGATAACAACAGCAACATAGCTAAGCTGGATGGATCTTATCTGGAGTTATTTAAGGTAGGGCACACTCCTAAAGGATAAGAGGGAGGTAACGAAGCTCAAATATTATGCCACAAACTACAAGTTGGTTGATGGCGTCCTATACTGTAAGGACATCAACCTCCCATTCCTTAGATAGCTATGAGAAGGTAAAGGCATGCACATCATGGAAGATCTACATGCTAGGGTATGTAGCAACAACATTCAATCCCAAGCCTTCAACCTCTAAGTACTGCAACTCAGGTATTATTGGCTTACCATGAGATAGGACACAAAAGCCATAGCCTTGAAGTGCTTATAGTGCTAGAAGCATGCCCCTATCAGTCATGCACCCATCACCAGTATCTAGCCTTTGACTAGCCCATGGCTATTCGCACAATGAGGTATCAACAACCTTAGGGCTTTCTTGAAGGCTTCGAGGGGCTAGCAATTCATAATAGTTACCATCGACTACTTCATTAAGTGGGTTAAAGGCAAAGTGGTGGCAAAAATTACGGAGAGAAGTGTTAAGTCTTTCATTAGAAAAAACATCCTCTCTCAGTTTGGGGTTCCTTACGCTCTCATCATAGACAACAAATGACAGTTTAACAACCTTAAATTCAAGGAATTCTACGCCAAGCATCACATCATGCCATCTTTACATCGGTTACCCACCCTAGTTAAACGAATAGGTAGAGGCAGCTAACTGGATCATCATAGATAGCTTGAAGAAACAAGTGGATCAAGCCTATGGCATTTGAGGTAGCGAACTGCCTAACATTCTGTAGGGATATAAGACCACTTATCGCACCTCCATAAGCAAAACACCATTATACCTAATGTTTGGGTCAGAGGAAGTCCTCCCTATTGAACTCATATGGACTCGAAGCTTCGATGCCACCCTTAATGACAAGCTTGGTTTTTCACTCTCTTGGTTTTTTTATAAAGTTAGGTTTTCTTTAAATCGACTAGTATTAAACCCTACCCATTTAATACCAATCCTTGACTAGGGTTTAAAGAAAGCCATTTCTTTTTGTTTTGAAAATAGCATTGGAGTTGCCACCTAATTGAAGTCGGGAAAAACAATTAAGTTATAACCAATTGGGTGGATTGATTATAACTTAGTCACTAATCTAGCGATTAAAACCAATTTTGTAAAAACGGCTTTTAAAAACTAGAGATTTAAGTCCAGGGGTTAGGAATTTTAAACCCTTACGGGTACCATTGACTTTCCAAAATTAGAATTAAACTTCAAAGTTACCTTTAATTTTAAAAGACAAAACTTGATTATTGATTACTCTAATTGGATAAATGAAATAATCTAAACTAAAAAAGAAAAATTAGGTTTTTTCATTTTTATTATCGCCCCTTAGTTGCTTACGTACCCGCTATTTGGGATTAGACATACGTAATTTTTTTAAATGAAAACATTAGTAGGTTGAGTTGATTTTAGTTTTTAAAACAATCGGGTATATATTTTTACTCATTTTGATTTATTTAAGAAAATTTCCTAAAGGGCCCTAAATTGGATTTTATTTTATTTTATTTTTTTGGAAATTCTAAATGAAAAAATGGTTAATTTATTTTTGTTTTATCTTTCGAAAATCAATTTTCTAAGTGATAAAACAATTTTATTACTTATCTCCTTATTCACTTATTTTTATTTTTATATTTTTCATTTTTATCTATTTATTTAGTTTTATTAAACTAAAAATAAATAACTAATTAAACTACTTTTTCTTTACTTTGTTCTTTTATTTTTCTTTTCTTTTCTTTCTTTCTTTTTCTTTTTCCCTTTTTTTTATTACATTTACATTATAAACAAGTAAATAAATAAATAAACAATTCAAAAACAAATCAAACTAGGAAAGGCTCTTAGATGCACGGATCAGATGCGAGTCGGTTCGGGTGTTAGGTCAAATTATGGATTAAGTCGCGGGTTGAATCTCCGAGTCGAGTCAAATCTTGAGTTCCTCTTCAACAATAGCAGCAAATTACGATTCGGCTTAATTTAGCTATTGAATCGAAGGAGAAATGGGTTTTTATGTATTTCTGATTGGGATTAGGGGGGGTAAGGTGGGTAAGCCGAGTGCCATGGAGTTTAGAGGTGGTTTAGAGTGTTGTCGGAGGTGGCGGTTGGTGGTGGAGCTTGGGTAGTGTTAGAGGGAGTTGCTGGGCATGGTTAGCTAATTGGGGTAAGGGTTTTGGACTATAGGGAGTTTGATTGTAGGTTTAGTTTGGGTCGAGGGTGGCTGATGATGGTGGTTCAAGGAGAGTGAGCTTCGGTGGTTAGGTTTTAGGGGTAATTGTTTAGTTTAGTGACTAGGGGGTACAATAGAGGATGAAGGTGGTCTGGTTAAGGAGTTGATGGATTGGGGGTCACGACAGTAATGTTGGGTTGTAGTGAAGGGTTCGAAAAAGAGAGATTTGAAGAGAGAGAGTATATGAGTTAAAGAGAGAAAGTTTGCGAGATTGAGAGAAGGGGTATTTCGAGTGATTGTACAAGGTTGTATATGTTCGTATAAACTCTTCGAAGCTCCTTTTATACTTGAATTGTTCCTAGAAAACATGGAAAGCTCGGATCGAATTAATGAAGAATGCTTAGAAAAATAGTTTTTTCAAATTTTTGGAGCTCAAATTGAATGCTCCTTTGACTATATTTAGACGTGTTAAAGGACTCGATTCATAGTAGGCTATGTAAAGGATGAATTCACACCATTAATTAGTCTATTTCAGCAAGGAAAGAGCATAAAATCAAAGGTTAAAGTGAGGGGGTTAGGTTGTTCTTAAGAAGGAAAAAGGAGGGAAATCAAGGGGGAATGAAGGAAAAAGAGGGAAAGTACTGACGTGAAGCTGACGCGGCACCACATCAATTGTGCTAACCCTCCCCAACTTACTACATATCATCACTTGACGCATAGTAGCTGAAGTGGCACGCCACGTCAGTAAGACTGCCCAACCCAACGCTGCCATGTATCAAGACACGTAGCTTAATCAGATCTTGACACTTGGTAATGTATTAGTTAACAAAAAATAAAAAGAAAAAAAAGAGGCCTTCTTGCCTTTGCCAAGATTCAAACCCAAGACCTTACACTCAAATCCTATACCTTGTCCATATGCTTAACTATTAGGCTGTTGGCTTGTACCTTGTCCATATGTGCATTTGAATTGCATATATGGACTCGATCAACCTGAGGTAGATTTTAATCTAAGCTCAGGTTTAACGGTCCAACTTTTAAACAAAATTAAAAAAATAAAAATCTACCTTAAAGAAAAAGTTAATTTCTAAAATCTTTTATCTTTTTCAATTTTTCTAAATTTTTGTAATTTTTCAATTTTTTAAATTTTTTCCAAAATTTCCCATTTTCTAAATTTCTTAATTTTTGTGTTTTTTTATCTAAATTTCATGCTATTCTTATTTTTTTTTTTTTGTATTTTTTCCTAAACTTCATATTTTTAGGGTTTTTTTATTTTTCTATTTTGTGATTTTTCTAATTTAGGACCTTATAATCTAATCTGAAAAATAAAAAAAAAAGGGGGGGGGGGTTAGGGGGCCATTAAAATTGCCCCTCTTTCTAGTAAAGTTTGAGCAAAACTTTGGCACAAAAATAAAACAGACATTATTTTTGCCAATAGGAAAAACAATTATAACTATCATAAAATCACTTTAGATGAGGAAAGAAACCTAGTTGTGTCTCTCTAGGCTCACTAACCTAGGTGGGGGTATACCTAAGGGATAAACAATTTGGTACTTGATTTGATCTAAAACGAAGTCGTGCCTCACTAGGCTCACTGACCTAGACAAGATTGTCTCTCGAGGACAAGTAACCCAAAAATGGGATCAATCTAAAACTTGGCCGTATCACATAAGGCTCACTAACCTAGGTAAGAGCGTCTCTTGGGGAGTAAGAACCTTAAACTGGGATCAACCTAAAACCTAAGCATACCTCATAAGGCTTACTAACCTAGGTGGAAGCATCTCTCGAGGACTAGCAACCCTAAATTGAGATCGATCTAAAACTTAGCCGTACTTCACTAGGCTCACTAACCTAGGTGGGAGCGTCTCTCAGAGATTAGTAACCCTAAAATGGGATCAATCTAAAACTTAGCTGTACCTCACAAGGCTCACTAACTTAAGTAGGAGCGTCTCTTGAGGACTAATAACCCTAAACTAGGATCAATCTAAAACTTAGTCATGCCTCACAAGGCTCACTAACCTAGGCGGAAGCATCTCTTGGAAATTAGCAACCCTAAACTAGGATTGATCTAAAACCTAGTCGTACCTCATAAGGCTTACTAACCTAAGTGGGAGCATCTCTTAGGGACTAGCAACCCTAAAATGAGATCAATCTAAAACTTAGCCATACCTCATAAGGCTCACTAACCTAAGCGAAAGTGTCTTTCAAAGACTAATAACCCTAAATTAAGATAGATCTAAAACTTAGTCGTGCCTCACAAGGCTCACTAACCTAAGCAAGAACGTCTATCGAAGACTAGCAATCCTAAACTAGGATCGATCTAAAACCTAGTCATACCTCACAAGGTTCACTAACCTAGGTAGGAGCGTCTCTCAAGGATTAGCAACTCTAAAATGGGATTGATCTATAACTTGGCTATGCCTTACAAAGCTCACTAATCTAGGTGAGAGCGTCTCTCGGAGATTAGTAACCCTAAAATGGGATCAATCTAAAACCTGGCTGTGCCTCACAAGGCTCACTAACCTAAGCGGGAACATCTCTTGGGGACTAGCAACCCTAAACTAGAATATATTTAAAACCTGATTATGCCTCACTAGACTTGCTAACTTAAGTAGGAGTATCTTTCGGGGACTAGCAACCCTAAAATGGGACCGATTTAAAACTTGGTCGTACCTCATAAGGTCCACTAACCTAAGTAGGAGCGTCTCTTAAGGACTAGCAACTCTAAACTGGGATCGATCAAAAATCCGATTATACTAAATGGAAACGATGAGGAGAAGTGCCCTACAAGACTTTGTGAATAGAAGGGACATGACTTATGGGCTTGCTTGAGAGAAATTTGGTGAATAAAGGGCCCGAATGGGCTTGCTTGAATTAGAAATGCCTCATGGGCTTACTTAAAGAATTTGGAAGAGAGATTGAGTTAAGATTGCATCTTAAAAGACTGGCTAATCACTTGGATATGGAAGGTGAGTGTCTTTTAGGCTGGATAGATGAGACGATGAAGAGAAGTGCTATTCAGACTCACTAAGAGAAACTTTGTCAATAGAGGGGCCTAATGAGTATGCTTAGAGAAATCAAGCGCCCTATGAACTTGTTACAAGATCTTTGCAAAAAGAAGCGCCCTATGGGCTTGTTAAAAGAACTTAGTGAACTGAAGGGCCCTATGGGTACGTTAAAGGTAATTGAGGAATAGAGGCACTCAATGGGTTTGCTAAAGACCATAAAGAGAGTTGAATAGATGGAAGATGGGATAGCCCATTCGAGAGCTGGTTAGGATAAAAACTTGTCCAAAAACACTACTTGATTTTTGCAAAAACTATTTACAAAAAAAAAAAAAAACCCTTTTGGTGAAACCTAATTATGTTGAAGAAAACGTTTGGTATAATTTCCTTTATTTTAGGAAGAATGAGAAAAGCTTAAACTCTTAACCCTTTTTTTTTTCTTTAGAATGGATTGAAAAATTAGCCAGCTGGGCTGACATAGACTTGAAATAAAGATACTTTCTCTTTCTTTTTCTTTTTCTTCTTCTTTTTATTATTTTTTTATTTTTATTACCTTTTTTTCTTTTCTTTTTTTATTTGCTAATAGGTAAAGAATGCTTCCTTAATAATCACATAGGGCCTCTTATATTCCCCCTAACTCAAATGTCATGCCGTTTAGTAAGGCTTTATGATTTCAAACATCCTTAAAAGGTAACTCGTAACTAGTTTAGTTGAAGAGGACTTCCTTGCAAACTCTCGGCCCATATTACACTCTTGACTATAGTCCCAAAACTATAATCCATTTTGCATGTGATATGCCTTGATCAATCAATTAGGTCTTTTTCGGTTTATCAATATGAATTTAGGCTTTTGGTCCAAAGGTTTCGAAAGGAACTAACAAAGATAAATTTTATTAAAGATAAGTCAAGAACCTTTGAAACAATTAGAAATATACTTGCCCTAGTTTCAGAAACAAATTTTATTAAAGATAAATTGTCTTTGAAGATCATAAGTGCTTTTACTTATATAAGGATAGTATTGTGGGTGGAAAGACCAAGTGCGAGAGAGGCTTCAAAGTAGATGTAGAGATTTTAGGTTTGTGAGCTTGGATTGTGATTTAGGGCTTTACTTCTTTAGGGTTATTTAGTCCTTGACTTTTGATTTAACTACCCCTACTAAGATATGATATGGCTTTCACTTGGCTCTTAGCTCATACTTGAGCCCAATTTTCCAACCTCTTTTCCTCATCTTTTCCTTTTTCTATTGTCATTACTTTGCCCTACTACTCTTTCTTTTTCTTTTAGCTCCAAGTCTCCATTGCCAAGTTTTTACCTCTTAAGCAATTTAGGGTCCTAAATTCATTGATTTCTATTGTATAGGCGGGAATGAGGTAAGTAAAAGCTCAAAATGTTTAAAAAGGATGTGGCTCTCCCCTATTTCAAAAAACATAACTTATCAGAAATGAAATTTGCTTTTGAATTTAACGTTATCGAAGTAAGTACAAACCAATTTTAATCCCTCTCTCCTTATTAGTAGCCCTAACCTTTGAATTGCCCCATTGTGGGGTGGTTCTCAATAGGGTTTAAATTTGAAAGATTCTTCAAATAGGTCTAATGGGGTAAACAAGAGATGATTTGAGAAATGAATGCCTAATTTCATCTTAATTTGCGTATCACATTCAAAGTGGACCTCCTTTAAGGAATGAGCCTAAAGTATTATCACTTTTATGTTGCTCAACTCTCAAGGTGTTTCAGGTTAGTATATGGGAAATAGTTTGCCTCTTTTCATTCTAAACCTTTTAAAAGTGAGTTACCGATTTATTGAGGAAAAATTATTTGCTCTAAACAAAACCACAATAATTGAAAAGGCAATAAGATTATAATATTCCAACTGTTACAAACTTTATTAACAAACAACTTTCTTTTTTCTACCCCTATCTTAACAAGCGTCCAATCTACTTAAAAAAACCCAAAGCTTATCAAAAGGCATAGGTAAGCTCAAAAGAAATGGAGCTCTAGGTGACTCAGTTGAACTTTTTTCATGACTTGAAGAAGGAACATTTTGTTATAGCCCTGGTTGAACGAATTTTGCATCAACCAGGTCTTGAATTTTGTTTATCAATCTCCAGCATTTTTTGTGGAGTATCCCTTTTAACCCATATGGTAGTCACATCTTGTTTCTAGGTCAAAGCTGTGTGGTTTGTAATTCGGATTAAGGGCTTCACAAGCTACAACCTTCATTGCTTTCAAATGATAAAAGAGTTGGGTGATTGATATCTTCAGTTGATTGAATTATCTCCTCTAAGTCCCTTAAGTTTGTTCTTTCTCACTTCTCTTTAGCTTCTTTCTGCTTAAGCCTCCTTCATCACTTGGGCTTATTGACATTTGATCAGTGTTGAACGTCGGGTATTGAAATCTTCTAAGCATGGGGCCCATTGCCATTTCTAGATATATGGTGACCTTTTGTAACATGGCTATTTTCTCTTTCAGATTTGAGAATCTCCTTTCCAAGTTCAAATCTTGGGCTATCTAAGGAATGGTGATTATTAGGAACAAAACTTACAGTTGTTAGGTCATCTGATGTATTATCCTTTCTAGGGAGGCGAGTCTATCATCAGCCATGTGAACTTGATTAGAAGAATTTCTTTACCCGTTAGCAACTTTTATTCTTTTTTTCTTTTTTAGAGAGAGAAAGGTAAAGCTTTATTTTATAGAAACCAAATAAAAATGATGGATTTTTTTATTGTTTTCCTTTTTTTTTTTTTTAGTTACACTTCCTTGAGTAAAGGAGAATGAAAAATTCTATTGAAGGATTGTCTATAAAGAAGGAAAGAACAAAGAATGACTAAAGAGAAAATTTTATTTTGGAAAGATCAAAGTACATGGAACAAAGCAAAAGGGAACCTAACAATGAAACTTAAAATTTATTCAAAGTCCTTCAACTCTATCTAGAGTTTCTAATCTAACTCTTGCAATTGGGCCTTAATCTTATTCAACATTTCTAAAGCCCAATTCATGGTTCTCTCACTTTTTTCAACTTGAGCTAACAAGGCCCTATTAGAGGCCTCAATAAGCCTAACCCTCTGCTTCTAGTAGATAACTTCAGCTTGTAGCAGCTGTTCATGCATTCCTAAGGCAACTAGCAGTCTTTGATTGTTCTATTGTTGGTTACCTACCACTCTTAAGTCTACATATTCCATGGACAACAATCAATCATTAATATGGAAAAGAAAGCACATGGAAATATGCAAGTGTTGGGATTGTTTGGGTTAATACATTACTCCCTTGAGTTGCAACCTTACTATTATTTTCAAAAAATTGATTGCATTAAAAATCTTGAATGATTAGTAAGGTTACAACTTCTTAAGGGTAGTGTATTAACTCAAGCTTAGGAGGGATTATATGCAATTAGGGTGGGTTCTAAAAGGTCCTTAAGCTTTGTGATCTCACTTATTAAAAAACACTTTCATTGGTCATATTGAGCTTAAGTGAGGTGGCCTAATCAATCCGAAGTAGTGGTTACACCACAGTACCTAGAGCTTATACAATGGCCACTTTCTTAGGGTCCTAAGACGGCTTGAGTTTGATTGCATTTACCCTACATCTTTGAAGCAACAAATGATCCCCCATATTCCTATGCGTGTTATATGCAAGAAAAATAAGCCAAAGCTAAGAGTGAACTTTAGGAAAGAGGTTTCAGGTTTGCCTTTTCTTTTTCTATTTTGTAACAAGGCCACCTTATTAGCTATCTGCTAAACCCTGAAGAATGTATGCAAGAAGGGTGGGTCTTAAAGGTCCTTAAACTCTATGACTTCACGCGTTTATGAAAAAACGGTTCCTTAGTCACATCGAAGTTTAAGTAGGGTAGCCTAATCGACCTCGAACGATGGTTGCCCCACTACGCCTGGAACTTACACAATGACTCCCTGTCTTAAGGTCCTAAGACAATCCGGGTTCGACCATATCTATTATGCATTTATGGTACATAAAATAAATTCTCCTTTAAATTAAATAAATAAAACTAAACCTACAAAGAAAATGTTAGTATAACTATGGTACAAACAAAGGACGAATAAATTACACAAAGGTGGTTTTTAGGGATTAAATTTAATTTTGGAAAGTCGAATGATTAACCTTCTTGATATCCTTAGTGGAGTCGCTAAGCTATCGACCCTAGTTTTTTACCCTCCCAGTTTTTTTTTTTATAAAATTAGGTCTTCTTTAAATCGACTAGTATTAAACCCTATCCATCTAATACCAATCCTCAACTAAAGTTTAAAGAAAACTGTTTCTTTTTATTTTGAAAAAAACTTTGGAGTTACCACCTAACTGGAGTCGAGAAAAATAGTTAAGTTATAACCAATTTGATGGATTGGTTATAACTTAATCACTAATCTAACGATTAAAACCAATTTTGTAAAAACGACTTTGAAAAACCAGAGATTTAGGTCCGGGGGTTAGGAATTTTAAATCCTTATGGTACCATTGACTTTTCAAAATTAGAATTAAACCTCAAAATCACCTTTAATTTTGAAAGACAAAACTTGATTAATGATTACTCTAATTGGATAAATGAAATAATCTAAACTAAAAATGGAAAATTAGGTTTTTTCATTTTTATCATCGCTCCGTAGTTACTTATGTACCCGAAAATGAATCAAACTAGGAAGGGCTCTTGGACGCGCAAATCAGATGTGAGTCGGTTCATGTGTTAGATCAGATCACGGATCGGGTCATAGGTTAAATCTCCAAGTCGAATCGAATCTTGGGTTCCTCTTCAACAGCAGCAGCAAAGTACAATTCAGCTTACTTTAGCTATTGAATCAAAGGGGGAAAGGGGTTTTTATGTATTTTCGATTGGGATTAAGGGGGGTAAGCCAAGTGACATGGAGTTTAGAGGTAGTTTAGAGGGTTGTTAGAGGTGGCGGTCAACGGTGGAGCTTGGGCGGCATTGAAGGGAGTTGCTGGGCGTGGTTGGCCTATTAAGGTAGGGGTTTTGGAGTGTAGGGAGTTCGATTGTAAGTTTAGGCTTAGGGTGGTTGAGGATAGTGGTTCGAGGAGAATGAGCTTCGATACTTAGGGTTTAAGGGTAATTGTTTAGTTAAGCAGCTAAGGGGCACGATGGAGGATGAATGTGGTTAGGTTAAGGAGTTGATGGATTTAGGGTCACGGCCGTAGTGTTGGGTTATGGTAGAGGGTTCAAAAAAGAGAGTAAGTGATTTAGAGAGAGAAAGTTTACAAGATTGAGAGAGGAGGTGTTTTAAGTGATTGTGCAAGGCTATGTATGTCCGTATTAACTCCTCGAAGCACCTTTTATACTCAAATTGTTCCTAGAAAACATGGAAAGCTCGAATTGGATTATTGAAGAATGCCTAGAAAAATAACTTTTTTCCGATTTTACGAGCTCAAATTAAATGCTCTTTTGATTGTATTTAAACGTATTACAGGGCTCGATTCACAATAGGCTATGCAAAGGATGAATTCATACCATTAATTGGTGTGTTTCAGCAAAGAAAGAGCACAAAATCAAAAGCTAAAGTGAGGGGGTCGAGCTGTTCTTGGGAAGGAAAAAGGAGGAAAATTAGGGTGAAAAAGAGGGGAAGTGTTGACGTGATGTCACGTCAACTGTGCCAACCCCTCCTAACTTGGCACGTGTCATCATATAATACGTGGCAGGTAAAGTGGCACGCCATGTGGCGCCACGTTGACAAAAATGCCTAACCTAATGCTGTTACGTGACATAATCAAATCCTGACATATGGCAGTGTGCTAATTAGCAAAACAAAAAAAAAAAAAAAAAGGCCTCCCTACCTTTGCTAAGATTCGAACCTAAGACCTCACACTCAAACCTTTTGCCTAATCTATATGCTTAATTGTTAAGTCGTTGGCTTGTACTTTGTCCATATATGCAATCAAATTACACATATGGACTCGGTCAGCCTAGGCTAGATTTTAATCTAAACTTAAGTTCAACGACCTAACTTCTAAGAAAAATTAAAATATAGAAATCTACCTTAATAAAAAGTTATTTTCCAGAATCTTTTGTCATTTTCAATTTTTCTAATTTTTTGTAATTTTTCAATTTTCTAAATTTTTTCCAAATTTTCCCATTTTCTAAATTTCTCAATTTTTGTGTTTTTTAATCCAAATTTCATACTTTTCTTATTTTTTTGTATTTTTTCCTAAATTTCATATTTTTGGGGTTTTCTTATTTTTCTATTTTTTTTTTCTAATTTAGGATCCTATAACCTAATCTAAAAAATAATAAAAAAGGGAGGCAAAAATTATTTATCTATAGCAAGCCAGCGTAGACATTATTGAAAAGATCTAAGACCTTGCTGTGGCTTGAGTAACTGCATACCAACACTAAGCCACCCGATATTATGATTAGAAGGTTAGATACGAGGAATTTAAGGTTGGCGACATGGTTTGCTGGAAGTAAGAAGCCAATGGCTCATGAGAAGGATAAGGCAAACTAGCCTCCAATTGGGAAGACCTAATCAAAGTTAGGCAATGGAGTATACAGACTAGAAAGATTAGATGGTGAGCTCATCCCACACACATGGAACACCAACAACCTTCAGCTTTACTTTGATTAGCATATTACTATTTAAATCCTTGCTGAACAATGAATGAAAATTACATTTTATATTTGTTGTCTACCGTTCTCTCCTTCTTACAGTCTCAACCCCTAAAGAGTGAACGGACCTACTTATTAGGCAAGTTGGAACTCTACTGAGTTGACCCCCTTGGGTAATCTTGGCAAAGAGAAACACCCTTCATACAAAGTAACTTCCACTTACTGGGTAGGTCGGAGTACTACTAACCTGACCTCTCGAGTAACCTCAATAAGGGGAAACACTCCTTACATAGAGGAAATCCCACTTATTGGGCAGGTCAGAATACCACCAACCTGACCCCCTCGAGTAACCTTAATAATGGGAAGCACCCCTTGTACAAAAGAACACCCACTTACTGAGCAACTCAGAATACCACCAACCTAATGATGAGTCTCCAAGGTTAGACATATAAAGAAACACCACAACAAAGTGAACCGAAAAGAACAAAAGAAAGGCTAGCAAAGTCTCTAAGCAGCTATCAACTAGATATGATACACCAATCAATCTTACTCAATCGATAATCCATCCGGTATGACTTACTAGTCCAAATCAAATGGTCTTTCGCTATTATTCCTTGCTAAAGGGAATAGATAGAAGTTAAAGGATAATGAAAACACTAGGGTTGCTTAAAGGAAACTTGAATGATATTAAGATATTAATGATTGTTGCTATGTACAATTAAGTAGAGGTTTATATACCCCTCTACTAAGGTTACCTTATATGTATGAAAAGACAAAAAAAATGGTATTCTTATAATGAGGTTATATAATATATACTAAAAAGAGTAAAAGTGATAAAGAATATTATGTACAGAAAAAGTAAGAATCCTTCTAGAATATTGTGCTAGAAAACACGTATTGCTTGGTGGTTAGACATTAGAAATATGGTAGGTGGACAAAAATCGAAAGGGGTTTGCAGTTAAGGGCCAATTGATTTGGATCAAGTTAGGGCTTAACTAATCCTATTGTAGAGTAGTTAAGTTCAGTTAGTCTTTACTTGATAGTAATTCAATGATAGTCACTTCATAGATCTATCTTTGAAAATATTTTGATCCCATAGAGCTCATCCAGTATGTCATCGAGCCTCGGTGTTAAATATCTTTACTTGATAATAATTTGGTTAATGGTTCAACTGTCAATGCACATATACCATGAACCATCCTTCTTTGAGACAAATAGAGCAAGTACCACACAAGGGCTCATGCTCTCTCTTACATATCCTCACTCTATGAGTTCATCTACTTGTCTTTTCAGATTGGCAACCTGTCCAGGGTTCATTTTGTATGCAAATTGGTTTGATAAGATAACACTTAGCTGTAGATTAATACAATGCTTTATGCCTCAGACTGGAGGCAGTCCTCTTGACAATTGTTTGGGAAAGAAATAAAAAAACTCATTTATTAAGCTTCGGATTCCATTAGGAACATCCTTGAGATGCCTTATCTCCAGCAATCTTCTAATCAATAGAAACATAGGTTCTTTGTCCTTCTCAATAGCTTGGAGCTCACTTCAACTCATTACTAAGGCCTTCTTCTTACTAGTTTAGGTAAGTTGGTTATGGGTCTCGTTTACTTGGGTGGGTAATAACACAATCTTCTTTCCATCCTTAAAAAAGATATAGGTGTTCTTATATCCATCGTGAGTAATACATTGGTCGAACAACCAAGGTCTTCCAAGCAACAAATGCGAAACTCCTATAGGGACGACATCATACACTACTTCATCTTTATACACATTCCCAATAATGAATGACATGGCTACTTGTTTCGTCATGTGCAAAGTACCTTTATCATGAAGTCAATGCAACTTATCAGGTCGAGTATGCTTAGAGGTCAGCAGACTTAACCTCTGTATAAAGGACTACGCTACTATGTTAGTACAACTTCCTTCATCTACTATAATAGTGCACAACTATCCCTTGATGGTACATTTAGTATGGAACAAATTTTCCCTTTGGTCTTCCTCTAAGTTAGGTAGGGAACTCAATACTCATCTCAAAATCAAGGTCATCACTTCTCTCTAGTCGGCATAGACACAAATCTCCTCTTCCTTCTCAGCTTCTCCTTTTCTAACATCTTTCTTCTCTTCAGACTCGCACTCATCGATGCTATCTACTACATCTCCTCGAAACACCATGACATGTCGGTTCGAACACCCAGAAACCATGCGCCCGAAGCCTACTAATCTATTTGGCTATTTTTTAGGTTAGTTATTCCTATCCTTAGCTTACTATAGCCTCCTCAGTTCAATTTGAACAAGTCAACGAGGAACAGGGGTTCAGGAGAATGTTGGCTCAACATAGCTCAAAGCATTACTCCTCTACTTTTCAACCCTCTACACTATCTTAATTGCCTCTTCTAAAGTATAAAACCTCTACACCTCTATAATGTTGCGAAGTTCATATTTGAGTTTAGAAATGAACCTCAACACTGTACGAGCCTCAAGTTTATCTACGTCAGCTTAGATCATAAGTATCTAGAACTCTCTTACATAGTCATTAACAAATCAATTTCCTTAGCGAAGTTCTTACAACTTTCAAATGTATCTTATAAGTAGGTCTTGGGCACAAATTTGCCTCTTAACAACCTTTTCATCTCATCCCAAGTCTTTACTTCTCGTCTTTCATCCCTTGCTTTAACTACATTTAGATTTTTCCATCACATTGTGGCATACCTAGTAAACTCTAGTGCAACAAGTCAGGCTTTGACAGCATCTGTATACCCATAACTATCAAACACCTTATTGACCTTTTCTTTCTACTCCAAGTATTTATTTACATCTCCACTTCCATTAAGGGGTAGGATTTGAACCTTGACATTGTCTTGCCCTCAAGGAGCTCAGGATCCATGTTCTTACTTTCAATAACAGTCAGCTTCTTCTCATCATCTTCCTTAATCTCCTCTAACTCTAATCTTCATCTAACAGCTTGGTCTACAACTCCTCCAGCCTACTGCGATTGAACTAGGTGATTGGCTTGGTTATCTTAGCCATAGTATCTCTCAGGAGCAGTTTCTAGTAGGTTATGCTGTTGTACACCTTGAGGTTGTAGTTTGTTGATTTGCATTGCAGTGACTAGAATCTTAACATAGTTAGTGAGTCTGTCAAGTTTGTTATCAACTGACCTTAGGATGTTATTACCATTATGACAATGACCAGGTTGAGCACTACTACTTTGGTCACCAATAACACTCTGAACACTCGAATCTTACATGGTATAATACTTCTCGAACAAATTAACAACACACTACATAGAAAATGCTGCTACTATATTACCAAAAACTTTAGTTATTACACCAACAATGTTAATACCCAATAATCACTCAAATAGAACAAAAATAAACTTGCTCTACTTTTGTACTGAAAACTAAACTAAGAGTAGAGTAATAATGAAACCACATTTACTAACACACAAACACATTGTAGGAGCTATGGAAGGAATACAACAGCTACTAATAGCAAAGCAAAGCAAACCAAAACTTCACTATAACTTCACATACTCCCTCTCAGAACTGTATTGCAGTACCAACGAAGCTTATGTGTCTCCAAGGTCGGATACGTGGAGAAACACCACAACAAAGTGAATTGAAAAAAACAAAAGAAAAGCTATCAAAGTTTAGACAACTATCAATTAGATATGAGACACCAATCGATCCTACTTGGCATACAATCTACTAGATATAATTCTTCAGTCCGAACTGAAGAGTTACTCACCACTACTTCTTACTAAAGAGAATAGATAAGAGTTGAAGGACAATGAGATCACTAGGGTTGCTTAAAAGAAACTTGGATAATATTTTGATATTGATGATTTTTGCTGTGTACAATTAAGTAGAGGTTTATATACTCATCCACTAGGGTTACCTTATATATATGAAAAGGCAAGAAAAGGGTATTCTTACAATTAAGTTACATAATGAATACTAAAAAGGGTAAAAAAAACAAAGAATATTCTATATTGAAAAAGTAAAAATCCTTCTAGAATGTTGTGCTAAAAGACATGTGTTGCTTGGTGGCTAGACATAAAAAATATGGTATAAGGTGGATGAAAACAGAAAAGAGTTTACTGTCAGGGGCCAACCTGATCTAAATCAGGTCGAAAGCCAGCTAATCCTACTGTAGAGTAGTCAACTTAAGTTAGGGTCAAATGCTTGTGGTCGACTTAGGAATTTAGCTTGAATGGTCTTATGGCTATCTTCTTATCTATCTTAATTGAGTACGGCTGCTTAGCAGGAGTAAGTCTAACACACATAAGAGTCTGGCAGTTAGGTTAGTAAAGAATCAGGTTGGGATAGGAATCTCTATCTCAGATTTGGGTTTAAGTTAGTATTCTTCTAGTAAGTCCTTTGAGTCCTTTATCTCTACTATGGGTTATTAGTCTAGGGGTTTGATTCTTATCACCTAACCCCTTAGGGTAACTTCAGCAAGGGCAAACACCCCTTTTATGGAGGGAGTCCCATACAAACATTCAAACAAGGTAGAATGAAAACCAAAAAAAAAAAAAAAAAAAAAAAAAAAAAACAAAGAAAGAAAGAGAGAGAAAAGGCCATATTGCACAATAGTGGACATGAGTAAGTTGGAATTTCATTCATTACTCAAAAAATCACAAAGGTAAGGTCGGCATCCCAACCTAGGATACAAGAAGGAAAACAAAAATATTGCCTAGGATTAGCTAACTCCAGTAACTTTAAAAAGTCTAAGGCTTCAATCTACTCAAAGTATTGATCTATCCTTAACCCTTGGGGAGGTTGGCTTTAGGCTAAAGCAAAAGCTGAAGGTTGCTGATAAGGGTCAGTAGGAGGATCACCCCGACCTTGATCACCATAAGTAACGCCCTCAAAGGTGACCTCTTGCTAAGTTGCTGGGGCAAAGGTAGATGTAGAGGCATCTTGCTCAACCCCAATAGTAAAAGGGGTGGCTTAGACTCTACTAGCTACTTGAGTAGCCTCCTTCTCTCGTACTTTGACCTCCCTCTTCTCCTTAAAGGTAGAGGAATTCAAAAAACTCAGGAAGTTGTCTCTTTGTATAACGGGCACATTTGGTGAACAGGTCTTCCAGCTTATCCAACTACATGTATGTCACCCAATAATTGGCAACGGCCTTCTTTACAACAGCATTACTAAGGATCTCCCTACTCTCCATTTTAGAGATGATTTCTTCCATCTTTAAAACTCTCCCTAGTAGCTCCTAAACTTATTGCTCTAACCTCATCTTCAAAATGACTAACTCCAGCTAAATGACTTTAACACTGTTACACTCAAAAGCCTTCATCGCCAACTTGGTCCTGGCAATTGATGCCTTCAGCTCAGTGTTTTCTCTCTCAAGCTAGGCCTTACCCTCCCACTCTTCATCCAATCTTTGAGAGAGATAAGCCTTAATCTTCCATTCATCCTTGAGTTGAGCCTTTAGGTCATTAGCCCCCTTTGTAGCCTTGTTAGTAGCTTCTCTCTCCCATTTTGCATCATATAGCAACCCTTAAAGCCTAGCCACCTGCACATAAGAGCGGTACAAGGACCGATTAGCTTTGGCAAATTTATCTAAATATTTATTAGTAAAGGACTTTACCTCTTGTAGGTCCTTCCTAGCTCTACGCAATGCCTCCCAAAAGCACTTTATCTCTTTCTAGGCAACATCATATTCACTTAATTGAAGTTGCACTTGGCTATAGTACTACAAAGAAGCATAAGCTAAGGTTAGTTGGATGACGAGGGCAAAGCACATCAAAGTAAAGAGTCTAAGGTTGACCTACCACATGAGCATGCTCAAATGGCCCACCATCTCCATAGGGTTACCCCTGCTTACCCTGGATAACTCTTCGAGGACAACCTAGTCGCTAGGGATGTAAGACCTCAATGAGGCTTAGTAGCTGAGATTGCCATGCCATAATGTAAGGTCATTAGCCCGAACCTCCCACTTTAGCCTTAAGAGCTTTCCCTTGACCCTCTTGATCTTAACCTTGAGAGCTTGGCTTAGGAGCTTGTCATTTTGAGAGATGTACATCACCTCCTTCAACGAGTCCAACTCAATCCTTTGGAATTTTTAACTTATTGAGGATATCAAAAAATTCATCTCCAAGTTTGTCGACACACTGGTAGGGATGAGCAATTGGCCATTTGAACCAGGTTACTCAACTTAAAGGTACCCTTACTAGTGGCCTCTCTTTACTTCTTAGCCCTGGCTACTACTTCCCTAATTGTCTTAGGAGCCTTCCTCTTCTACCCTGTTACTTCAAGCGAAGCAGTAGTCTTAGCCATCTCCTCCTCCCTTCCCTTAGGAAGGGTAAGCATCTGTATCTCTGACTCCTCATCACCAACGGGCTCGTCCCCCACAATAATTAGCATGACAGTGGGGATAAGGGCAAGGGAAGGAAGAGTGATGCCTAAAGGCTCTACAGCCAATGGCTTTGCTCAAAGATTGATGGTAATCCCCTTACAAACAGCCGTTGGTTGGACCCTACTGGTCTCCCTAGCTCTTAACTTCGCCTACACTACCTTTCCCTTTAGATCAAATACCTTAATCTTTGCCTATTGGCAACTCATTAGCTTATCCATGGAGGGATAAAGAACCTTGGCAACTAAATTTTTTCTTGCAAAAACAGAACGAAATGGTGAGGAAACGGAAAAACAAGGAAAAAATGAAAGAAACAATTACTAACATTTATCAACTCTACTGTAATTGACATAAACAAGGAAGATCCTCCCATTTTACAAAAAGAGACGTCAAACAAAACGTCTCTACATTAGCATAACAGATGAAGGCATTTGTAAAAGGAACAAACCTGTACCTTTAGCCCAAGCCTTTTGTAGGGAAGAGCTTGGAGATCGAATATCAGAAGTATCTCTCTATGACCTCTACATCTTTTATCTCCTAGCCATGTTTGAGGGCTATGAAGGCTTAGATCTCTTACACGGCCTTTGCATCACTAGGGCTAAACCCCTTTTAAGTGCTTATCTGAATTAGCTCGATCTACTACTTTCAAAAATCTACCTCTTCAAGCAGCTCAATCACAATGTAGTTGTCCTACCAAACCTTTACTAAATTTGTAAGGCTACAGAATAGTTTCTTTCCATGATGGGGTTGGAGGTATGACCGCCACATATAGAAGTGGTTGAGAAGCTTGAAAGTAGCCCTTATTACCAAATACTCACAAAGTGCTTAGAAAGCCTTTAACACCTTCCACCTATTGGGAGGGACCTATGTCGAGCTGTGTTGGTAGGAGTTAAAAAGCTCTTTCTCGAAGTTACTTAAGGGAAGGCACTGCCCAAACTCTTAGCATTTCTCAAACACCATAAAGCGCCTCCCTAGTAGTAGGGTCACACTCATGTCCCTACTCAGCAACTATATCTACCACTTAGGGATTGTCTTAACAACGAAGTTACTTAGGATCTAACTAGGGGCAAAGGGTTTACTCTTACTTACTAAGCAACTAAGGCCCTTGCCTACTCCAAGTACATCGAATAAATCCTTAGGAAGACGTAAGGAGCGTATGCATATACGTCCCTTAGGAAGGCATTGATGAACCTAGCCTTGTCTAATGCCTCCGCTGCCATCTTAGTAGACTCGTCGAGTTATGCCAACAGCAAGACTTCATCCTCTCCTGTTGGGGGGGGAGGAGGTGTATATGTGTTTGATAGGAATTAGCCCCTTGAACCAATCACCAATAGCCGAGATAAAGGACTCCAAGGACTCACTCAGAGAATACTAGTTAAAAGTCATATCTGAGACAGAGATTCCTATCTTAACCTAATTCCCTTCTAACTTGATTACTAGATCCTTACGTGTATTAGACCTGTTCCTACTAAGTAGCTGTGCTTTATCAGAGCAATCAAGAAGATAGCCCCAAGACCATCTAAGTTGAATTCCTAAACCAATCACAAGCATTTGACCCCAACACAAGTTGATTACTTTACAGCGAGACTAGTTAGGCCCCAATCTTATCTAAATCAGGTCAACCCCTAACTATAAACCCTTTTTTGTTTTCATCCACCTTGTACCATATTTCTAATTCCAACCATCAAGCAACACATGTCTTCTGATACAACATTCTAAAAGGATTTTCACTTTTTCTATACAGAATATTCTTTGTTTCTTTTACCCTTTTTAGTATATATTATGCAGCTTAATTATAAGAATACCTTTTTTTTTTATCTTTTTATACATGTAAGGTAACCCTAATGGATAGGTATATAAACCTCCACTTAATTGTACATAAAAACAATCATCAATATCATAATATTATTCAAGTTTCCTTTGAGCAACTCTAATGTTCTCATTACACAAACTTTGCTAGCTTTTCTTTTATTCTTTTTGGTTCACTTTGTTATGGTGTTTCTCTATGTATCTGACCTTGGAGATGTATTAGCTTCATTGGTATTCGAGTACGGTTTCAAGAGGAAGTATGTGAAGTTACAGTGAAGTTTTAGTTCTCTTTGCTTTTAGTGGCTACTGTATTCTTACCATAGATAATGTAGTATGTTTGTATGTTAATAAGTGTGGTTTCATTATTACTCTATTCTTACTCTGGTTTTCACTATGAAAATAAAGCAAGTTTATTTCTGTTCTTTTCGAGTGATTATTGGGTATTAAAGTTGTTAGTGTGATAACTAAAGTTTTAGGTAGTATAGTACCAGTATTTTTTGTGTAGTGTGTTGTTAATCTATTCAGGAAATATTATACCATGTCTAATTCGAGTGTTCAAAGTATTATTAGTGACTAAAGTAGTAGTGCTCAACCTAATCGTAGTCATAATGGTAATAAAACCCTAGGATTGGTTGATGACAAACTTGATAGATTCACTAACTTTATTGAGTGTCTAGTCACCACAATGTAAATTAACAGACAACAATCTTATGATATTGGTGTAAGCAAGTGTACTTATCAGTTTATAATATAATAGATATGAGTTTGAATGTTGATCTTATAAGGATTGGTACAATACTAGTACTCATTAGGTCTCTATTATCTAACCGATAATTTAAATTTCAAGAAACTTAAAGAAGTAAAGCTAAATTATTGCTAAAACTAATTTAAAGATTAACTAAGACGTAATTCATGAATTAACAAGAAAGCAATTTAATTGGAAATTAATTTAAGATTTAATGTTGTACTCGGATCTTGCTTCCCTTAGATCTAACATGTGATTTTCTTTAAGATAATCTAATTTATTTTTTAATCTTTCTTGACCAAGAAAATTCTCTAATAAAGTTAATCACTTTCTCAAGCTAATTAACCTTAACCTTAGAATCACCTAATAAAATCTCTTCTCAATAACATGACTTAAGATTGCATTATTGAATAATGAATTCTCTACGCTTTAATTTGAAATCTAGAAGAATCTTGCAAATTATCTCTAATCTTGCAATAATTCTCATCAACTATGCTTAGATCTAATTTTATAAGAAATCTCTCAATTTTCTTATAAGATATCAAACTCTAAATTACTACTTATGGAAATAATAACCTAAATCATGAAGCAAACATAGTTGAATTAAGAAAATAATAAAGAACTAAATTAATCAAATACTAATCATATCACATTAATAGATCTAGGTTCTACAAAACCTAGATACTAAGGTTCTACTCACTATACATCCTAAAATAATAAACTAAAATCAAAGTATAGAAAAGAGTAGAAAAAAGCATCATGAAATAAAATTAAATCTTGAAATCTTCTCTTCTTCTCTCTTTCCTGATTGTTCTTAGCTTCAAAAATTCACTCAAAGTTGTGCCTAAAATTTCTTTGAAAATAACCTTAACAAGGCTTTATATAGGAAATAAATTAAAAAAAAAAAAGTCAAATGGAAAAGATACGACTGGGGATACAATTGTGTCTTTTGGTCATGTCCTTTACTATGTTTAATGTTTGTCTTCTTTTTATTTTTTTAACTAGAAACAACACGATTGACAACATGATTGTGTCTTTCGGTCATGTCCTAGGTTGTAACAGTAGAAAATTAGCTCCAATTTTGCTTGAAAATGACACAATCGTGTCTGTGTTATTCGGCTGTATCGATTTTCAAACCTTCATAACTTTCTCATTTTAATTTTAATTTGAGTGAAATTTGTTTCTATCTTCTCATTTTCTCACGTAAATCATTTCAAAACCTAGAGAAAAAAAAATTTTACTTGATTAAGTATTATTACATAAAAATAAACTTAAATTTCAAGTAAAAATCATCAAAAATCACTAAACAAAATATATGCAATTACAAACTCATCAAGTATACAACACCATAACCTACCAGAAACTACTCCTGAGGGATACTATAGCCAAGGTAACTAAGCTAATCACCCAGTTCAACCGCAATGAGCTAGAGGAGTAATAGACCGAGTTACTAGACAAAGACTGGAGTTAGAGGAGTTTAAGGAAGATGATGGGGAATTGAATGTTGAAGAATTTAAGGAGGAAAAAGAAGAAGCTGACTATTACCAAGCGCAAGAATGAGGACGTCGAGCTCCTCGAGAGCTAAATAATGTCAAGGTTCAAATCTCACCCTTCAGTAGAAGTGAAAATACAAATGAATACTTAGTATGGGAAGAGAAGGTCGAGAAGGTGTTTGACTGTTATGAGCATACAAATGCAATCAAAGTATGACTTACTATATCGGAGTTTACTAGGTATGCCATAATGTGGTGGAAAATTTTGAATGCAGCTAGTGCAAGAGATGGAAGACATGGAGTAAGGACCTAGGATGAGATAAAAAGGTTCTTAAGGGGTAGATTTGTACCTAAAACATACTTACAAGATACATTTGCAAAGTTATTGAAACTTTGCCAAGGAAGCCAATCTATTGATGACTATGTAAGAGAGTTCCAAATGCTTATGTTCTAGGCTAATGTGGACAAACCCAAGGCTCGCATAGTGTCAAGATTCATTTTTAGACTTAGATATGAAATTTGCAACATTATGGAGGTGCATAGGTTTTATACCTTGGAAAAGGCAATTAAGATCGCTTTGATGGTCAAAAAGCAAAGGAGAAGTGTTTTAAGCCAACTTGGGCCAACATTCTCTCGAACCCCTGTTCCATACTAACTTATTCAAACTAAGCTAAGAAGGCCATACCAAGCCAAGGATAGGAATGACCAACTTGATGATAGCTAAGCAGACCAGCTTGACCAAACCTAAGTTAAGCTAACCTTGAGAACATATGAGAAAGGATAGACCTTTAAATGGAAGACCAACTAAGTGAAGTGCTTTAAATGTTTAGGCTTCAGATACATAGCTGCTGAGTGTTCGAACTGACATGTTATGGTACTCTAAGGAGATGTAGTAGATAGCATTGATGAGAGTGAGCTTGAGGTGGAGAAGGAGGTTAAAAAGGTAGAAGTTAAGGAAGAAGAGGAGACCTGTGTTTATGCCAACTAAAGAGAAGTGATGATCTTAGTTTTGAGATAAATATTGAGCTCCTTAACTAACTTGGAGGAAGACTAGAGGGAAAATTTGTTCAATACTAAATTACCATTAAGGGATAATTATGTACTATTATAGTGGATAAAGGAAGTTATATTAACATAGTAGCGTAATCCTTTATGCAAAGGTTAGGCCAGCCAACCTCTAAGTATCCTTAACCTTGCAAGCTGTATTAACTTCATGATAAGAGTACTTTCTACGTGATAGAACAAGTAATTGTGCCGTTCAATGTTGGGAATGTGTATTAGGATGAAGTAGTGTGTGATGTCTTCCCCATCGAAGCTTCGCATCTGTTGCTTAGAAGACCTAGTTGTTCAACCGACGTGTTACTCACGATAGATATAAGAACACCTATACCTTTGTTAAGGATGGAAAGAAGATTGCGTTGCAACCTATAACCCTCTCTTAAGTAAACGAGACCCATAACCAGCTCACCCTAGCCAACAAGAAGAAGGCCATAGTAATGAGCCGAAGTGAGCTCCAAGCTACTAAGAAGGCTGAAGAACCTATGTTTCTATTTATCAGAAGATTACTGGAGATGAGAGATCCAAAGGATGTTCCTAATGAAATCCAAAGCCTAGTAAGTGAGTTTTCTGATCTATTTCCTAAAGAATTACCTCCAATCCGAGGTATAGAGCACTGTATTAATCTACAACTAAGCGCTGCCTTACCAAATTGACCTGCATATAGAATGAACCCTAAGCAAGATGCTAAGCTACAAAATCAAGTAGATGAAATCATTAAGCAAGGATATGTAAGGGAGAGCATGAACCCTTATACGATACCAGCTCTACTCATCCCAAAGAAGGATAGTTCATGGCATATGTAAATCGACAACCGAGCCATCAACCAAATTACTGTCAAGTACAAATATCCGATGTCGAGGCTCGATGACATACTGAATGAGCTCTATGGCATCAAAATGTTTTCAAAGATAGATCTACAAAGTGGTTACCACCAAATTCGTATGAGACTCGGTGATGAGTAAAAGATTACCATTAAGACTAAGCTAGACTCTATAAATAGTTGGTTATGCCATCTAGACTTACTAATGTGTCGAGCACATTCATAAGGTTAATGAACTACGTGATGCACCCCTTAATTGGAAGATGTGTGATCGTGTACTTTGACACCATATTGGTATATAGTGCTAACTTGAACAACCATGTTCAATATCTTTGATTAGTATTTGACATTTCATGGACCAAGAAGTTATTTCAGGATTTGAAGAAATGTATGCTCTACCAGGATAAAGTGATTTTTTTCAAGTTTGTAGTGTTAGGGGAAGGAATCCGAGTAGGTGAGGAGAAGATCCAGGCTATTCTGGAGTGGCCAACACCAAAGAATATCACTAAGGTTTGCATTTTTCATGGCTTAGCTTTTTTCTATAGGTAATTTATTAAGAACTTCAATACCATAGCTGCCCCATTAACTGAGTTGACAAAGAACAGTGAAGAATTCAGATGGAATGATTGAGTCAAATAGAACTTTAAAGAAATCAAGAAGAAGCTCATTGATAAAGGTATATTTTACTCATGTTTTAATGTACAAATTAGAGAAAATTATTATTGATTTTATATAAATCATTTAGAATTGGTACTTAAGTGTTTTCATTTGGACATTTTAGGTATTGGAGGATTCAAAATGGAAATATGGAAAATTTAGAGGAGTTTTACACAAATGAACGAATCCCGAAGTGAGCTACAGCATGATTGGAATTAAAGACAACAGGCCTTAGGTCAGCTTATACTAAACATCAGCGACCTTGGAACCTACACTGCCAACCCTCATGAAAAGAATGCCTTCGAAAGCCAACCTTAGTTTTCTTTATAAATAGGCATGTGTTTTAGAATTTAAGAGAACTTTTATATTTTCTTTAGAATTAGAGTCTTCTAACAGTTAGTAGATAATTCTTGAAGAATTCTTTTGTAGAATTGCTTGGATCGTTAAGAAGATTTCATTTTTGCTGTAGAGATCAATTTTGAAGTTGCAAATGAAGTTTACTCTTTCATATTACAGAATTGGTGACCTCTATTTCATTTATGTTTATGCAATTCTATGATTTATTTCTACTTTCAATTATGAACTTCTTTGCAAATTCAATTAGTAATTGTGCTTTCATTTTAAATTCCATGGTTAGTTAAGTTTATTTGTAGGAATTGATGAAACCCTAGGTAGCAAAGATAAGAATTGTATTCATGTTATAGAATTAATAGATACATGGATGATTCATGATTGCAAATTTCTATGAATTTGATTATAGTTGTTTAATTAATTATAATTGTTAGAAACCCTAGTAACACGGGAGTTGATATAGGGTTTGTTAAAAATTCTTGATTAATGCAAGAGTAGTGTCAATTGGATTAATTAGAAATTATCTAGAGATTAATGTGATGTTTTGCAATTAATTATTCACTATGACATTAATGACATTTGATAATCATAGCATCGAGAGATATATAATTGTAATTTAGAGTTTACTGTTAATTAGAGATGTAGGAGCTGACTGATTAATTAGAGGTATAACTTCTTAAGTTTTAAGTCATAATAATTTCACTTGAATGACTATATAGTTACTAATCTATATAACATGATAACAATTTGATTTGCATAACTAGGGTGGATTCTGTTTTCCTACAATTCTCAATTAATTGATTAGTTTTAGACATTTTATCATAATTTCCTTTTTGATAGTTTAGGGTAATTATTAGATTAGTTAATTTACGTTTGATTGCCTGAATATTGATAAGAACTAGTATAGGATTAATAATTTCTTATTCCTTAAAGGATCGATAACATTACTCGCTTTGTATTACTTGATTCCGACCCAATATACTTGCTGGAGTATTCGCTATTTATTTTTATATATATAGTTTAAGAGAATCACTTACTTCGGTACCTATCCTATCACTGCCAGATTTTAACAAGTCCTTCTAGTTGGAATGTGATGCATTGAGAGTTGGAATTAACGTTGTCTTGATGCAGGAGCGACGACTCATTACTTACCACGATGAGAAGCTTAGTGATGCTACACTGAATTATTCTGTATACGAGAAAAACTTCTACTCTCTCTTTTTTTAGCCTTTACTATTTAGCAACAATATCTACTACCATGGAAGTTTGTTATTTACATAGACCATGAGTCTCTAAAGTAATTTAGGAGTCAGAACAAACTCTCAAAGAGACAAGATAAGTGGTTGAAATTTATGGAAGGATTTTGTATGTAATCTAACATAAGAAAGGAAGCACAAATGTGGTTGCCGATGCTCTGTCGTGACGACAAATCTTGCTGACCACTTTGCAAACAAAATTATTTGGATTTTCACTTATCACCAAACAATATGCTGATGATCTTCATTTCGGTCTCGTTGTTAAGCAATGTTGAGAAGGAGTAGTTGTTAGAGGATATTATCTTAAGGGTAGCTATCTATTCAAGGATCAAAGACTGTGTATACCAAACTATTCCACATATGAGTTATTGGTCAGGGAAGGTCATAGTAGTGGGCTATTTGGTCACTTTAGGGAGACCAAGACAGCCATTCTATTAAAAGAAAACTTTTATTAGCCTAAATGTTCATAAGGTAGTTGGTAGTTATGAAGTGTACAAGCGAGCTAAGAGGAAGAGGGAGCCACATGGAGAATATAGACCCTTGTTGACACCAACCTCGCATTGGGCTGACCTTAGCATGAACTTTGTCCTAGGGTTACCCCGAACATCCAGAGGGAAAGACTCTATCTTCATTGTAGTAGACTGTTTCAGCAAAATGGCATTCTTAATTTCGTACCATTGAACTAATGATGCACTATATATTACTGATATGTTTTTACAGGAAGTTTTCTGACTACATGGGCAATCGAAGACTATCATTTCAGATTAGGATACTAAATTCTTGAGTTAGTTTTGGAAGACTCTTTAGAGAAGACTTAGAGCTAAAGTTATATTTTTCCATTAGCCACCCTCAGATTGATAGCCAAACTGAAGTTGTGAACAGGATACTAGACAGCTTGCTTAGAGTTGTCATGGGAAAGAACTTAAGGGACTGAGATTTATGTCTACTAATTGTGGAATTCATATACAATCAAACTGTCCATAACACTATCGGGAAGACCCCATTCGAGATCATCTATGGCCTTAATCCCACTATTCCCCTAAACCTATTTGGTACCCCTATAATTGTTGAAGAGAGTTAATCTAGAGTTAACTAAACCTAAGAATTGCAAGAGCTATACCATTCTGTAGCTAGGAAGATTACCAAGTTCAATTAGAGACAACAAGAGATTGGTAGTCGAGGCCATTGCACTGTTTCTTTCCAATCAGGAGACTTGGTATGAATTTACCTCAACCGAAAGCAATTCTTACATTTAGATAGAACAAGCTATCTCCCTAAGCTGATAGTCCCTTCAAGGTCTTGAAGAAAGTCAATCGCAATGCTTACTAAATGGAGTTACATGAGGATTATGGTGTCTGCCCCACTTTTAATGTTTCTAATCTAATTCCTCACCAACCAGTAGAAGAAGAACTTAGGAGCGCCCTAGAAGAAGGAGTAGAGACCATTCTAGATTTGAAGAGAAATTTTTCCAACCCCTAAGCAAATGATAGGAATCAACCCCTTAGACCAATCACCTATAGTAAAGCTAGAGGACTCAAAGGACTCATTCGGATAATACTAGCTCAAAGCCATATTCGAGACAAAGATTCATATCCCTACCCGATTCCCTGTCGACCTAACTGCTAAACCCTTACGTATATTAAACTTGCTCCTACTAAGTAGTTATGCTCTATCAAGATAGCCAAGAAGACAACCCTAAAACAATCCAGGCTAAATTCCTAAGCTAACCACAAGCATCAAGCCCCAACTCAAGCTGGTTAGTCTACAGCGAGATTAGTTAGCCCTTGACCTGATCCAGATTAGGTCAGCCCTTGGTTGTAAACCTTTTTCTATTTTTGTCTACCTTATATCATATTTTTTATGTCCAACCACCAAGCGACACTTGTCTTTTTTCACAACATTCTAAAAGGATTCTTACTTTTTCCGTACGAAATATTCTTTTTCTCTTTTATCCATTTTAGTATATATCATATAACCTAATTGTACGAATACTCTTTTTTGTCTTTTCATACATGTAAGGTAACCCTAATAGATGGGTATATAAACCTCCACTTAATTGTACGTAGCAACAATTATTAATATCAGAATATTATTCAAGTTTCCTTTGAGCAACCCTAGTGTTCTCATTATTTTTCAACTCTTATCTATTCCCTTTAGCAAGAAGTAATAGCGAGTGACCCTTCAGGTCAGACCAGTGAGTCGTATCCGGTAGATTGTAGGTTGAGTAGGATTGATTAGTGTGTTATATCCAATTAATAGCCACGTGAACTTTACTAACTTTTCTTTTGTTTTTTTCAATTTGCTTCATTGTGGTGCTTCTTCATGTGTCCAACTCTAGAGATGCATCAAAAGGGGCTTGGAGTCAAAGATGTGCCTTGACAAGTCAAAACTTACCTCACCTGTTTTAGTCGACATGGTGATGAAAGGTGTTGAAGAAGAATGAAGTTTTAAAAGTTCTTGAAAGAAGTTCAATGCAAAAGAGTGAATTTCACAATAATGGGACAAAGAGATTGCAGAAAAGTGATCTTTCATTGTGATTGTGCTATTTACAGGCCAACCGTCTAGGAAACCACATAGGTGGTTATAGGGATTTAGATAAGCACAAATCCCTTGGAATGTTGTAGGGTAGACACATGGAGTGAGTTTTGATTAGATGGTCATCTTTAAAAGGAAAAACACATGTAGTTGTATGCTAATCTACTATGATAAGGCACTTATCACATCACATTAAATGTATTGAAATCAGGCATGTTAGGGTTAGAATTTGAAAAAAGTTTCTTCTACAAGAAGTTTCCTTAAGGTCCCTCCAACTTCCACTTAGTCGACATGCTAAAAGTACGGCATCCTAGATTAAGTAATCAAGCCTGCTTGGTCCATGATGAGCATTGTTCGACCAGACCAACTCGGCACCTCGAATTGCCTACCTTATCGAATGCATAGATATTCTATTCTGATACTCCAATCGAAGCTTCGCCTTACTCAACTTGTCAACACCTTATCTTAAGACAATTGTCGACACCTTGCTATTCACCACCACAAACGCTTGTAGCTCGACTATTTACTACCTTGAACATCACCGCCTCGACCTTCTGCTTACTCAAACCTATACCTTCACCATATCAATATGGTAGCACCAGCTCAAGCTCCTCCGAGTCAGATTAACCATACGCTTGAGCGACCAATATATCCTTTCTCCTTGCCTTTACCTCAACAATGAGACTACATGAAGGTAGGGGGTAGGGCAAGTGTTGATAGGACTCTTTAGACATAGCCCCCTCAAGCCTATCTAGATTTGACGCGCCTCACTAATTAGGGCCTAGTATCTTGGGCTCAAGCCTTAGGTTCGATTTGACAAAGCTCAAGAAGCTCTTCAATGGCTAAAAGACACGTGATGAGGATAAGAGACCAAGTCAACAACTACCTTTGGCATATGTAGGACATGTTAGACACCACAAGCCCACTTGCCCATACTTACAGGAAAGGATTTTGCTCATTGGCTACACTCCAACTGTCGGAATTGCTCCACTATAAATACTAAGTCACCACCTAACGGTAAATTACTTAACACTTTATGCACTTAAGTTTGTTTATTGCTCTCAAGCATTCCTTACTCTCCAAAACTCCTTACTGACTTAAGTATCAAAATGACTATACCGAATAATACTTCAGCATCCCATCACAGTGTTCCATTATACAAGCTTACCAAATGCATAAAGCTATATTTGTATCGACAAATACCTGGAGATGACATAATCAATGAATTTTCTTTATATCCTCTAATTAATCTTGATTTATCTATGTAAAATAACCTTCTTGCAATGGTACAAGAACTTCTTTAAAATCTTCCTTATATGTAAGAACAAGACAAAATGCTGCCAAATTTTGTACACAAGACAGATAATGGCAAATTGTGAGTTGTATTTTTTATATCCATTTTAGTTGGAAAAATAGAAAAAGATACAATTAGCATATCAATTTCTAAGATATTTAATAAAAAGTAGCTAATGTTTTTTTTAGTTACACTTATTAAAATTATATTATCAATAAATGAGGAAAATGTGTAAAAGTACCGTTGTACCCTCATCCAGTTCAATGGCATAACTTCTCAAGATGGTTTAGATCTAGGGAAGGAACCAGCCCTTAATCGATTTGCTAATTCTTGTCCAATTCAGCCTACTCTCGAGGTTTAGGATGGGTTATCTAATAAAATATGAAATTATTGACTATATGGGCCAAATAGCTTTTCTTTTCATTTTGAAAAGGAGGTGCAACCCTTTATTTGGCAGCACAAAAAATTCTATAAAACCATACAAACCAAAAATTGTCAAAATTTTAAAAAAGGAATGGTTATTTTATTTCATCCTTATGGAGGGAAAAGAAAATGCAATCACATACTTTAATACAACATACTTCTCTTACCCTTTTGGTTTTTGTCCTAAGCTTAAGCTCAAAGTGAAGCTCGTCAATATAAATGAGTCAAGTTTGAGCTCATGTTTTGGCTCACAAGTCGGCTCATAGGCAGGGCTATTTATATTGTTAACAAGCCGACTCTCGAACAAGCTTATGAGTAGATTTGTGAATAGGCATACAAGTTGATGTATCATATTAAAACACATATTACATAAAAAATATATATAATATAAGAGTATGAAAATAAGAATACTGTAACTAAAAATTATCGAAATGGGTATATTTTGAAAACTTTGAATTAATTTTAAGCCTTAAATCTAGATTAAGGTTGAGCTTAAGTTCTTTAAGCTCTTTTAGATGACTCATCTAAGTAAACAAACTCAAGTACATTTATCTAAATGAGTTAAGACAAGCCCAAGCTTAGGCTTAAAATTTCTTAATAAGTTTGAGCTCGAATTTGTAATTTTCAAGTTCGGTAAAAACTCGGCTTGAGCTTGAAATTTTTAAATGAGCTAAGTGTAGCCTTAGAAAGCTCGGCTTAGCTCGATTTGCTTATAACCTAAAAAATAGTGTTGAAGACAAGAAAAATGTACTAAAACTAAGAAAGAGACAGAGAATTATAATGTCTTATGAAAGTACTTGCAGTATTGTGCAATATAATTTTGTATAAACATTGGCTTATATGAGCTTTTAAAGATCAATAATGGTATATTGTTAAAGACCTAAAAGTGTTATATGATGATTTTATGTGTCTACTTAGTAATATGGGAATTGAAGGAAAAAAAAAATTACCTTTGATTATTTGGACTAGCATGGAAAAGGGAAAGGAATGATTTTATAATGGAGATTTTTTTTTTTTCTTAAGCTCCACATAATCTATTCACTCAACGTATGGTGAGAATCAGAAGGAAATTAAATAAAATTACTCAAATAACCTTACAATGAGAAGATATTTTACATTGTGGTACTTTAACAAATTGAATAAAAAAATATTTCAATAACTTTGCATTTACATTCACTCATTTCCATTCCTTTTCAATCTAAATAAGTATTTTCCTTTCATTTTCTTATCCTTATAATTCTTTTCTCTAATTTTCTTTCCCTCATATTTCTTCTCCTTATCCTAGAAACAGTAATAAACTTTATTGTTATAGGTCAATAGTAAATATCTATTTGGGGATAATTTCATATATGTATTACATGAACTTTAGGAACTTTTGAATTTTACACTTGAATTTTGAAACTACTGAATATCAAACCAAATTAAGCTTTTACTTGTCAAATTGCTAAATGTCATACTTAATCAAAATTTTACTTGTTAAATTTATTAGTTTCCATCATCTTTAGAAAGATGACAAAGCAAAAAACTCGTTGGTTGAAAAGTATAAATAAAATGATTAAAAGGGATGTAAATTTGACAAGCAAAATTTTTTATCTAAATATGATATTCTTCTACCCCAAATTTTAAGTTTAAAATTGAAAAAACTCCTAAAGTTTAGGTAACAATTTTAGTATTGTCCCATCTATTTATATCATTATTTGAAACAAACCCATTGATTTTCTTTTTTCTTTCCTTAAAAATAAGAAATGAGTTAACATTACATGATAAGTGGGCCCATAAAGTCCTAAACAAGTTATGCTATACTAAATGAGTATTGAGCTAAAGAGCTATTAAGGTCCTAAACTTCCTCAAACTTAAAAGCTAAACTAAAATTTGAAATAGGTCCTTATACGAAAAATTTAATGATGTAGAACCATATAATCACACCATTTTAATAGTTAGTCTTAAACCATATAAATTTCCATGCTTTGAACACAAACTAGAATAAATTAATCTAATGCAACTTTTTTCCTTAACCTTTCTCTTTTATTTTACTTATAAACAAACCAAAGGACAATTACACCTTCTTCTTACCTATTTTCTCTTCCCCCCTTTGTCACATTTTCAACTCTCTTTATCTATTAAGAACTTATTATGGCCACCACATTGCAAGAGACTCTTATCACTTCCTTAACATCAAGTAGCAGACAAACCACTATAACACCTGAGATCATCTCTCTCTCTCTCTGACTTCTCCTAAATAGAATTTCCCTAAATTAAGCTCCATTGAGTTAAAACCATATGTGAAATTAATGTAATTATAGTTTTTTTTTTTTTTTTTTTTTGTAGATAGTTAATAAGTTTAGCTTTATTTGAACTTACATTTTAACTATGGGTGGATTTGATAAACGTTCCAGTTTGAATCATACAAGGTAAGGTAGTTTTTAGCTTACATGTGTTAGTTTGGTCCTCGATTATATTTTGATTCATAGACTTATCTTCATGATGACATTTAGATTGTTATCATGTAATTGTATGAGATTTCCAGTCAAAATTGATTAATAAGTTTTTTTTGGTCAAATAGGTATAGGTGATTTTGACTTTGCATGATCATGATTTAGATATTGGATAAGTGTTCCTAATTGTGTATTTTAGCAGCCTATAGAAGGTTATCGTGTATTTGTATGTAAAAATCTAATTATTATGAAGATTATAGAATGATTATAAAAAATTATTAGGGCATTTTAGCATTTGTATAGGGGCAAAGTAAACTGATAATCATATGTAAATAGCACATAGAGTAACGATCATATAGATACAAAATTCACAAAACTTAGGCAACAACAGTAAAAGTTATGGTAGTTAATAGTTATCAAAGTTTTGAAAAATAAAGATATTTGTTTATAACTACATAGTAGTATTTGATATTGTGCATTGTCTATTTCATTCTATGTATTGTAAAAGTGTAACCTTAATGCCAATTCAAGATCAGAAGTTGCATTAACAAATCACACTTGCTATTTAAATGGAATGACCCCTTACATGACCATCTACGTGCTTATGTAAGTATCATTAAATGCTTAATGTTCACATAGTGTAAATATAGCATAACATGGTTGTAGTCTTATGTTAGTTGGTTGATGAAGTGAGTGTTTAACCTTTCTATCTAACCTTTTTGTCTAACATTTTTCTTTGATTATATGGTAACTCATGCAATGATCTATGTGTTTTATGCATGATCTACGTGTTTTATATGCAAAATATGATTATGTGGCATTGATAACAAGTGAACTAATAGATGCTCCATTTGGTAACATGTCACTGATAAGTTATGCTGATATTATACTTAGTTTATTTAGCACATCATTTTCTTACTTTCTTTATTGGTAACTATTAAATTTTTAGCTCATTTTTCCCTAACTTGTAATATAATCATGTGTCTATGTGTACATTTTTTGAAAGAATCCTGTGATTTATAGTACATAAGAACAAACTAATCTAAGTGTAATAACTCGATGAGAATTAGAAAAATATTGTCAAGTTTAGTACATAGTGAAAGACATTATTTAGAGGTTGTCTCCCAAGATCTGAATGGGATAGTTGTTGCAGAAGATGACTACCTTGGAAGAATTTTGTTTAGAACAAGTCCTGCATACTTGAAACTAAGTCCTTATTTTAGGATGAGAAGAGTAATGAGAAAAAATTTGAGGATCAATCCAAAACACATAGGATTCAGATTTTTCTACAACATTTTTATGTGTAAGGTTTGATGCCTCGAGTTCTTACCATTAATCTTCCCATTCTTACTCTCTAGGACTACATTAGGAAGTTAATCATCATTGTTATCATTACTATGTTTTTGTTTTGATGCATTGATTGGATGTATGTCCTAGACAACTACACTAAAAGCATAATATTATATCCCTTCATATTTGACACCATGGCATAGCCATTAATTACTTAGTGCATAATAGTAGGCTATCAAAATTCACTTGAATATATGGTCTCGCAAAATGACCTCTATTTATATTTAGAGTATATGTATTATACCTCAAGATTAGGTCAGTAAGTTCCCTTACTTTAGTCAACATAGTTGGTGTATAGAGTTAAATGTTATACACGAGTATAACATTTAGTTAAATGTAAGGGAATTCTTATACACGAGTATTGACCATCATTGAGTTAAATGTTAAAATGATGCTTTAAAAGTTTAGTTCCCATCTTCTAATATAATTAGAAATTGATCATTCAAATGCCATTTCTGATAATATTTTTTTAGAACCATCTTGGTCTTGATAACACTTATGTTATTAATCATTGAAAACCTTGGGTAAACCTTCACATGGTATGAAGTTGATGTAACATTCTTATAACCTGTTGAGCTTAAAAAAAAGAAAATTTATTCTAATTGCAAAATTCCATGAGCGCCCTTACAGAGAAAGTTTTCTATTATAGATAACTCCTTTTTACTATCAAGATTCCTTCATACTAGATGTCATATCTAGTTTTATTTCATTTGCTTCAAAATCTTCCTCCATATCTTCTTGTGTGGGAAAAAATTTTTTGCACATTTGTCTAGAAAATGATTAAGGGTTGAATCTCCGCTTATGCCTTTTTTGTTCATTTTCCTTCAGATTATATGGCCACTTTAATATCAATGATGGTGAGCACCATCTTGATTAAAACTACTTACCTAGAACTTATGGGCATCTTTCATAAACTAATGGTTCTTTCATTTGAGATACTTTTTATTGTGCAGTAGGTTCGCTCAATTAGCTTGTTTTGTCGTAGAGAGAACAACAGATCGAGACTACATGTTATATTGTTAGAGTTGGATAATCTAAATTTACCTTATCAAAATTTTTCTAAATCTTTTCTTTTAAAATTTTTCTACATGTAACCGATAGTTAATATCATAATGATGTTATATGTATATCAAAATTTTAGGTAATATCAATAAAAAGTTAGAAAAAAAAAATTAAAAGATTCAAATTCATATATTCCTTTCTAGTACTAGGGCAAGTTGTGATAGAGAATATTCTATCTCTCAGTTTATAGTTCACACGGAAAAGCAAGATGAACTGTTTTTTCTAGGAATTTTCTGAAGGACAGGGAAATTGACAAAATTAAATCCATGTAATCGAAAAGTTTAACAAATACCAACGATCGAATGAAAGTTTCCCCGTAAACGGGCGAAACCCAAGTGGGTCCCTTCTGCCCTTATGATCCATTGACAGACTGCCAACTCATAATATAGACTCAAGGTCGTGGCTGACGTAATAGGGCTGAGAGAAAAATCCATAAAGAAAGACACGGAAAGAGCGCTCTGGGTTCACAAGCATTGACTTTGAATTTAGGGCATATACCATATAGATGCCACAAGCTATCCGGAGACTCGGAAGGCCCAAAAACCATTTAAATACCCAATCAAACTCTCTCACTTGTACTCACACGCATTATATTTTCAGCTTCCTGGGGTTCACTTCACTGCCATTTGTTACTCCTTGAAGAAGCTGGTCAGTCTCTCTCTCTCTCTCTGGGATTAATATTCGTGCAATTCTCTTCCTGTCAATTTGTTTTTGCTTGTGTCGTGTACGCACTCTTTCTCTCTGTGATGAATATTCCCATGCAATTCCGCTCTCTATTTGTCTGTCCTTTATCGTGCTTGTCACTTTACCATACATGTTTTTTTTTTCTTTTAATTAATATATAGTATATGTAATTATTACTGAAAAGAATAAAAAGTTGTTCGGATATAATATAAGTGACTTTCTGCTGCCACTTCTGCATACCCATCACACAACTTTTGGAGATCATGATTACTTGTATATAAATATACATATATCAGAAACATTTACGATGAATGATTAGCCAAAGAAATCATCCTCGTACATGTGCAGTGGAGAAAAACACTTGCAACATCCCACCGGAAGAGATCTAAATTGAGCAGTCTTTTTTCATATATTTTCACTTCGAAAACATCGATCCTATCGTATTCATCTACGTAATATCTCGTACGGCACTTCTGAAGACCAAAATAATGACAAGAATAAGAATAAGAATAATAAGTAAAAATATAAAATTGCGTAACATATTTCGGTTTAACGTCAAACTAATAATTTCTGCTTCAAATTCAAATATGTTATTTAGCTAATGTTGGGATTCGAGTACATTTATTTCTGTTTCTATTTTTTCTTCGTTACCCTTTTTCTCTAGTTTCATGGGACTGATTTTTGCTATAGGTAACTTACTTCCCTCTGTTCTTGGTTATTTCGACTTTACCGTCACATGACGTACTAAATGTTAGGCTGCACCAAACATTCAAGCCTAAAACGCGTATGTCAAACCTGATTCTATCAAAAAATTTTAGGCTTTCGCCTTCGCGTACATGGTTTTATGACCTTTCTAAATAGAATTATCATCAATTAGGATGTTTCTTCATAAAACATAGTATCCAATTTTTAGTCACAATTTGGTCGAACAAAAAATCTGTTTTTATTTGAAAGAACCCGCTTTCCAGCTATAAATCTCGGGAAAATCACATTTTCAACGCATTCACTTCAAATTAGGTTTAACATGGAAATTTTCAAAATCCATCTAACAATTTGGCAACTTGCTTTCAGGCTTGTTGGTTTGTCAAAGCAAACACTAAACAATACAGCTGGTCAATGAATAATTTCGTTAACATTTACACATGATTTCACAAAGTTGACTGACTAACTAGGTGTGTTGGTCTCATTAATTGAACTCCTGATTAATGCATCACTGGACCACGCGGATTATTTTCCACAATATTCCAAGCACGCTAGTTGAGACATCATTATCATTTGGTGTCGTTCGTAGAATTTTGGGTCACCATGTAGATTCCACGAAATTGTTCTTTCCTTGTCCGTTTTTGGTTTTTTTTTTTTTTTACCATTTGCAAACATTTAACACTATCACAGTATTTGATCCCAAAAAACAAAAAAAAAAAAACACTATCACAGCAAATTGCCTACCGCGTTAGAGCATAGGACATAAAAGTCTAAACCAAGATTGGGACAAAACGAACTAAATTTTGATAGTCAAAAGGAGAAAATGCGAATCGAGCTTTGACTTAGAGATACAAATTTTATGTGGTCTTAATTTACCCAAAAAGAAATTATGTGGTCATAAAAAGGTCTGATTTGTTCTCTGAAAAAATTGCTATAGTGAGATGAAAATTATCCTTTATTGCTTACGGAAAATTCTAAATTGGGTTTCTGAAAAGTTTTCCCACCAGGAATACTTTTAGTGGGACATCTTAGCAGCTCCGCCATGTAGTCTTGCTTTTCATTGTAGTTACCATGCCTAGTTGCTTTAATTTTTATTTAAAATAGTTATGTAATGTACACCTTTTTTTTTTTTCCCCCGCTTGACAGCTAAATACCCTTTAATTATTAAAAAAAAAAATTCACTATCAATTTTATATGGATTATTTAGTAGTAGGTAAGAAAAGATAAAAAGCCGACATCCATGTACACATGTTAGAACAACTACTATTATCGGGCACTTAATAATGGAAGGAAAGTTGACTTAAAAGACAAAATCTATTGGGCAATTGGATGACCTAACGCGTCTACTTGGTCAAGTTCTCATTACATGTATAATCATGGATACCATTTACAAAGATACCGTGTGATGTGGATGTAATTTACGATCCATTTCTTAATTTTGTGCAGGCTGAGGTTTCAAGAAATTTCAGGATAAGACAACAATAACAAGTGTCATAAGTGTGGTCGGCTAGGCTAAACCATGGCGCAAGGGCAACTCGGAGTGCTTAATGCACTTGATGCAGCCAAGACACAATGGTACCATTTCACTGCAATTGTGATTGCTGGAATGGGATTCTTCACGGATGCTTACGATCTTTTCTGCATCTCCCTTGTCACCAAGCTACTCGGTCGCATTTACTATTACCGAGGAGACCCTAAGAGGCCTGGCTCCTTGCCTCCTAATGTGGCGGCTGCCGTCAACGGTGTCGCCTTTTGCGGTACCCTAGCCGGCCAGCTGTTCTTCGGGTGGCTTGGTGATAAATTAGGAAGGAAAAAAGTTTATGGTATTACTCTTATGCTCATGGTTGTTTGTTCTCTGGCCTCAGGTCTCTCTTTTGGGGACACACCAAAAGGTGTTATGGCCACGCTTTGCTTCTTTCGGTTTTGGCTAGGGTTTGGCATAGGTGGGGACTATCCCTTATCAGCCACAATCATGTCTGAGTATGCCAATAAGAAAACCCGTGGTGCGTTTATTGCTGCTGTTTTCGCTATGCAGGGGTTTGGAATTTTGGCTGGTGGAATTGTAGCGCTCATTGTTTCCGCTTCTTTTGATCACAAGTATGACGCTCCTACGTATGAGAAGGACCCTGTAGGCTCGACTGTGCGCCAAGCTGATTACGTTTGGAGAATCATTTTGATGTTTGGTGCCGTACCAGCTTTACTGACATACTACTGGCGGATGAAGATGCCGGAGACAGCCCGGTACACGGCTCTCGTGGCGAAAAACGCCAAACAGGCGGCTGTAGACATGTCCAAGGTATTGAATGTCGAACTCGAGGCCGAAGAAGCAAAAATTGAGCAAATTACTCAGGACGGAGCCAATAGATTTGGGCTGTTCTCTAAGGAATTCGCGCGCCGGCACGGGCTTCACTTGGTTGGAACCACCACGACGTGGTTTTTACTAGACATCGCCTTCTATAGTTCCAATCTATTCCAAAAGGACATTTTCACAAACGTTGGTTGGCTTCCATCAGCTGCAAAAATGAATGCGATTCATGAGGTATACCGAATTGCAAGAGCACAAACTTTGATTGCTCTTTGCGGTACTATCCCTGGCTATTGGTTCACAGTGGCACTCATTGACATCATGGGACGGTTCGCTATCCAGTTGATGGGGTTCTTCTTCATGACAGTGTTTATGTTTGCTCTTGCAATCCCTTACAATCATTGGAAGCAAAAGGATAACAGGATCGGTTTTGTGATCATGTATTCATTGACATTTTTCTTCGCTAATTTTGGACCAAATGCCACCACATTTGTTGTGCCTGCTGAGATCTTCCCAGCAAGGCTTAGGTCTACTTGTCACGGGATATCGGCTGCTGCCGGTAAGGCCGGTGCAATAGTCGGTGCCTTCGGGTTTCTATATGCTGCTCAAAGTAAACACAAGGACGAGACAGACCCTGGTTATCCTCCTGGTATTGGTGTCAAGAACTCATTGATTGTGCTTGGCGTTGTCAACTTCTTAGGTATGTTGTTCACTCTATTAGTTCCAGAATCAAAGGGTAAGTCACTTGAAGAACTCACTGGTGAAAACGAGGAAGAATATGGAGAGGCAGAGCCCCAGGAAACAACCAACCGAACCGTTCCGATTTGATGAAATATAGTGTCTATGAAGTGTGTTTAGAAGTAAATTAAGTTTGCCTTTAGTACGAAATTTCTGATAATAGTTGTCTTGTTGCAGTTAATTTTCTAGTTTTGTTGTGACGAATACCATGAGATGTAAATATATATCTCGTATTATGGAATGATTATATTAAATTTTCATTCTAATTATTGCGAAAAATAACCATGAAATGGCAAGTCAAAATAATTATCATTGGCCAATTCTAAATCACATGAAGCCTTAAGAAGGCTTCTTTTGGTAAAATCATAACTCTTTATGCATATTCAAGTAGACAATCATTGAGTATAATTACGCATGATCCAAAACATTAGAGTTACAAATATATTTAGAAAAGTGAAAATGTGACAATGATTACCACATGACAACCTCCACCTACTAGTAGTGTAGATAGAATGTTGTACCTATCGATGTTAATAATTAAAAGTTTAAAAACCCAGGTCTGTCCCTGGCTTAATCAGTGATCAAATAAGAAAAATCAATACATACAATACAGTGGTACAAAAACCTAGTCTAGTAACAGCAATTTGGGAAAAACTGACAGTAATCCAGAAGATAAATATAATTTTAATAGTTTTATGGACAAGATTAGAAGATATTTTAAAATTTTATATTAGGTACACAGAGGTCAAACAGTGCATGTACTAAGAAATGGGCATATGGCATTTTGCGGATAAAATTTTGCTCAAAAGGACATTTTAGGAATTACCTCTAATTTCTCAAACATTATTTTCGAATATTTCTCTGACTCGTAGTGAATCTCTATCAACTTCCGAAAAGCACTCGGTGGCTTTCACATTTGTCCAAAAAGTGTCCAGGAAAAAGCATCTAAAATTCTTCAAAAGCCAAAGTTGCAGATTCCTCCACTTTCGCTTTATCCAATTGTTGTTAGGTTTCTCGATGTTTAGACTTTTCATAATTTATGTTTGGGTTTTATTTAATTATTGGTGTCTATTAAAGGCTTAAATTTTTATTACGCCTTTTATGAAAATTAAAACATATATGGTTATAAGAAGAATTTATGTTTAAAGTTTTAACTTCTTATTGATATTTTACTTTTTATACAGCTTGTATGACTATCCAAGCTGTGGTCTTTAAACTTTCGGTATACAATTTGGCAATGGGACGAACCATCGAATTCTAACCACAAGTGCACCCTCGAATCAAATAGACAAGAAAGATGAATTAATTTTAATGTGATTGCAAACAGATCAGAATTCTAAATCCACAAAATTAAATATTTATATATTTCATAATAGATAACATACCTACCAAATATAAATGGATCAAAAGCAACTTGGGTGTCATTTTCCAAATATCCACACTTCGATTTCATTATTAATATGAAAGAAAAATTATAAAAATATTACCTTATCACAACGCTTTGACTGGTTTATATAATAATTAATTTAATAAAAATATTCTGAAATGAATTCAGTTAAATAATATATAATAAGAAAGTTATTTAAAAATACCAGGAAAAAAATAAGAGAAAAAAACTGCAAAACTTATAAATATTTTTCACAGTTTTAGGCAATTCAATAGAAGCAAAAAAGGATGCCATGGATGGTCCAGCTGAATATTCAGATTCATCGAGTAGTAATGGTCAATGATAGTGTAACATATATTGCACTAGTGGTACAATGTTAGAGGTAAAGAAATATTCGAAAACAATGTTTGAGAAATTAGAGGTAATTCCCAACAAAACCCAAACTCCTTCGGTATTGAGTTGCGTTAAAAAAGAGGATAGTCAATGATAGTCTAACATATATTGCACTAGTGGTACAAAGTTATGCTTGCCTTTTGGTTTCAACGTGTAAATGATTTAATGAAAAGGCCCTTCTATTTTCTACTATTACTTAAATAGCCTGTTTGTAGGTCTATGATTGGAAGGGGAAAAAGAAAGAAAGGAGGAGCATTGGATAATATTCTTTCACTATGAACCCTCATATTGATATAGTATGTCATTTGAAAGCTTGAGTCACTAATTTTTGTATCAAGCATATAGGTGTTTGAACTGGTTAGGCATGTATGAAACCAGTATCTTCTGGTAAATCAAGGTCAAGGCAATTATTTCTTCTAGCAATGGCTAGTACCAAAAGTTTTTCTCGTCACTTCCATTCCAAGAAAGTATTTTAATTCACCTAAGTTTTTAATCTTGAGAGCATGATGCAAATATCATTTAATGTGATGAGTATAACCCATAGATGTGCTACCAATAATGACATCATCAACTTAAACTAGCAAGGTAGTATAATGAGTACCATCAGTTTTGAAAAATAAACCACCATTTGCATTTAATTGCTTAAAACCGTATTGAATGAGTGAATTCGATAATTTTACATACCATTGATGACTTTCTTGCATTAAGCCATATAGAAACATTCGTAATCTATAGACTTTATAAGATGTTGATGATTCAAAATGTTCAAGGACTTTCATGTACACTTCTTCATCTAAATCAATGTGTAAGAATGCATTGTTGATGTCCAATAGCAAGTGATAATCAAACTGTTGTCATTTTGGCTATTGGACTAAAGGTATCTAAATAATCAAGACCAAGTTGTTGTGTCCAACCCTTAGCTGCTAACCTTACTTTATACCTCTCTATAGACCCATCTACCTCATATTTTATTTTATAGACCCATTTGCATCCCATCGGTGTTTTTCTAGGACAAAGATCAATAACTTCCTCAGTTTGATTAGCCTCTAAAGCTTAAAATTTGGCTTGCACAAGATTTCTCTATTCTTATATCTTAATTATTTCTTTGTATGTTGGAGATTCTTTGATCATATTAGTAGCAAGAGCATAAGCACAATGGTTGGGTAAAAGATAACAATATGAGAAAACATTGGCTAAGAGATGAGGACTATTTCATGAATTATATGTGTAATCATAGTCTTGTAGATGAGTAAATACTCTTCTAACCTAAGGTGATCTATGAAGGGCTATTTGTGACTATTCTGGAGAGAAATCAAGTGAAGAATAGGATGGTACATCTAATGAATATATGTGTTTTGGTGTAATAGGTTATATGGATGTATGGTAATCTATTAATGTTGAAAGTGGGTGTATAATATCATCTATTGTAGAAGATTATATCCAAATTTTCTAAGGAAAAATTGTTTCATAGAAAACATCTCTAGAAACAAAAGCCCACTATTATTGTAAATCAAAAACTTTAAATCCCTTAACTTTTGAAAATATTTAATAAAAACACATTAAATAACCTTAGAGTCAAACTTAATCTTGGTCTTATCATGAGTTGAAGCATTATATGAGCATCTAAATATCTGCAAATTTTTTAAGTTAGGTAAAGTTTAGAAAAGAATCTAATAAGGAGTGACATCCTTTAAAATTGATAATGGGGGTTCTATTGATGAGATAAATAGCATGAAGAATACATTGTCACGAAAATTTTACAAGTAATCCAGCTTTAAGTCTCAAAACCCATGCTACTTGTAAAAAATGTTGGTGTTTCCTTTCAACCATACTTTTTTATTAAGGTGTCTTGATACATGATTTTTTGTTTATAATTCCTTTTGAATCATAAAATTTGGGCATAATGAACTCTTTTCCATTGTTTGTTCTTATAGTTTTAAATTTGACTTCAAATTGTGTTTGCACAAAATTAACAAAATTAATCAACAAATTCCTAGCTTTAGACTTGTATTTCATGAGAAACACCCATGTGATGATTCGACTAAAATCATGTGCAATTGTCAAAAAATAATGTTCATTATGGATTATTCTTTCTTTCATTGAACCCTACAATCGACATTTATTAACTTAAATCAAGAAAAAGTACTAGAAACGCTAGTAAGAGCTTTTGTTTGGCAATGTGGCAAATATTACAATGATTTATAACACTACTACTAAATAATGTTTGAATTCATTTGTCATAAAATCTTATCTTATTGAATGGCACATATCTCACTCTACAATGCATATATGAGTAATGTTGTCTAATCTAGAATTCACAATGCAATTAGCAAACTCTGCATCATGATGCTTATCTGAAGAATTCATCAAATCTATAGATGAAGAAGCCACTACCTTGTCTTCTAAACTCAGTTAATATGGCCAATCAATGTCCATATCTACAAATCCTAAATGAAACACTTGTTTCATGTAAATATAATGCAACAATTAATATTGGAATTTTAATTTACTTACCTATATCAGATTGAAAGAGAATTGTGCAACATACAAAACTTCTTGCAAAACTAGTGATGAACTCAATCTAACTATCCCAACATGAGAAACATTGACTTAGGAATCATTTAGTAAACGCACATGCACATTATTCACTAGTTTGTAAGATGAAAAATGTTTCAAAGAATATGCTAAATGATTACTAACTCCAGTGTATCAAATCCAACCATCTCTATTTAATCTTTTAGTTAAGAAAATAAAAAAAAAAGTATACTCCCTTGATTTTCTTAAGCCTCAACGAAATGTGTAGTCAAAACATTTACATGTGCTTCTTGGATTTCCTATCCTTGTGATGGTTTAACCAATTGCATCAATTTTTCGTATTGCTCTTTGGTGAAAGGAAATTGACTTCCTTCATTACTCCATTCAATTTCATTCTCATATAGCTTCTCTGTATGAACAACATCAACCTTATTAATCCTTTTCTATGAATTCGATTTCATACCCTTAAAATTTAGTGGATAACCATGTTTCTTGTAAAATTTCTTAATTGTATGTCTTAAATAACCACAATGAGAGTAAAGAGGTTTCTTATTACCATTAGAATTCCAAGTTTTCTTGCTTGAATTACTATATTGTTACTAATACAAAGATTCACTTTTCAATGCAGTGGATGTAGCAAGTTCTTGAGAAATGCTTGAATTTAATTGTCTTTCTTGCTGAATGACTAAAGAAGAAGTCTTATTTATATTCGAAAGGGGATCCATAAGGACTTGAGTTTTGACAGTTATGAAATTATCATTTAACCCTTTCTAGAAACAAACTAATTGATCATTCTATTAATATTCTTTCATAATAGCAACAACTTTATAATTTCCACCATTTTCACAGCTAAAAAATAATCTCAAAACATTAAGTTCATCTAATAGAATCTTTAGTTGAGTGAAATGCTTGGTGATTGAAAGCATACCAAGCTTGAAGTTATAGATTTCCTCTTAAAGTTCTACGATTCAAAAATCACATTGTGAAAATTGATCTTGCAAGTCCTTCTATACATCATATGCGGTATCTATCCATACTATGCTTAGTGCAAATAGTATGGAAAGAAAATGCATAATCCATGAAAGCACCATAGTGTTTCATCTCTCCCACGTCAAGTATAAAGGATTGGTCTTGATGCGAATCGTGACCAAGAACAGACAAAACTGGTCGTTGAATGAATCTAAGTTTGCAAAAGCTTGAAAAGGAAGTGATAGAGAATGTGTGAAAGGACAAATGCGAATGAAAAAGTAAGTAAAACTCATAAACAACTTCTATAGATATGACACATCAAAGAAACTTCCAATGACTTACGGCATAACTCAATATAACGTATGAATTGATTCGATGAGATTATTTACTACTTAGTCTTGCCTAAGGATTAAGATAAGAGTAAAATAAAAGTAAACAAACAATGTTTACGAAAGAAAAAAATGTCAAGTTTATTGATGTCAATCTGATTCCTGACAACTATAAATACAAAGGTATTTATACCTAATAAGTTAAGGCAATTTACTTAAAAAGGAAATGACAAAAAGGATATTACCCTAAAAAAGTAATGTACAAGAATACAAGAGTAAAAATGAATATTCAAGAAAAGTAATTATTAGCAGAGCAAATTTTACATGTGGTTTTGTATACGTGGTAATGATATATTGGCAAGGTTGTTGGAAGATATAGACAAAAGTTTATGATTAGATTGCTTATCTGGGCAAGGGTAGTTAAGGATTAATCTGGAGTCTCTCTTGGCATCTCGGTAAGATTGAAGCCAAGTAAGCAATCAATTCATGTATGACTGTGAGAGAGCGAGGATTGGCAGTTATCTTAGCATATTGTTTCTCAGCACATAATATCTAAGAAATAAGATGTCATTCGGTCATCATGTAGAACAAGTTGGCAAGGAGATTCTCAGCCTCAATAGGAGTCATCTAGAGAAGGAGGATTTGTCTTGTTAGTCCTAGTAGCTTGATTCCCATCATTCCCCTTAAGTTGTTTTGAATTTGGGATCAAATCCGATTGGTCTTTAATCAGCTTTCCATCAAAGTAATATGGACTAAGGTTAGTAATATTGAAGGTGTTAGAGACCCCATAGTCCTCAGGTAGCTCTAATCTGTAAGCATTATCATTGATCTTCTAAAAGATTCTGAAAGGTTCTTTAGCCTTTGGGGATAGGTTATTTTACCTCTTACCCAAAAACCTCTCTTTGCTTAAGTACAAGTACACTAAGTCTCTCAACTGAAAATGTTCGCTATCCTACCCTTAGCCTTCTCCTGCATACATCTGGTGGCTTAGTCAATATGCTAAGTGACTTTATTGTAGATGTGTTGAAGGGATCGTGCTATAGCTCTTGCGTTAGGATCCTTTTGCACGGGTACAGGTACAGGGGTATGATTAAGGGCCAACTCGAGATTAAAACCATAGACCACTTTGAAGAGGGTTTACTTAATGGTGTTATGTACTATTTAGTCGTAAGCAAATTCAACCACTAGCAAACAAACGTACCAGTCAGCCAAGTTCTTACCTACTGTAGCTCGAAGTAGCAATCCTAAAGTACGATTAACCATCTCTGTTTGGCCATTAGTTTAAGGGTAACAAGAAGTATTGAATAGTAGTTTAGTCCCCATCCAATACCACAAGGTCCTCCACAAATGACTCAAGAACTTCAAATCACTATCTAAGATTATGCTTCTTGGTACGCCATGTAACCATACAATCTCCTACAAGAAAAGAGAAGTAATAACTGAAGCAACATTAGTTTAGGAGCAGGATACAAAGTGTACCATCTTGTTGAACCACAACCATTATAGAATCTTTGCCTCGAGTAGTTCGTGGTAATCTAAGAACAAAGTCCATGCTCAACTCAGTTCATGGTTTTGTTAGAACAAGCAAAGGCCTTGCTTTCCCTTGCTTAACTCAACATTTAGCCCTCTTGTATACGATACAGCCTTTTACAACTCGATGCTTATCACGTCTCATTCTTGGCCAGAAGAAATAGCCATTTAGCAGCTCATAGGTCCTTCTCTCACCAAAATGCCTAAAGAGTCTTCCACTGTGGGCTTCCCTGATCAATACTTCCCTAAGTAAACAGGTCAATATGCATAATTTCCCTCCTTGGAACAAATATCCATCTTCTACATAATATTCGTCTATAGTCCTTTCATCGATACATTGCGTAAGTATGGGTCTAAAGTGTAAATCCTTGGAATACTGTTTTTTAATACTTGTAAATCCAAACAATCTAGTCTGCAGTTCATTTAGAAGTGCATGCCTCTCAAAAGAGCATATACAACTACAATACTCTTTCCTTATTTATATTTTATCATAAAATTGAAACCTTCAAGGAATTCAACCCACTTCACTTATCGTTTGGACAATTTTATCTAACTTTGGAGATACCTTAGAGACTCGTGGTCAGTGCAAATGACAAACTATCTTGACAATAGGTAATACTGCCATACTTACAATGCTCGGATTAGTGCTAAGAGCTCTTTGTCATATATGGAGCAGTTTAGTTGAGGTCCCCTAAGCTTCTTACTATGGTAGGCAATTAGTCAGCCTCTCTACATTAGGATAGCGCTTATGCCAATGCTTGACGCATCACATTCCAACTCAAATATTTTCTCGAAGTCTGGTAAAACTAGTGCAGGGGCAAAGGTTAACCTTCTCTTTATCTCAACAAAACTTCTCTCCTCTTTTTCTTCCCATCAGAAGTCGTTGTTCTTCCTTGTTAGCTCAGTAAGTGTTGCAGTAAGGGTGTTGAAATTCTTAATGAATCTTCTGTAAAATGAAGCCAATTCATGGAAACTTCTTACATTGACACAAGTAGTAGTGGTTGGCTACTCAACAATTTCTCGAATCTTCTCGTCATCCACTCGTAAGCCTCCTCCACTTACTACGTAACTCAAGAATATCACTTCCTCCTAACAAAAACAATACTTCTTTAGGTTACTAAATAATCTCTCGGTACGAAAGATACTCAATATAGCTCTAAGATGTTCATAATGACTTGACATGTCGGTACTGTAGACTAGGATGTCGTTAAAGTACACCATGATACACTTCCCTATCAGATGTCTCAGCACGTGGTTCATTAGTCTCATGAAAGTGCTTAGGGCATTCAACAAGCCAAAAGGCATGACCATCCATTCATAAAGTCCACATCGAGTCTTGAAAGCAGTCTTTCACTCATCTCCTAGCCTGATTCGGATTTGATGGTAGCTAAATTCCAAATCAATCTTGCTGAAGATCTTAACTCCACTCAATTCATCCAACATATCTTTTAACATGAGAATTAGATACTTATATTTGATTGTTATCTTATTCACAGTTCAATTGTCAATATACATTCGCTAAGTACCATCCTTTTTTGGCACTAGGAGCGTCAGAACAATGTAAGGGCTAAGACTCTCCCTAATATAACATTTTTCTAACAACTCATTGACTTGTCGTTAGAGTTTAGAAGCTTGCTCAAGACTCATCTTATAAGCTAGCTTATTCGATAGTGCGGCGTCAGGTATTAAGTCAATGTAGTGCTCTATGCCATGAGTTGAGAGCAACCCCTCGAATAGCTATTCTAGGAATAGATCGGCAAACTCGTCCAGCAACTCTTTGATTTCTTAGGATAGTTCGCCCTACTCTTTCATTTCTAATAGTTGCTTTACCAACATGAGGGTCAACTTATCAACATTAATGGCTTCTTGGAACTCAGCTCTACTCCTCAAAGTCTTCTTTAATCCACAAGCAAGTATTGTTTGCAATTTATTAACTTCTCTCGACGGCATCAAGTTCAGTGTAACATTCCAACCATTCTTCTCGAACACATATGTATTCCTGTATCCATCATAGATAACTCTTCTATCAAATAGCAATAGTCAGCTAAGCAACACGTGCGAGGCATACATGAGCAACATATCACAAAGAATCTTGTCAGAGTAGTTTCCAATTGTGATCAGTAGTACGTGTCGAGTGATATGTAGTGCTTCCTTATCACTCAGTCAATGCAACTTGTACGGCTTCAAGTATGCAATGGTCAACAACTTTAACTGTGTGACCATTTCGACAAATGCCACATTGGTACAACTTCTACTATCTACAATTAATGCTTGCACCTAATCATTTACCTTACAGGTGGTATGAAATGAGTTCTCCATCTGCTCCTCCTCTCATGAGAGTTCTAAGTTAATAACACATCGAATAACCAAAACTAACTGATCTAAGTCCTTGGCAAACACATCCTCTTCAATTAGTTCTTTCTCGATAGTTTCTTCTTCAGCCTTGTCCTCTTCCTAAGGTTCCTCATTAGTGCTTTCCACCTCAAGCTTCAAGATGTCTTCCTTAATTACCGTAGTCCTTCCAATTCGGCCATTGAATAGCCATATGTCTAAATCCCTAGCACTTAAAGCACTTGTTCTGGCTCAACTTCCTACTAGAACCTTGCCCTTTCTCATAAGTTTAGGTTGGTACATCACTATCATGTCAACCCTTCTACTCAGCTTGAACATTTACCCTTCGAATCAACTCGATACTTGACTAAGCTCAATGACTTCCCTATATTAGTTAGCTAGTCAATGGCCTAGTCGGTAATCGACTTCTTTTCTACCTCTCCACTCATTAGGCTATTCCAATGGCTTCATCTATTATGGTAAATTATTAGACCTCCATAATGTCTCGAATGTCACCTCTCAACTTAATTAGGAACCTAAAGATTTTTCATGCTAGTGGTTCCTCCACTTCACATCGGATCATGAGTATTTGGAATTCTTAAACATACTCTTCAACTATTCGAGCTTCTTGTCTCAACTCCTAAAGCCAGGTAAAAGTGCCTTGCAGATAAGTTTTTGGCATGAACCTATTTCTCAGTATTCTTTTCATTCTAACCTAAGTATTAATCTCTTGGTAGCCTCATCACCTCTTCATGGCCTAAATGTTCTTCCACCACATGGCAGCATATCCGGAGAACTCAACAGCAGCAGTTCTCACTTTCTCATAATTCTTATACTCATAATTGTAAAAAACATGCTCCACTTTCTCTTCCCATTCTAAATATTCATTAGCACTCCCAAATCCATTGAAGTCTAGAATTTGAAACTTTACATGGTCAGATGCTTTAGGCACTCTAACAAGCTCTTCTTCAAAATACTCTTCCTTATCCTCTTCATACAGTTCTCTTAGGTCTATCCTTTGTCTTACCCGTCCACTTACTCCTCTGCTTCGAACTTGTCGAGCTAAGTTCTGACCTCTAGCAGGTTGAGCAGCTTGTGGGGTACTAAGCACAGCTTTAATAAGTCGATAAGCTAATACGTGAATAACTTGGGTTAAATCTACTAAGAGATTAGCTACCTTATCAAGTCTCTCATCAGTGCTTCTTAGAGTTCCTTTAGACTATCAACCGTGGTAGACAATTCTACTACTATCATCTCTGACACCAATGTTCACACTTTGGTTTATTATTTGCTTTGCAGATTTAAAGTTCAAACTCTTCAATTAGGTGTTTTAGCAAACACTTCAACAAACTAGAAAAGTAGTAAGTAACAAGCATGACAATTAAATGAATACAATGACTTGCACTATTTCACATATATAAAACAGAGTATAAACAGAACTTTGAAAACAAATTACAACTCAAGAAAAACCTTCGATTTGATACTAAGATGATGCAAACCGTAACCAAGAACAAACAAAGCCGGTCGTTGAATGGATCCAAGCTTGTCAAAAGCTTGAGATGAAAGTGATGGGGAATGTGCAAAAGGACAAATGCAAATGAAAAAGTAAGCCAAACCCACAAATAATTCTAATGGATATGACACACCAAAGGAACTTTCGAAAACTCACCGCATAACTCAACATGATGCATAAATTGGTTCGATGAGGTTATTTGCCACCTAGCCTTACCTAAGGGTTAGGATAAGAGTGAAATGAAAGTAAATAAATAGTGTTTACAAGAGAAAAAAATGTCAAGTCTATTAATGTCAATCTAATTCCTTTCGACTACAAATACAAGGGTATTTATACTCAATAAATTAGGGCAATTTGCTTAAAAGAGAAAAGACAAAGGGTATTACCTTAAAGAAATAATGTACAAGAATATAAAAGGATAAAAATGAATATTCCAGAAAAGCAACTATTAGTAGTGCAGATTCTACATGTGGTTCTGTATACATGGCAGTGATACATTGGCGAAGCCATTGGAGGATGTAGGAAAAAGTATACGATCAAATTGCTTGTCTGAATAGGGGTGGCTAAGAATCAGTCCAAAGTCTCTCTCAACATCTCGGCAATATTAAAGTTAAGTAAGTGGTTAATTTGGGCATGAGTATAAGGGAGCAAGGATTGGCAGTTGTCTCAACATGTTATTTCTTGGCACACAATCTTTGAGAAATAGGAAGTTAATCAGCTCGACATGCAGAATGAGTTGGCAAGGAGATACTCGACTTTGACAGGAGTCAATTGGAGTAAAAGGATCCGTCTTGCTGGTCCCTCTAGTTCTGAGGCTCGACTATAAGTCAATGGTCCAATAGCCTAATTCCTATCAGGTCTTCTCTAACTGTAGGATACTTCCATAAATGAATTTGAGTTTATTCTTGGACAAAAGAGCCATTTTCATGGCTTTACTGCATGAATGGAAATTTGATGCTATGAAAACAGATGATACTAGGGCAAGCGAAGGGTTTTCAATAGGTTGATGATAATATGGACTTGAAGGAATTTCTTCTTCTTTTGCCATTACTATCAATGCTCTAGTACCATATCAAGATTACATAGAATTCATAGAAGGACAAAAGTGGAAGAAATTTAGCAAAACTATAAATAATCAAATGAAAAGAATAGATAAGTTATATTGAATGAACTTAACTTGATTTACATCTTTGTTATGTATGCATAGTGTACAACTATGTAGCTCTTTCTAAACTAATTTCTTACTTCCATTAACTACCTATTAACTAATAATTAAATGTATTAGTGATTGTGTGATTCTGTAGTAATGATTGGCCACTCCTAAGTCTTAGAGCGACGATTGAACTGAGCGATGCATAACCTATTCAATCTAGGCTTATTTTAAACACAACTTAGCTTAAACTCAATTTGTAATCTAATTGAGATCAAACTTGAAATAAACTCATTTATTTGAACATGTTGAGCTTGAGATTATATTTAAACTTATAAGTAAACTCGTGAGCCAAGTCGTAAACTTTATTGGCACATATATATGTACATATATATATATATATAATATTATACAATTAGCCTTTTTCAATATTTCTTTTTTCAAACATTAAAAAAACAAGCTTTAGCTTTTAAGATTCAATTTGACCTAAAGCTCGAACTTTAGAGTTTTAAAGATTTAATTTAGACTTGTTTAGGCTTAATAATGTAAACAAGCTTCCGAAGGAAATTTATCGTAAAAAGTAAATTGGAATACAAATTGTAGACAGCTACATACCTATTCTATATTTCTAATTATGACATTGTTATGAAGTGGGAGTGTAGTTAAATGAAATAAGTAAAGTTGCATATTGAGATTAATATTAAGATAGCGTTTGGTTGTAAGGATTAGACAAGGCAAAAAAAATTGAATAGAATAATTATAAAAAGGACTGAATAGCATAAACTTATTGTACTCTATTTGGTTTGTATAGTATTAAACACAAAATTTATATTAAAAAATTATTTATTTATATTGTAAAATAAATAATTTTTTGTAATATTTAATAAAAATAATATTTATTAACTTAATATTATAACATAGAGGGATATTTTTTGTAATGTAAAATATTTTTTGTTTTTATTTAGTAAATTTTATTTTTATACCATAATGTAATGCGATAAAATTTAGATATTTTGTTTAGTTTATCAACTTAATTTTTGTCTAATCACAAACAAATTTATAAACCAAATATGGGACAAAATTTTTTATTTAATCTAATATCATAAAAATTGTACAATCAATAGTTATCTAAGTTTTTTCTTAAGCTTAAACTTAGCCTATAACTTTCAAGTTCAGGAAAACTTAGCTTAGTTCAAGCTTGATAATTTTTTTAATAAGTCATGCCTAAACTTTTAAAATTTTGCTTGACTTGACTTGTATGCAACCTTACTTGGAATGGTTAGGTGAGGAGTTTATTTTGTTTCCCCTTCTTTTTTGTACATTTTATATAATCTTTTGTCCATATTGTTTAATGAAATTTATTTAATAATATTATTTATTACATTAATTTTTATAAACTAATCATAAACGGATTCCCTAACAATTATTAACATAAAATGAAGAAACACATGCCATATATTGGTAAAATAATCGAAATACAGATTTCTTAACTCTTTTTTTCCTTTTTTTTCTTTTTTCTTTTCCAACACAGATCACTTATCTTTAAAGTAGTGAAAATGCAGACAATATTTCCGTTGATGAAAGAGGATAAAATTTTAAAATATTATCAATCGCATCTTGACTTCGACTTTCGAAGTCTTCCCTTTTTGGATTTTTACGAATTAATATCTGGTCCCTATGCATTATTTTCGGGCCTCCTTACCCAAGGTTCTTATCCTCTCTTAATAGACAATGCCGGAGTGGCGTATCCTTTTTATTTTGTCCTCAATTAATCTATAAAAATACAGACCGCATCCACGTTAGATTTTTCTGTACCTACAGGCTACAGCGACTCTGCACCCCACTGGCCCACTATAATAACGTTAACGCGGAGTATTCATCAATCATTCAAAACGATGTTACCTTTTTACGCGGTTAGGAAAAGGAACGATCGAAGACCGTCGGTTTCGGTAACTTGATTTGGTTTAACAAAACCAAATCAAGTTTGGACGTTGGCTTGGTGCAGTGCAGAAGACGACATGGGCTTTCGTTGCTTTGTAAAATGGCCATTATCTCCATGTCCTAATCTGCTGTTGATTCTTCGAAGTTACAAATCCTTGAAAACTTTTAGGAGGGGTCCCGGTGGCTAAATTGACAACTGACAATGAATCTTATTCTTGCTCACACACAGTGCATATGAGTTAGCGTCACACACAACGCGCAATTCGTATATAACATCAAGCATGTATGATTCTCCTCTTTTGCCATTCCCTACGTATAGATATAGTCGGGAGCCGGAAAAAATCAGATACTTATGCTACCATTAATAATGGGTGCAACAATGCGGTTCAATACAAGGCAAAGTATAGGATAATAATGGTAGATGGAAAAATTTTGTATGAGACAACTCTGGTAGTGACATTTTAATACTTCAAAATATCGTGATGCATTGCTATTTTGTTTTGTTTTCATTCTCCAATTTGTTACACAAAATTTCCTCCCTGAAATATTTACCCAGGCTTGCTTTATCTTGTCCTTAATTATTTTGCTATGTAGAGAGTTAAATTGATAGGATGCTATCCAATATCAAATTTATATATTTACAATTTCGATTGGGTTTTCCACTAGTTTTGTGTATTTTATTTCAGCTTTAGTCGTGTTATCTGATCATACAACAAGCTAAAATGTTCCCACTCTAATGAAATCATCTGGGCATACAACTTTACATCTACACTACAAATTATTAAGATTGCCTAGTGCCTAGGGGATTGATCAATTATTCATTTCGACAATTTACTAAATTATATGGCATTTTCTTTTGAGCAGTGATAAACTTATTTGATAAATTTTATATCCTAATGACCACATGAATCTAAATCGGTATTCCCGTTATCTCTAAAATTAGGGTACTATTTGACTGAGTTAAACTAGGAATTACCTTTTGGATTCATCCCTATATTAGAAACCGATTTGAGTAGTAAGCTAAACTATTAATCGCAAACGAACATAAAAAACACAATTCACAATATTTAATACAAACTCATAAGCAAATAAGCAGAATTTTACTAATATATATGATATTGTCATGCCTCCGTTTCGCCTAAGTTAAATCTAATGGATGAACACCCTCATACTTCTTCTCGAAATAAAAATAAAAAAAGTGATGCGATCAGTATGTAGATATGTATGTAGATAATCCAATAAATAAATTCTGTTACATGTTAGATTCGTGCCGGTACTAGTGTATTTGTTTGCCACTCCGTTGTTAGAAATTATTTAAAAAGATAAACAAAATACACATTATCTATGTCATCTACGAAACCAGAGAGAAAACAAAAAGAAAGAGACATCTAATTGTCTATAAGACCTGATTAACGCTGCTTCGTTACATCTATCTATAATAGTTTTTCTTTTCTTTTTTTTTTGTAGTTTTCACTTCTAAATTGTGACTAATGTTGCGGGTCATAGAGACCTTGCTTCCAATTACGTAGTCCCTAAAATTAGTGTTAATTGTAATAATTAGATACTCAACTTACACATAAGTATTTAAAAAAAAAAAAACACTCATCAAGTTTAGTAGAGAACAATAATGAGAACATTAAACTATACAAATATATATGTAAAATCTTTACAAAGCTTGGACATGACATATTTATTTCACTACAACAGTTGCTATATGTCTGCATATACAGTGTATATAGAGGAGATGTAAAAGCCTCAAAGGTGATAATCCGCAGACATCAAATTTAGTTATTCAATTATTACTTTTGGTTAATTTTTAGACAAAAATAGCTTGCACTCACAAGAGTTTTGACAGTTGAAAGTCCAAGTAGCATTTCCAAGCAATTCAGTTCAACCAGGGAAAATCGGACTACTACGCAAAGATTGAATTTCACCTTTATTTTCCTATACCGAGGAAAGAAAAATAAAAAAGGAGGCTTTGGTAAGAGGGAAAAGAAAAGAAAGGTGATCTTAATTAATACTAATAAAGTGGAAGCACTTAAAACTACTAAGTTAAACTTGCTATTGTAATTATCATACTTCTGTAAAAAATTCTTTTATGTTCCTATGATTTTTGTGCTTTCGTCAATTTTTGCATATGGTACCTTATGTAATTACGTCTTGTTCACATACTTTTTAGGTATTCATAACACAGCTCTATGTTGTTTGTCTATATAATCTAAAGATATTTACGCTCCTTTTGATTTAGCATATTTCCGTCTTATTGGTATTTTATTATTATTTACTCAAATTTTTATATTTGATAAAAATAAAACATCAAAAAGATGAAAATATACTTTTTTAAAATACCAATTAAAATAATTACTTTCATTGTATAAAATATATTTTTTCAAATTTTTTTTCTTAAAAGTATATGAATTTTCATTCTGTAATTCTATTGTTTTAATCATTATCTTCATCATAATTATGAAACGAAAAAAAATAAAATAGTTTTTTAAATACTAAATTTCAAATAAATACAGATCAAATATAAATATGATATAAATAAAAAAAAAAAGACAATCAAAATATAACCTTATTTTATTCAACCAACAAGTGTATATAATTCCATATCTTTTATGGATCCAATATGATATTAAATTAAGTAATTATTTACCAATCTATAATTTACTTTGGCGTCAAATATCGCAGGTGCGTATTGCTACTCCTTTTCCGACTTCCAGAAGGTTATAAAATGCGAGGGGACCAATTATGTTTTTGGATCCATATGCATGTCCAAGCTTGTCCAGTTAGCAAAGGCCTGATGTATCTTTTGAAAAACGAAGCTAACAATGGCCCAATGGCCCAATGAAATTGCAAATGAACGGGCCCTATTTTAGACGAAATGGGTCAATGAAGTAGTGCAGTTGAGAAACGTTGGGGGCTGGGCTCGACTCGACAGATAAAAAAGTGAAATGAAAATGAAGGTGACGGGGTCCACCTCAACAATAGGAAGGCATTATCGTCGTGGGACCGCGTTATCATTTAAGGAAGTCTTTTTGTATTGAAAATGGGGATTGAACACTAAGGGGCACATGGATGACGCTATTTATAAGAGTCCTATACATTCTACACTAAGTTTGCTCTCTCAAAATATAAATGAGTATAAAAAATGAGGTAGTAATCCTTATTCTTAATGACTATATAAGTTTTAAAGAATTTTGAAGGAAGTTTTCTAATTATTTGGTGAAGTGTTTTTAATGATAAGTTTTGAAAGATACAAAGAATTCATGCAAAAATATCTATAAAATATCAATATATACTTAGACATTTAGTCATCTACTTCTAATATTACAACTCTCCCTAATGATACATCTATTGAAATTACTTAGTTTTTAATTTTTAAATTATGTTAAGATTAGTTGAAAATTAATTTTAATTGTTTATTATAAAGTGATGCAGTTTTTGGAAGATAATACATTATACTTATTAAGTAAAAACATTATCGAATGTGAAGAGTCGCACTATTATAGTGAATACAATCAAGTAATACCGTTATGTCTACTAGCTATGTCACTTTCTAATCACAAGCTTCATGTACTCTACTAATATGTCCAACTGACATGATCGTGTCACTAATTGTATAATTTTCTGCTTATTCCTATTCTTATATATCATGAAGCCCAACTTAAACATGACTATGTAATGATCTTGTACAATACTTTTATCCATATATAAGCAATCCATCACATCTAAATGACATAGAATCCTCTACCTTAACATCTTACATGATTAGAAATCTACATAACAATCTACCGTTAGATTACCGATTATGTAATTTTTCTTCCAAATTGTGAAAATGCATAAGGAATGATATCCAAAGAGTTGAACCAATCCATAGTGCAAGTCTCTCAAAGTTATAACAGGTTGTTAGGTGGTTCATTCGCTTTAACCTACATGTTTTGTGTTATAAATGGAGAAACCACATACATTTCCATTATTCTTAAAAACTAAGAGGATTTTCTAATAGCGTTGTTGTCGCCCTTTGCTCATCTTAACTCATTGAATATTTAAAAGAAATACGCCCATCAACTCTTGCTTAGAAGTGTCATCACTTCAATATTTACTAGGGGGAGTATATTTGAAACCAATTCAAATTTCCAACAAATAATTGATCTATTAAGACATATTCTAATATCTTACCCTCTAAATCACTAAAGTATAAACTCACATTTGATTGTAACTTGTTATTATCCCTTGAATTTGTATAATGGTGGTCTACCGAGAAGAAGCAGGGTTTACATTGTAGCAAATTGGTTAGGTTTCAAACCTATTTTAGCAAACATCATTTTAATTTATTCTTTTGACAATGCTTTTATCAATGAATCCACTAAATTACCCCTAGTCTTAATATAGGTTATATCTATAACCTTATTAATTATGCCTTAGCCTAATGTGTTTAGACTTCTCATTGGATGTTCTATCCTCTTCTCCTCATCCATAATGAACTTCCTCAAGTAACCTCTCTAGATAGCATCTTCGAGTGCATTCTTTAGTTGAATACACTTATCATTCTTGTATCCTTGATTGCAATGAAAATCACAATATTTATTCAAGATTTTCTTAGAAGGGTTGCCCCTCCTTCTTTTTAGCCAAGTGAGGAAGCCGTAATGACCTCTATTAGAATGTTTGATACAAATTGATTTAGAGGAGTATGAATAGCATAAGTTGGACTTTAGCGCTTCTGATCTCTATTGGCATTGCCAAGTCGATCTTTCATATCAAACCTTCACCCTAAACGATCCTTCATAAAGAACTTCTCTCTTTTCAATCTCTTCTCAAAACTTTCTTTCTCTATCTCCTTACAAGCTTGCAGCAAGTCATCTTGTTGAATAAACTTCTCCAACCTAATAGTAGACTTATCCAAAGAGGTCAACAAATGCTGAATCAAAGACTTGAAAAAATTTTTGTTCTCTTTGACTTCTTAATAGATTACATGAAGTGCAACATTCTTGTCATAGTTTGTGATATCTATCATCAGTTGGTTGAAACAACAGACATAATCTTTGATACTTTCTCTTAACTTTTTCTAAATAGAAGTTAAAAGTGAGGAGTCCTTTGTAGGGAGCTTGCTAGCCAAAAAATAATGCTCTAAGTCATTGGCAAGCTAATTAAAAAGATGATGTGGAAGTTGCCTTCAACAAGTTAAACCAATTGCTTGTTGATATGCTTAAAGTGGAAGGAAATACTTTGCATGCTATTGCATCGAAGAGCATAGGCAATTCCTTTAGAGTTCAAAAAGTGTTAAGATGGTCGTTAGGATCTTTCTTTCTATAATAAGTGTCAATTTAGGGTAGTTTGACACTAGATGGAAGGACTTCCTCCACAATTTCATGTAAAAATGGGCTCAATTTCTTCTCCCTCAATTCAACTTCCTACTTTGAATTCCCTTTATAGTCAACTTTTTAATATATTCTTCTAGATCTTGCAAACTCATGTTTGCAATAACCTTTTGTGGTAAACGAGCAGTTACATGCTCAATTCTTCCTTTACGTAGAGCAAGGATACGACCAAAAGCAATGGCTTGTAATGGCGTTTGTTGAAAATCTCTTAACCTAACCCCAAATGCAGTTGGTGGTACTCTCTCAATAGGAGCACCAATCAACACTCGTTGATTAACATTGTCTACCATTAAGGCTTTTCTATGCATACGATGACTATATTCTTCTTTTGATAAGGGAATAACATCATCACTTGCACCCTTTAGGGGTAGTGTCGATGAAGATGTAGAATTATGCTTATTGAGCTTCTTCCTTAACCTCTTTTGATTCCTTTGCAAATCGTATGCATAAGAACTCTAGCAGGGAAATGTGCATGACCTCAGATTATTGGGGTTGCTATGTGGTGAGGACTCCTTCACCCCTATGAAAAAGGGTCTCTTATTGCTATTTCGACTACTCATCTTAAGCTATACGAGGGGTACCCCCTTCCCCCCAACCCCCAACGAGAGGATTGTTGTCTTTGTTCTTGTTTATGGTTATGATGGTAAGTTAGAAACATAATTGAAATATATGGCACTAAATTGTTGACAATCAACTTTAGGGATTTGGAATTTGCTTAACGAATTACAAATAAGCCTAAAAAGAAAAGTGAAATTAGGGTATGAGGGGTATCGAGTTGAGTCCACTGTAAACACTCTGATGCTTAAGTAAGTACTTATATACAAAATGGTGTAGGTAAAGAAAAAAGTAGAGGACACTTGCATGATTCATAAAAAGCTTACTATTGATCATTGAGCCCTATTTATAAGTAGTACCTAATAATTGTCCCAACAACTGCAATTAACACATTTGTCACATGGGGAAATTTTGCTATGGACCACTCCCTTATTTCAAGGAACATGGGGAGTAGTAGGTAGTTTTTATGTAGGATCCTTCCAACTATATACACTTATGTTAGAATTTGAATATTGAACTATTAAGTGACCCTAAGTCAGATTAATGGAGTAAAGCTATCCTTTACTCCCTAACTACTTTCCTAACCTTCCTAAAGCTTTCTTGGCCTATCTTCCTATAGCCTACACTAATCCATGCTCCCTTTTTCTCTTGGTCATGGGGACTTTACTTACATAGGATTAATTAGACAAACTAGGTCGGGACTTAGAATAATAAGGTTGGAATGTGGATCCTTTTGGGTTGCTCGAGTGCCTAATGGGCTTAAGACTGAAATCTTAATCAACACAATAGTTTGTAGTTCATGATAATTTGGTTTACACTTGAGATATGTGGTTATTTATCCTTTCCTTTTTTTATTTTTAATTTGTGCCTTTTATAAGTTTTCAACATCAATTATTTGCTTCTAATTCAACATTTTTGTTGAAGCTTCTAATTTAACTTAAAATACACCTTTTATTACATAAATATAAACCTAAAATAATAATAATAATAATAACAATAATAATAATAATAATAATAATAACTAGAAAGGAAGTAGAAGCAAAGGATTGATTATAGTGCCAACTATCGATTCCTCTCGAAATATATTATTGGAGAATTAGTAATGTTGATAGTCAACTCTTACCATAAGAGCTCCTAAGGCTCAAGTCCAGCGAAATGTCTGGACTAGGTCTCACAAATTGTCGACAAACTCAGCCCAAACCACAAAAGCTTGTCAAGATGCATACGTATCCTAAGCGTGTCCAAGCTTTGCTCCTCACTCATAAAGCCTTTAAGCACCCTTGGCATGTTCGACTATTACCTACAATGCTTACATGAAGCTCATCTTTGTTCTCTCTAGAAATTGTAATCAAAGGAGCCACCAAGACATGAGTTGAGTACTCACCTTGTCCACCATCCGGTGTTTCTCTTTCTTCATTTAATGATAATGGACCTCTTGTTATGTAGCCTACTACCTAGCCCCTAAACTAGGGTAGCTACTCTTTATTAATTGGACAAGCTTATTCCTCCAGTCTCTACCAACTAGTAGAGGGAAGGATGTCCCATCGAGCATAAGTAATGTCACCTCATTGGATCCTATGCAAGTTAACCAAAGTCCACTACTTATTAACAATAGTAAGTACCTCTAACTTATAAATGAGAGTTCAACACCTATTATTTTCAACCCTTCTCATAAGAATTCACTTTTATTACCTACTATTCTCACTAACTTAAGCATCGAAAGACCCTTATTAGCTTAGCCATAGGAGGCTTTGTACATGTCCCTTATCATTCGTAGGCAAAGGATCACTTAGAGTTGACCTAAGAGACCTAACAATGATTACCAACCATCACTAAGTAGTATTAATGCGATGAAAATTTTTTTTCTAAAAATACTTAATAAGTGTTATATATATATATATTTTTGAAACACTAGAATAATACATAGATATATATTTCTTGAGTGCATTCATTTTCCAATTTTCTTTACTAATTACAATTATTAGTTGATTTTTGTAGGTCTTGTGAATTTAATTTGAAGTAATGAACTAGAAAATTTTTGTTGTATAATTGTATAATAGGTTTTTCATGAATGACTTTTATAAATGCTTAAGCAATTAATTCATTTTTAGAGTTTAGTCAATTAAATATATATATGATTCACAATATTATTGTTAAAGCATATATATATTTATATATATATATATTTGTAAAGTGGTTTTCATGTGATATACTATATATACAAAATTACTATAGAAATAAAAAATTTATATTAATATTTAAACTAGCATAATATTATTGTTAAAGCATATCAGTTTTGAAAGAGTTCGAAAAATTCTAGCACTTAAATGCTAAAATTTAAATCCTTATTCAATTAAATTTTTCAAAAAGTTCTAAAAATAATTATTGAAGTTAAAAGCTTTATAGTTTGATTGAAAGAATTAAAACAAAGCTTTAAGGGATACAATATTTACATTTTCTTTATGCTTACCACAAGCAACATAAGCGCATTGTCTATTACTTTATTATTATGGGATTTATTGCGTTAACTTTTTTTGTAGTTTCTTGGTAATGTTTTGGAACAATTTTAATAGAATTATATATAATATTACAATATATAATTTTAGAAGCTTTTACATTATTAGCGAAAATTACTTGTTTACAATCAAAATTAAAAAATATATATATAAGAATACAATTTGCATAAAAAATTTACTAAAGTACTTACTATATAGGCAATTCTAAGTATATCGCATCTTGAATACGTGACACAAGTATAGTCATCTTTCATGAATCAAGACCAAGGCTATATCGCATTTGTAAAATGCGATAATGCCTAGTACAAATATGTCACATTTTTTATTGGTGATATGGTGCTTGTATAACAAATTTTGTGTTTAAGTTTTTTTAGTAGGACCAAGTCTATATTGCATTTTTGTAATGCAATAATTTACTAATGCTAATGTTGTGTTTCTAAAATGCGATATAGGTTTGGTAGTAGTTTGCTATTATCGCATTTCATAAAGACGAGATAAGTGTTGTTATATATGTCTCATTTGAGAGATATAATCTAGGATCAGTATTTTTATAATATTTTTCATACAATTCATATTTATATAATTTTTTTTAAATGTTGGTAGACCCGTATTTCACCTTACATTATCATATTCTAACTTTTCATTTATAATTTTTAGTATCATCATCATCATTATTATTATGCAATACCAGTTGCTAGTAAGGTTAATAGTAAAAGTAATAGTATTTATTAGGAGTGAGTGGGTATAGGATGGGTAAGGTATAATACATTACCAGTACCTTACCTTACAAGTATAAATTATAAAATTTTTATACCCATAACTTATCCTGTGACACTTGAGAACTATCTTGTACCTTGTAAATTTTGTAGGATATAGGGTATCTTATGGGACTTGTATTTTTTTCATTACTTTATCTTCTTTCAAAATATTGTATAAACATATAATTAATATTAAACTTGTAAATATACTAATGGACCAAATAGTAATATTTAAAAGGTTTTTATATTTACAACATATCTAACCATAACAATACAAAACTTTAGTAGATAGAATAGAGAATAATCATTGCAATTAGAAACGTTTAACCCTTGGTTAAATTATGCTAAATTATCTTTTCTATTTTTTCTTTTCTAATCATCAAAATAAATTTTTATAATCAAATTATAAAATTATTATAAGTAAAATACAAAAACAAGGTTTTACATGAGAAAAGAAAAATAATAAGAAAAAGGAACAAGACAGTAAACACAAGAGCATATAATCTTAAGATTTTATTATAGGTTAGTACATAATGCCATAAATTCTACACCTTATATACTTTAAAGCATAAGTTCTATTATAGATATAGGATACTTTGACATCACAATCATACCCTACGCTGTAAGAGTAGGTTTTAGGAAATTACTATTCGAAACTTATCATATAACCCTTTTTATCTACTCGGAGCCTACTTAGTGGAGTATGATCCGAGTAGGTATTTTGTATAATCGAGTTACCCATTCACTCCTAGCATTTAAATGCATCAACTTTTAGTATTCCTTTGTTTGTAAAATTCAAATAGATTGTTACATTACCATGTGGAGTCTCTCTCTCACTTCTATTGTTTTTCTTATAGACATTAAAATTTTAGCCACTTTTGATATCTTATCTTGAAATGCTTAGGGAGGTAAAATATTTCATTATGCAACTTATTATTATTTTCAGAAAATAATCTTTTCACACATAATTTTATATTTATGAACCTATCTTAAAATATAATATTTATTTTAAAAGTTTCATAATATATACATGTCTATTTTATTTGTTTTCATTTGTGCAAAAAATTATTTTTGTTTTATTTAATATAAATTTGCTCTTATATTTTTTTGTTTATTTGGTGGTAACATAGCAAATAGATTTCCAGTAAGAATCTCCTAATTATGTCATAGATATTCATATCTTTCTTTTACCAGTTATCTTATTAGTTAGTATACCAATACCATATAATTCTTTTGTACATAGTCATACGGCTAAGGAAGTCGTTTAAAAAATTATTTTATTGTAATAACATATATAAATTTAAAGAACTTAAACTCAAACGATTCAGTTTTCTTCTTCTTCTTCTTTATTTTTTTTATCAACTATTAAATATAGGAAACTTAAAAAATTTCAGTATACATTCAAGTGTCTGAAATGACACGATTAAAACGTAAAAGATTTTATTGTCTTTCTATGGCAATAATTTTCATGAATGTATCTTTCTTTCTTTTTTTTCAATGACGATAAATTAGGAAATATCCAAGAATGATTCGAAATTATATATTGAAATTAGGAAAGAGTACAAATTCAAGTGACTGAAATGACACGATTAAAACATAAAAAATTTGATTGTCTTTTTATGGCAATAATTTTCCTGAATGTATCTTTCTTGTTTTTTTATTTCCCATGACGATAAAATAGGAAATATCCGAGAATGATTCCAAATTATATATTGAAATTTGGAAGGAGCCAGTAAAGCACCACCCCGGTAAAACAAACACAGAGTTTGTTAGCAGATACACCTAGAAAGTTAAAAGCAACAATTCCGAATATTCCTTATAAAAAGTATTATATTCCTTTGTGAAAAACAAAATTAGAAAGTAAATTTCACGTATAAATTATAATCAAACTAATTGATTTGCATTAGCTAAAAGAAATTTCCACTGTTTCATTCATTAGCTGAACACAAAGGGAGTATCTGCAATGGCTAATGATCAGTTACAGGTGTTGAATGCCCTTGATGCAGCAAAGACACAATGGTATCATTTCACAGCTATTGTGATTGCTGGTATGGGATTCTTCACTGATGCATACGATCTCTTCTGCATTTCTTTGGTTACAAAATTACTCGGCCGCCTGTACTACACCGAGCCGGGTTCCGCCACCCCCGGATCCCTGCCTGAAGACGTTGCTGCTGCTGTTAATGGTGTTGCCTTCGTTGGTACGCTTTCGGGCCAGCTCTTCTTCGGCTGGCTTGGTGACAAAATGGGGCGGAAACGAGTCTACGGCATGACCCTTATGCTCATGGTCTTATGTTCTATCGGCTCAGGGCTTTCTTTTGGGCACACGTCGAAAGGTGTGATCGCAACTCTTTGCTTTTTCAGGTTCTGGCTCGGCTTTGGCATTGGTGGTGACTATCCACTATCAGCAACCATAATGTCTGAATACGCGAATAAGAAAACCCGCGGTGCATTCATAGCTGCTGTCTTTGCGATGCAAGGGTTTGGGATATTGGCTGGAGGGTTGGTTGCTATTATAATATCGGCAGCATTTAAAGCCAAATACCCTGCCCCTCCATATGAAGTCAATCCTGCACTTTCCACACCCCCTGAAGCTGATTACGTATGGCGTCTCATCCTAATGGTCGGTGCCCTTCCTGCTCTCCTGACTTACTACTGGAGGCTGAAGATGCCTGAAACTGCTCGTTACACCGCCCTGGTTGCGAAAAATGCCGATCAAGCTGCATCTGACATGTCCAAACTTCTCCAGGTTGACATAGAGGCAGAGCAGCAGAAGGTTGAACAAATTGCCAACAAGAACAGCAATGGTTTCGGTCTTTTCAGCCAGGAATTCCTGCGTCGCCATGGGAAACATTTGCTCGGTACCACAAGCACATGGTTCTTGCTGGACATCGCATTCTACAGCCAGAATCTTTTCCAGAAGGACATTTTCAGTGCAATTGGTTGGATTCCTAAGGCCAAAACTATGAGCGGCATTGACGAGGTTTTCCGGATTGGAAGGGCTCAAACCCTAATTGCTCTCTGCAGCACAGTTCCTGGATATTGGTTTACTGTTGCATTGATCGACAAAATCGGGAGATTTGTTATCCAATTGATGGGATTCTTTTTCATGACTGTATTCATGTTTGCCCTAGCAATTCCTTATCATTACTGGACCTTGCCTGGCAACCATATCGGATTCGTGGTATTGTATTCCTTTACATTCTTTTTCGCGAATTTTGGTCCCAACGCCACAACATTCGTGGTACCGGCTGAGATTTTCCCAGCCAGGCTGAGGTCGACCTGCCATGGGATCTCTGCTGCAACAGGGAAACTTGGGGCAATGGTGGGAGCATTCGGGTTTTTATACGCGGCGGATGCGATTAGTGTGAAGAATTCGTTGTTGATTTTAGCTGTGATCAACTTGCTAGGAATGTTGTGCACGCTTTTGGTTCCTGAGTCTAAAGGACGTTCTCTGGAGGAAATCTCTGGAGAGAATGGAGAAGAAGGGTCTTGAACACCATCACAGATAAGGGGACTTCTATTACCATTTTAGCAACATTTTAAGTTGGATGGGAAGGAATATTACGGTGGGTCTAACATAGCATATTGTAATACATGTCTAGAAAAGTGTTCTCTCTCTCTCTCTCTTTTTCTTTTTTATTCAACTAGGGAGAATCGGTCTCTCTTTATTTTTTAAATTTTATTATTTCTTTTGCTAAACCACAAAGGTGATTTTAAAGTGTATAGAACTTCTCCTTATATTTTGGAAGGGTTTCTTGATTTGCAATAATAAAATGCATTTATTCTTCTTATGTTCTCAATACAAACAGCATTTGTTAGAAGTGAGAAATAAACCATTTACTTTTTTGAAACAAATGACTTACGGTACAATTAAAAACACGTACAAAATGAATTAAAATGCATATTAATAAATTTCTTAAATAGAGACGCTTCATTATAGATTTCATAAATACATTAATATACTTGATTAACTCTCCTAAACAAAGAGAAAAAAAGTCTGTCTTACCATTAAGAAAAATACAAGTAAGCAATAAGGTGGTTTAATATAGTGAACTAGTTTGAATTGTCCTTCCAAGCTAAACCAAAGGCATATCTAATAAAAAAAAAAATGTGTGGTTGATGGGTGTTAATTATTGGAAATGAAATCCTTTATTTTGACTTAAATTACCCTCCATTCATAGCCGATTCACTTTGGAAGAATGGTTGTTTTATTCCTTCTTTATTCCCTAAAACAATACAATGCTCACTTTGCAAAAAAAAGTATCCTCTATTCACTATTTGTTTACTTTAGTAAAATGATTATTCAACTCCCCCTTATACTCCTTAAAACACCTCGATTATATTGTTCCTTCACGAAATTGCAATTCTTAAATATTAAGAATCTTAATTCCTTACCAAAACCTAAGAATCGAAATTTCCTTTTACCGGGGGGGGGTGGGGTGGTGGGGGTGGTGTGAAGGAAAGAAGACTATTGCACTTGTCTTCTTCATCTCTCCATTACAATAGTAGCATAACAGCATAGCCATCACTACTATCATGAAGATCAACCACCAACACCATCATGCTTTCAATTGTAACATCTCCAACTCCAATGTCATTATCTTTAACCTAAGTGCAATGGGGTTGATGGTTTAAGAAGCTTTAAGGTAATTGATTTTTGAATCTTGATTTGAAGCTTTCTTGACGATTTGAGATGAAACTTGGCTGCTTTCTTGATCTTTAGACCCCCATGAATTCAAATATGACCTTTTTTCCTCTAAAGTTTGCCTTAATTTGATGAAACTTATTTGTGTTCTTAAAATTTAGAGAGAATTAAAATTTTGTGAAGGTGAATAGTAGTATGTACGTGTTAATAGTTGCTGATGTGGTTGTTATAGTAAAGCTGTAGCATGCGTAGTTGGTTAGTTGTGTGGTTATTGATAGCTATGATAGTGAAGAGAGTATTGAGCATGTGCTACTATGTTAGTTTTCGAAAAGCATAATGGTCATGACTGTTAATGTGCAGTGTAACTAAGGAAAAAGTAATCAATAGCTAGAATGTGATTGTTTTGAGAGTTATAGGTGCTTATCGAAAAAGAAAACTTGACCACACAATCTTCATAATAGATTGCTTATTGATTGAAGTATTTGCATGTAAACAAATCAAAGGTAAAATTAGTTTTTTTTTTTCCTTTAACATGTAAAAGAAGAAGAAGAAGAGATAAAGGCAATTGAGTCATTTACTTTTTAGTACATATCTATTCCTTATTTGCTCTTCTACTCAATTAAATGATGCAGTAGCTATTTCATTCCTAATAAACTAGAATTCCATCCTCCCTCCCCCACCCCCCTCTTCCTTTCTTTCTCCCCCTCCTCCATTTAACGAAGTGAATGGGCAATCGGATTATTTCAAAAGCAACCTATTAAGGCAAATTGTATGATAAACCTAATTTCTTTTCATTCTATCACACTTTGATTCCATAACTTTGTTGTTGTACACTTATCCCCCTAGACTTCTTTTTCTTATTCATTTATCTATCTTTTAAAACTCCTTCAACATTTTAAAAAATGCACTAAAACTTCTAACCAATATTGAAGGTCCTTTATAAGAATCTTTATGATGGTTGGAGAGGAAATATTCACATTTAAAGTAAGGATGTTACCAAGAGGATCATCATAGGGTATCTAATTTGCCTAACTTCATAATTCCCTATAGGGTTATGGGACTCGTTTTATGCCACATAAAGTTTCATATCAATTTTTAAGACAAATAAAACTCCATGGGAAAGCCAATCCCACTAAATATATAATATATGATAAATAGCTAATAACTGCTTGTTGTTTTAAGGTATTCGAAGGTATTTAAGGGTGTTGAAAGAGTGGTTAAAGGCCTACAAAAGTATACACATAAGCTAAAGAAGGCACTAAAGGGTGTTCTAGCATAACACCCCAATATTTAAGTCAGTGATTTGAGGGAGAAAGGAGAAAGAAATGCAATATGGGCAAATGTGTGTAAAAGTGTATATGTATTACATTGAGGCCTTATCCCTTATTTATAGTGTATGAGACTAAGTTATTCTTAGTTAGTGCTTCATTTCCCCAAGATGTTCTCTAAGTTTTGTAGAAGTGAATGGTAGTGGTTGTCTTTTTCTTAATTATCTTAAATTGTTCTCTTACAACATAGCTTTAAACTCCATAGGCTAGGCCTAACTGATATGTGCCTAGAAGCTTAGGTTCTCAAGAATTAAAAAGGTCTTCTTTAAATTAGGTTAGACTTCATGCGAATGATTTGAGTGAGGTTAGTAGAGCCCTTTTATATCTTAGCCTTGGTCTTGTATAGATATTTAAGCTGTGGGAAGCTAAACTTACAAAATTAAGTCGGATTGGGCCTTAAGTGCTTAGCTCGTGCCTTAAAGAGATTAACCTTAACTTGAAAGCTCATAATCAAAATAGCCCATCAATGCTTACTCCAAGCCTTACCCCTTTAAAATATTCATTACTGACGAATTGGCAAGAAAAGTAAGCACACGTGTAGGCTTCAAAGCTTAAAGCCTAGCTACAACAAGTTGGAGATGAACTAGCACTTGAAGAGAGAGCTTCTCTTCCTACCTTATCAAAACTCACGAACTAAGACTTTTCACTTAAGTGGAGCGGCCAAATAGGTAGGTTGTCCAAGCTGGACTTGATCTATACCTAATTGATGGTGAGCCATACGGGACGTTATGGAGTTGTGCCTAGCTAGCGGACTAAGGACGAATTGGCAAGAAAAGTAAGCACACGTGTGGGCTTCAAAGCTTAAAGTCTAGCTACAACAAGTTGGAGATGAACTAGCACTTGAAGAGAGAGCTTCTCTTCCTACCTTATCAAAACTCACAAACTAAGACTTTTCACTTAAGTGGAGCGGCCAAATAGGTAGGTTGTCCAAGCTGGACTTGAACTATACCTAATTGATGGTGAGCCATAAGGGATGTTATGGAGTTGTGCCTAGCTAGCGGACTAAGGATGAAATTGGGTATCACATTGAGTTTTGCAGCACAAGCACCTCACCCCACCCCGAGGTGCCTTTTCAAGGACGCTTTAACTTTATCTGTCCATGGCGTAAATCTTGGCACATTTATTGCGATGGATAACTGCCAATTCGCTATTGAGCACATCAGTGCATATTAGGTTTGTTAGGGCGATATGAACCATTGGATCCTCATGCAGAGCACGTGGCGAGATCTGAAGAAGAGAAAGTCGCGTTTCTCCCTTTCTCGTAATTACCCTCTTGTTTTCCAAGGCGGACTTCCTATAAATAATTAGAATCCTAATTCTTTTTCACTTCTTCTTCCTTTCGTATTCTCTTCTCCTTTAACCTCAAGCTTTCAAACCTTTTCAAAACTCACTTGAAACTTCATCAAGTTTTGAACTTTTGTCGAAGACAACACCGCCCTAGTGGCGACATGGAAACTCTAACTACGGGCGTAGTGGCATTGGCAAAAAGGAGTTTTTATCACATAAGCAGGACATCTGATAGATTGGCGGCGATTGAGAGACTAACACGGGGCATTTACCTTGACAATGGTGAAGACGGTGAATCAGCAGTGTCCTTGTACAGAAAAGTGGTCAATGGCAATACATCTAATGGACTATGAAGCATCATTAACCCTGAGGAGATTGGGGACGCATTGACGTTGCACTTCATCCCCCTGTTCTCAAGGTTCTCGTTGATGAAACCGCAGAGAGATGATCGGGCAGCCTTGATTCATGTACAAGCAGTTTGAATTTAGGCTCCAGGTTCCATTTTCCAACTTTCAAAAATGATTCTCCTACTATCATCGGTTAAGCCCGAGTCAACTTGTGCCCAATGTGTGCACCTCTTCGTAGCATCCGAGGCCTTGTGTGAGTGGTATGGCTTGAGGGCGATTCCCCAACTCTTCAGGTACTTAAATGGGGTGAAATGCTCTCTGGGTGGCTGGTACTATTTAACGATCTGACCAGAGAGAAAGCTAATGAAGGGGCTGGAGTCCTCGTGGCATGCTTGGAAGAATAAATTCCTTATGGTAAGGTCGGATAGCGGTCTTTACTTCTGGACAAAGTGTATTGAGCTGATCAGGACCTCAGCCCTTAAAAGCTGCAAATCAATGACGATTAGGTGGCTCAACATTTGTTAACTGAGCTAAGGAATGGGTCGAGTCAGTTCTGGACGCTAAGATGATTTTCCAACGGTATCTCAAAGGAGAACCAATCACTGCAGATGACTCAGGTGGTGAGGATGAGGGACGTACTAGTCGCGACTTTCACCGTGCCAAAGTCGGCTTGCCGCTTGGACAGCTGTTCAACTAGTCCGACAGGGGGAATGGACTTGCCTTAGAGCTCGTGCTCGGCATGGCTTCTCATAGGTGCATTCTTCTTTAATATGTTGTTAACTTTTGTCTATTATTTTGCAGGCATGGATCTCGAGTAAGTCGATCCCCCTGTCCCTTCTCGCCGAGCAAAAGGCGATGAAGGCCAAAAAGAAGAATGTGGAGAAAAAGAATGCTCCACCTCCAAAGCCAAAGGAGAAACCTCTGGTCATATGGGTAAGAAAAGCGGAAAGGGGGCAAAAAAAAAAAAAGGAGTGTCAGACTAAGCTTACCACGAATCCACGATCTAACTGCACAGTCCAAGTTGAAGCTAAAGCTTGGAAATGAAGCGGGTAGCAAGTCCCATCACTGTCTACATGATGAGGCATTGAACCAAATGACTTAGACAAATGACATAATTCATCTAGATGAAGAGTCCTAACATTCGGGATCAAAGGGACATCTAGTGCACAGGAGGGGCGTCCATGCTTCCGAGCCATAAACTCGGGTCCCAGGAGAAGCCGTCATCTCGACAGTTATGATTACTATAATTCCAGTGTAGGCACATCTCCTTGAAGGTTGCAGTCATGTGTTCTCACCTCTGTAGGATGTGTACACTGAGGACGTAAAGCTCGGCCAGAGAGAAACAAGCCAAGAACTTCTGAGGGGCACAATTCTTCCTAAGGACAAAGCAGCCCTCGAACGGGGCTTCGAGGGGCTGACTGCCAAGCAAGTCAATAAACTCATCTACGCGAAGATCCATAAAGTAAGTGCCATTACTCGTTGTTTGCAAAGACTTCCCTTAATCTTCATCTCAGTAACTCCTTATTTGCTTGGCTACGGTCCAATGCGCATATAATGGATGTTCGAGTTTTCAAAGATGGGGAGAAAAAGGTAGAGGGCTTTCGATCTGAGCACGAAAAGCTGGTTTCTCAATATCGGAGGCCGGTTCGTAACGATGCGAAAAATGGCTAATGATGCTTCCATTCCGTTGCACAGCGCTCAGGAAATAGAAAATTAGCAACGAAAACTAAAATTTTCCTATACGATATACGTACTTCATAATACATAAGCTAAAATTTTTATTTGTACGGAGATGACAGTCTTAAAAAGGAGCTTGAAATCTTTTCCCACCTATATTCTATCTATTCCTACCTGTATTATCTATTTGGAATATTTATCCAAATTAATCAATCAATCTTTAAGAAAATTTTATAAGTAAACGTTGAAAATGACCAATGAAGTATTACGTTGACGATGAAGATCATTGCTTTTCTTTTTCTTTTATTTTTCAATCGAAATATCATGGACGTTGTTCGAAGATTGCAATATTGCAAATGACTCAACTTGAAACGGGATTGTGACAAAAAAAAAGAGAAGATGAGACACAATGAATACTTTAAGTCACTGGTAAGATATTCGCTTAATACATGCTTGCTAAGTATGGCGATGCAATTACGTAAATGAATTTAGGGATAATATAAGTGGAATGATACTAAATATATTGATATTAATAAAAAAATGAAAAAAAATTTGTAACTACAAAATTATCAGATATGATTATGTTTAGCTTACATGAAATCGGATAAGGAAAGCCTAATGTTTTGATGAGCCAACTTCACAAGTTCTGGCTAATTTTTATTTCTGTTATTACTCAAAATTATAATAATTTATTTTCGTTTTTGCATATTTCGTATTTTTAATGCAGTTTTCTAATGTTTACACTTTGATTGGTGTATGAGTTCAATAACTTAATTGTTAAGTAATGTCAATTTATATTGACAAATTTACAATATCATGTACAAAAATTTCCCAACAGATACTTCATTGTTGGTTTCCAAGCACTTTTTGTGACTTCTTCGGTAAATTAACTAAACAAGATTGGCTTATTTTTATCTATTTTAACAAATATATTTATAATGTATTTTTATGGTCGTATACTTTCTACCTGTATTTTAACAAACATATTTACTAATTTTTGTGTTTTGAATTCAAGTATACTGTTGCATTTAACGTTTACAAATTAGTATGATGTCTTCCAATAAGCTTCTATTGCCCCTTTTCTTCTTCATAAAGGCCAACTGATGTTGGAGTTCCTTTGGAGTCTTAGGTAATCGGGAAAAAAATAAAATAAAAACTATGGACATCTTTTTAATTGAAGAGGTATGCAAATTTATTGGCCTTCTCAAGAGTACATATGTAACATTCATAGGGAACTCCCGTAAGGTTTTAGATGTATAGTAGTTGGAAGTTTCATTTATCCATAAATTCATCTGGTGCAACATTAACACAACTTCCTCTTATAATAACTACACAAGTTTTTCCTTAGAATCAAGCATCTAATATGAAATAAGTTTCCCCTTATCTAGGGTCAAATTCTACTTGAAGCAATTAAAGATATCCTAATTATCCTTTCCATTAGTGGTCCCTCATCTTCCTTAAGCACGATCCGATCATCATTACTGTATGAAAGTTATTGCCCTTCCTCCAACACCTCACGCTTTGCCTCCATCTCAAGCATTACTCTATGTTAAGCATCACTACCTTATGATTAGGAAGACTAATTTGCTAAATTCCCCTAAGGCAAGATATTTGAAGCATTTTATATCTCTGCTCCTCTTACGTTGCACCTGCTATGCAATTTGTTCTCCTTTTTCATCATTCTTTTCTCTTATAGTATTTCTCCTCAACCCTACCATGCTTAGAATCAATTGACCATCACTAATATTATGGTGATCTCTACCCTCTATACTTACGTTGCCTATTTATCCTAACTGCTAATTGATAGTGTCCTCTCAAGATTCATACTACAACAACTCGACCACACTAGATATCTCAAGTTAAAGTCTATTAAGGAATAGATCCATAGATCGTGTTGAGGACTCGTTAATCCATATTTAGTTTATAATGTCTCAAATACTTTAATGTACCATGCTCATCATTTCTTTTCTTGTGCACCTATAGTTGTAAATGCATCTCGTACTTGAACTATAATTTCCATTTTGAAACTCACCCTTCACACACTTCATGTCTCTATGCTATTTCGTTACCTTACTATGGACTCACATATTTTGTAAAAGCTAATTATACAATTTTAATTATTGTCCTCTCGTCACATTTATAAGAATAAACAAAAAAAAAAAAAAATTCTCTACTGATACACTAGTTTAAGAACTTAAGTTAGCTATGGCCTCTAAAAGGGATATTTTCAACTTAGACATTTTCTTAGCCCGGTTCATTCCAACACGTTCTACCTTCCTATCTCCATCATATCACCACTACTTTAGTCATTAAACTCATTATGATGCTAATTGTCTTGCTAGAAAAAGTAAGAGATTCACATACAAGTGTTTCTTTTGATAATATAATATCTCTTGAAAATTCAAAAGGATTGTAATTTAGGATGGAATTAATTCAAGAAATTTGCATTGTATCTCATTAATAGTTGTTTCCTGATACTTGAGTAGTAGTACTACCCTTTTGTTTTGGTTTTTCCTATTAGTAGTTGTAGACACCTAACTTTTGCCTCTCTGAAGTCCTAATTTTTACTTTTACAAAAAGGGTCCTAATTCAAAAAAATAAAAAAAAACAAAAAAATTAATAAAAGATAAAAAGATAATAAAAATTAACAAATAAAGAAAATACCAAAAAAATAAGAAAAGGAAAAATCATAAAATTTCATAGATTTTTAAGAAGTAATTTATATTAGGAATAATTAGTTTTAGTGTTAATTTTAGTTTTAGTTTAGTTAAAAATTTTAGTTTAGGGATTCAGATAGTTTAAATATAATTTAATTGTAATGAATATCATAACACAGACCAAGAGTCTAACGGATAAGTAATGGAGTATTTAGGTGGATTTAGTTGCAGGTCATGAGTTCGAGTCTCAGCAAGCACCTACGTTTTTATTTTTCTAACTTTGCAGAGGCTAGACGAAAATCAGTTTTATATATAATCAAATCATATGAATATTAGTTAAATTAGACAGCAACACAATTAAAAAAAGAAGAACAGTACAATGCAACGCCCCTAGACAGTCTAAACTCTATTGCACATCTCAATACACTAATACCGAACAAGTCCACTGTTGTCTATGTCCTCACATCCTTGTACTGTCCACGCACACACGAGCACGCTGCAATCTGTTGTCCATGTCCTCACGTCTTTGCACTGTCCACGCATACACGAGCACGCCGCAATCTGTTGTCTACGTTCTCACGTCTTTGCACTGACCATGCTCCGTTATGCCGCAAGATCCGAAGGCTTTTATACAGTCCAATTCAGGTGAAACTCTAGATGAACATAACTCTAGAATAGCAAGCCCCGACGTCGAATTGTACACTCCACAGTCCGATACCTTCGCTGCTTCGTCTACGCTATTATTGTGCAAGAACAAACCAGGTTCAGTTTTTCTAAATCTTAGTTTTCTTATTTTATTTCATTTACTTCATTATTTTATTTATTTATTATTATTATCATTATATTATTAGTTCCTTAGTTATTTCATACAGTATATGTGCATATGACTATATTAGTTTAGGTGATTTATTAGTATTAGTTTTTCATATGTTAAGTAAGTTACGTAACATTACTAATCTATTTAGGTAGATAAATGTTTAATAATAATAGAATATATATATGTATATTAGTCTAGGGATTTTTAAGATTAGGATTTCTCGCTTAGAAAACCAAATTTTTTTTAGAAGTAAAAATTAACAAAAAGTCAAATAAATTGTTTAGGCTATTATGACTTAGGACCCTTTACTTTTTTTTTTGTTTTTTAAAATAAACTAAATCAATTAAAACGTAAACTTGAACGGTTTTCAAAATTAAAATAAATCAACACACTAAATTTTTCGGAAAGAACTATGATCATCTGATCTCGGCTAGCGGGTACGTAGGCACCTTCGAGGCGATGATAAAATCTGTAGAAACTTAGGTTCTTTTTTTTTCTTTTGATTTTTATTTATTTTTTAAATATTATAATTAGAAAAATGATCCTAATTTCGGCAAATAAATAGTGATACCCGTTAAGGTTTAGTAGGTTAGCCCCCGAATTCGGAACCCTCTGGTTCTTTGTTAAAATTGAAATCAAAGACTAGTAGCCAAATCGTAATCAATCCACCCAATTAATTACGGTTTCTTTTTCTTTTACCGACTTCGGTCGGATGGCGACTCCAAAAAATTATTTTTAATAAAAAAATTAGAATTTCTCAATTTTTTTAATCGATGATTAATATTAAATAGGTTAGGGTTTAATATTAATCAAGAAATGAGAAATCAATTTTAAACAAAAATCGAAAATTCGGACTCGACAGTAGTTTTCTCCATGGTACTTAAAAGTAGGTACTTATATCATCGCTAATAGGTTTCTTCATTTGTTGTTGAGATGATCACAAATTACCTTTTCAAATTATCAATAGGTATAATGAAAAGATACTTATATCATCTCATTCTTCTCTTGCATGCTTTATATTGTAAGGGGTATAATACTCATTTATTTATTTTTCTTTATGTTGATTTTACTTATCATTCAAAGAGGTAAGGTTTATATAGCCCCACTTTTCTTTTACTTTATGATTTTATTTATAAAATGTAGGGTTAGGAACCACCCTCAACTGCTCTCTCTGCCGCCGCGCCCCCCTCTCCCTTATAAAAACCCATAAAACAAGTATGGGGTCTACTAATTACTAATAAAAAAGAAGAATGTACCGTCACCTACTTAACCAACTCTGACAACTTTAGCGAATGAGGTAATCAAATGTAATCAAATCAGTGTTTATACTACTAAACAATAATGATATTGACTTATATTTAGTTTTTTATATTGGCAAATCTTCTTGCCACACTTCCAATATGACTAGTAAATAAATTACTAATATCCTTACTAGACATAGTTCATAATAACCAGTCAACGTAGGAGCAAATTGATATTTCAAACCAAAAACTCCTCACACCTACCCCACGAATCACAAACCTTTAATTTTGAAATTTCACACCATTACTATTGAAGAAAAAATTTGAGAAAATTGAAACTCAAGTTGTAATGCTAATTATGACGAGCTCAAACTTACAATAGGGATAAAAGAAAACTCTTCATGTACAACAATCCAATTAATAATATGCTAAAATATTATTTATTGATCTAATAATAAGATTCACTACAATCTAACATTGATTAATAAGTATTAAAATAAATAAATAAAAGATAATACTCTTAATTCAAAAGAAATTCAAGACAAGATTGTCTTACAAGACTTGCTAATCAATATTGAAAACTTAACTTGCTGGAATTAAGAACTTCAATATAGCCTTAGTGTATCGTAGGGACAAGTTAGTAAATATGATCATGCTATTCAAACATCCTCTTCATGCCATTTGGATGGCATGGTCATGCATTTTACGATTAGTATGCCTAACAAGCCATTCATATGGCATTGTTGGCCTTTTAACTTATAGTGTTTTTTTTCTTCCTCTTCTTTATGTCATGCTTAGTACTTAAGCTTGCAATAAAATAACCTAGATAATTATAAGTGAACCATAAAGAATATACTAGTGTAAAATCCTAAGTTTATGTTACTTACGTACTCCTTATAGAAGCCATATATAGAACAAGAGTTTCTTCAGTTGTTAGAGATTAGGTAGTTGTTCATAAGTTAGCTACTATTGACTCTATTGTTTGCTTCTTATGTCATGTTACTAAGGCATGACAATTATTTGGGAAATGTAGCCCATTTACTTAGGTCACATGTCAACTAAACAAACCATTTCTTTCATTTATTCCATATGATTCTATTTAGATTCACAAAAATATTCTTATTGAATTAATTGATTTAATATCCCATCATTAACTCAATCATATTTAATTTGTTTTTAGTGATATATTTTACTTTGTTCTTTTAGGTTCCAACATTCAAAGAAAGTATCTATAATTAGATATATACCAAATTAACCACCTTGTAATAGTTATATTAACTATCTAATGTAATAGAATCAGGTTATTTAGAAAAAAGCCAACCTTATAACAAGAGTACTACATGGTTTAGTCTACTCATCTTTAAACACTTCAATTGAATCCATACAAGTTCAAGTCATTACTAACATAGTTCTTTTAAACTTTGACTACTTGAAATAATTTTTCAATATTTATAATGACAACAAACATAAATGGATCACTTATATTCCTACAAAAAGATCATAGATGTCAACTTTCCTATCTTAAAAAATTGTATATCAATTTTAACTCATTAGACTCTCTTTGCTTCAAGGCACAACCATTACCATGTTATTAACAACTTATGATTAGATCTGTTCATATTGTTATTGAAGTATGAGATTCACTACATAGGACTAAAGAACATCTCATGTAGAATTGTTCATACTAGATGAAAATCTAATGACATCATTACATGTGGTCTTATGTTGGACTAAGTCTAATGTACTTTATAAGTAAGAGTGAGTAGGTAATCCTATGGTATAGGGTATCTATCCAGACCTTACTTCGTTGGATAGATTCCGGGTAGAAAAAGAAGGTCATAAGGTGTAATGCTCTAGAACCCCCGAGACGCCACGACTCTACCATGTGCCAACCCTAGAGTCAAATACATTAATACATACTAGGATTCGTATGCCTATTATAAATCACAATTCTCAATAAATCTGCCAACTGACAATTAACAATCTCAAATATGGTACTAGAGTGGTATGTTAACCACTCAAACTCCATAACCAAGTATAACAACATGATTGAAAACTATTATAACTCTACAACTTAAATAACGAAGGACTCTAAACTATAAACTGGAGTCTCATAGCTTCGATAACAGTTAAACCACTAAATTTAGCAACATGAGTCATATGTAACTCTACAACCATACAAGTCCCATAAATAAGCAATTATAATGAAAATATATAAAAATCCTCGAGTCTACCCCTACAGCTAATCTACAAAGCCCTTGCTCCATCATTATAATAGTAATAATCTCCATTCTCATCATAGTAAAGATAACCATATTTGACATCCTCAACATATACCCTATCATCTATCTCATAACTTGTCCTTGCAACTGAAAAAAAAAAATAATCCTCGTAGGGTAAGCTAATGCTCAATATAAGATACCATACATATGCTTGTAAAATACAAGAATAAATCAAACAGATACACATGAATACCACTATTAATGCAATAAGCAATAGTTTTAATTTTACATTTAAGCTCAAAAACAACACAATCTCAACATCTTGAGACTTGGGGTTACTTACGATCCTTAACATGTAATATATATATACTACATAGTATTGTTGTTGGGTACTTCCCAACACCTGAGTGCCATAAACCATCCTATATCTACTTGGATCATTTTAATACAGGACTCTACAGGGGATAGCTTCGTGCAAAGATCACTAAGTGTCTCACCAACACCATTGGACCTGACCAGTAGATGGTTGAAGCTAAGAGCAATCAGTAACACAATTAAGTCCAAATTTAAATTTGGTCCGATTTATATGTACTGGCCTAACACATACATTTAACAAATATGTATCCTATACCTAGAGCTCATATCTCAAAAAAATTTGACATCATGTGTCCTCTAACACTTATTCAAATTATAAATGTTAGCTCAGAATTCAATAAATCTCGTAACTCAAAACTTTTTTCTTTTAACTTGTCCCTCTCCTCCATACACTAAGCTTATGAACTAAAATCTATGTAACTTTTCATATCTATCCGTAATATTTATACCGGCCCTTATACTCTCACACAAACAAAACATATTATATACATTATTTTATTTATTATATTAAATATATACATATATTAATTTATATTATACGTATATTTCATATTTATATAATATAACTATGATTATCTATATTATTTATATATTTATTCTTTTTCCTTTTCTTTATTACTTTTCTTTCCACTATTTTCTATTTTTTTTTCTCGTCGCCATTGCTTTCCCCCTTCTCTCTCGCATTGTCATCTCTCTCTCCCTCTCTCACACCGTCCTCTCTCTTACTCTTGTTGACACAACACATACATTACACATACACATACGCCTCACTCATTAACTCACACACATACACGTCCTCCATTGACATACACACAATCACTCGACACATTCTCATACGTCCTCTACTGATACTCTCATACACACAATCACTCGATACACTCACACACATAATTTACGCTGCTACTGACACAGATAAACAACTCATACACTCAACACATACACATAGAATGCACGATGTACCTGACATAAACACAAATTGTACAATATGCACACATGCATAAGACATGTGTTGCATAGCATACACACCGATACGGTATACGTACACCGCACATCCCATCACTACTCTATGATACTATCAATATGTAATCTGTATCATAACTGCATCACCACCACTATACTAACAAATATAACCATCTCTCCTAAAACTCTAAGAAAAACTTTAAGGATATAAATCAATAGAGTAAAATGAAAATAGAATGAAAGCTTACTTGAATAGGGAAGAATTCATGTTGAATTTTCCTTTTAATAACGTGATTCTTGATTAGGGATTGGGGTTGAGATGAGAACCGTAGGTTTTCTATTTTTGTTGAAAATGTAATGTGACATATATATATTTAGGTAAGGAAAAGATATAGAGTTTATTTGGGATAAGGGATAGTAGGAAGTTTGAATATTTTCCCATGAAAAAATTGCCCCTGTTATCCCTTATAAATTACAAGCTATATCATTTTTGAAAATAAAAACTCCTTTATTTAATTTAATTATTGACCTGGGCTTTACAACTTTCCCCCCTCCTTTAACAAAACTTTCGTCCTTAAAAGTTTACACCCTTGGTTCTTTAAACAGCTCTGGATACTTGCTTTTAATCTCTTCCTTAAGCTCTTAGCTTGCCTCTCTTTCTAATTGCTTTGCCTACTAAACTTTGATGTAAGGAATAGCTCTTCTCCTTAATTGTTGTACCTTAATATCAACTATTATGATCGGTCATTCCATTATCGACATGTCCAGCTACAACTCTAGTTACTCCAAATCTATTACATGCACGTACAATTCTTCTTTATGATTTAGACTAGGTTTCTTATATTTCCTCAACATGGACACATGGAAAACGTTGAACACACCTTTCAACTGTGGTGAGAGCTACAACTGTGGTGGATTTCGTAGGGGCCTATATACCTCGGTTTCAACTTACTCCTCAAGTTGAATTTGACTACACCTTCAACTAGGGAAACTCTCAGCAATGCTTCCTCGCTTACTTGAAACTCTAGAGGAAAACATCGCTTATCGGCATAACTCTTTTGTCTACTTTGGGTAGTTTGCATCCTCTAACAAATCAACCTAATCTTATCCACTGCTTCCTACACTAAGTTAGGTCCCGCTAATTGTCTCTCACTTACTTTGTCCCTACAAATGGGCGATTTGCACTTCCAATTGAATAGTGCTTCAAACGGAGCCATTTGAATGGTGGCTTGATAGCTATTATTATAAGCGAACTCCACTAAGGCTAAATACTCATCCCAATGTCTGCCGAAGTCAAGAGCATACACTCTTAACAAGTCTTTTAGAATATGAATGGTGCCCTCTGACTAACCATTTGTCTATGGATGGAAAGCAATACTAAACCGTAGTTTGGTACCCAAAACTTTCTAAAGAATTCTCTAGAAGTGACTGACAAACTAGGTGTCCTTATCAAATGTGATAGATGCTGATACTCCATGAAATCTTACTACCTCTTGTATGTACAACTTAACGAGCCTTCCTGATTATTACTTAATGATTATAGGGATGAAATGTGTAGACTTAGTCAATCTACTACTATTACCCACATGGCGTTATGTTTCACTAAAGTCTTAGGCAGGGCAATGACAAAGTCTATGGCATATGCTCCTACTTCCATTTTGGTATTAGTAAAGGCTGAAACTCATCAACTTGCCTTTGATGCTTGATTCTAATTAGTTGGCATGTCTAACATCTGAGCACATGCTCTGCTATTTTTCTCTTCATATTGTTACACCAGTTGTGATCTTTTAAGTCTTTATACATTTTTGTGCCTCTTAAATGAATCGAATAGGTGGAGTAGAGCACTTCTTTTATAATATCACTTCTCAAACTCGGCTGTGTTAGCACATATAGTTTGCCCTTAAAACTCGCAACTCCCTTAGCATCTATTGTAAAGTTTGGAGCTTTCCCCACTTTTATCTTACCCTTGATCTTCTAACTGTATGGCTTTAAATTGATCTATCAGGGTAGGCTATATCTTCAAACTAGCCAATCTAGCCCCAACATTTTTCATCAACACCTCTAACTCAAGTCGGTGCATTTGCTTGAGTAATTGTATTTGAGTAGTGATAAAGTTGGCCAAATTTCCTTGTCTTTTCTTACTCAAGGCATCAACTACTACGTTGGCTTTACTTGGGTGGTATTGAATATCTAGATCATAGTCCTTGATCAATTCTAGCCAATGCCTCTACCTCATATTTAAGTCTTTATAACTGAAAAAATACTTGAGGCTCTTGTGATCTGTAAACACTTTGTACCTCTTCCCACTAAGTAGAATCTCTAAAGCTTTAATGCATGTACTACAGTTGCCAATTCTAGGTCATGAATTGGATAATTTTTCTCATATGGCTTGAGCTGGCGAGAAGCATATGCTATCATCTTACCATTTTGCATAAGAATACACCCTAACCCTTGTATGGAGGCATCATTATAAATAACAAACTCTTCCCCACTGTAGGGTAAGGTTATTATCAAAGCCGTCACTAATCTGTCCTTCAACTGCTGGAAGCTTACTTCACAATTGTCATCCCATACGAACTTTACCCTTTTTTGAGTCAACCGAATCAAAGGCACTGCAATCTTAGAAAAGCCTTCCACAAACTTTCAATAATGACTAGCTAACCCCAGAAAAATTCTAACCTCTAACACGATAGTAGGTCTGAGCCACTCAACTGCTGCCTTTATTTTCTCTAAGTGCACAGTTATACCATCTTAATTTACTATACGACCCAAGAAAGTTACCTACTCTAACCAAAAGTCACATTTGGTAAACTTAGCATAAAGCCTTTCTTCTTTCAACTTTCCTAACATAATCCTGAAGTGCTCTTCTTGTTCTTCTCTATTCTTAGAGTAAATGAGGATATCGTTAATAAAAACAATGACAAACCTATCAAGGTACTCCCTAAATACTTGATTCATGAGATCCATGAGTGTTATTGGTACATTAGTCAAACTAAAAAGCATTACTAAAAATTCATATAACCCGTACCTGGTTTTGAAAGCTATCTTCTCTACATCTTTGATACTAACCTTAAACTGATAATACCTTGAGCGTAAGTTTATTTTAGAAAAAACCTATGCACCTTACAACTGATCGAAGAGGTCTCTAATACTTAGAAGGGGATACTTATTTTTTTATCGTAACTTGGTTCAACTCCCGGTAGTCAATGTACATCTATAAACCCCCATCCTTCTTATTTACAAACAGTACCAGAGCTCCCCAAGGAGACAAGCTAGGCCTAATAAAGCCTTTATCCTATAGCTCTTGTAACTACTTCTTTAACTCCACTAACTTGGTAGGTACCATCTAGTAAGTCAATATCTAAATAGGCTTTGTCCTTAGAACTAGATCAATTCTGAATTCGACCTCCTTATTAGGTGGAATACTCGGTAAGTCTTTAGGGAACACATCTAAATACTTTTGTACTACTGATGAGAAATGTAGCTCCAACTCAGTCTTATTCACTTCTGCCACTATAGCTGCTATAGTAGGCCTTTCTCATAACTTATATGAAATACATCGAGTTAGCCTTTAAGCTTTTACTTTATAACTGAAAGGTGCTCCTCTTGGGGATTGAAAGGATACTACTCGATTATAATAATTGAGTGTAGCATGGTGCTTTAACAGCCAATTCATACTTAGAATTACTTCAAAATCCAATAGCTCCAACACCAATAAGTTTGCTGCTAAAACCCTTCCCTCAACCATTATCTCCATATCTTTACAAATTTGATTTTAAACCATTCCATTCCCTAGATGGGTATTTACTGCCAAACAATTATCCAAGACAGAAACATGCAAACCACATATACGTACAAAAGACTCAACCATACACAAGTGGGAAGTACTAGTATCAAAAAGTGCATAAACATTATCCTTTAGTAGGGATCGGATTTCCTATAATTAAGTTTGAGAAAAATATTAGTGTTTTTGTTTATTTTAATTTTTGAAAGCAGTTTAGATTTACATTCTTAACTACTTAATTTTTTTATGAAAAGAAAAGTCTTAAGGAAAAGGCTTTATTTTTATTTTTGGAGTTTTTAAAAAAAATTTCTATTCTATTCTAAAATCAAGAAGGTTAATTAAATAATTGCTTTTTTTTTTTTTGAAAAACTTAATTTTTAAGCTAGAAAAACAAATTTTTTATATGGAAAATAGCCTTAAGGAATCACTTGACCAAAATATGATTTATTTATAAAAGAAATCATCTTTAGAAGGAGAAGGAAAAAGAATATATTTTGTTATCTTAGAACATTAAGAGGTCTTTTATTTCAACAAAGCAAAAACTCCCTTCTTTTTTTTTTTTTTTTTACACTAGAAATCGTAGGGAGTACATGAAGGTGCTTAACATAGGTTATGGTGTACTAAAACACAATTTTTTATTCATTATCTACTTAAAAGAACATAATAATAATTTTAATTTATTTTAAGAAAAAAACCTATATTGTCCTAATTTGGGGAAAGAAAAAGAAAGAAATAAGAAGGGTTATTACTAAAAAAATTCTTTAAAAGAAAAAGGAAATCCAATTTAATCCTTCTTTTTTAAATTTTTTATCTTTTTATTTTGTTTTAAAAAAAATGAAACAAGGAAAATGTTAAAAAAAGAAAGAGAGATAAAATGTACTAGGAATAGTATGTTAACCAAGAAGGATAATGAGTGGTAATTGAGGCGGACAGAACACGATGGACTCACTATTCGATGATGGGAAGGGGTTGGTCTTGATCAAAGTAAGGTCTTAGGATATACTAGTAGTATTGGTTTTGTAAGAGGAGGTGGCTATGGTGATGGAAAACCAAAGTTGATGGCAGTAGAGAGAGAAGATGGTGGTGGAGTTTGATTAAAGTCAATTGAAGCAATTGAATGGTATTTCTAGGGAGGTTTCAACATGAGGAAGCTATTGGTGAAGTTGGTTTTCTTCCAAAGCCAACAAAACTCAAGCTTTCTAAGGAGAGAAAGCAGACCAGAGGAATAGATAGAAAGCTTTGAAAACGTGTTTATATGTGTGTTTCTGAGTGTGTTGATGATTAATTCAAGTTCCTAAGACCCCCTTTTATAGTTCTCTAGCTTGAACATGCATGGAAAGTCATCAATGGCCATGAATTTAGAAATTTCTAATTGATTGGTTTCTTAAAAAAATTGAATTCATGATGGCATGATACAATTTGGGTGTACTTAATGCTCAAATGAGATTCATGATTATCTGTTCTTGCTCTAAATATAGTAAACAAGCTTTAGGTTTTGCTCAGACTCGGTGTGTATCTAGGGAGTTAATATCACATGACATGAATTTTTTTCTTATTTTTAGTCGTAATTTCGACCCTCATAATGTTGGTATTTAGATAGGACAAAGGCAAAAATGAAAAGTACTTTAAAACTTTCATTGATTTTTGCATTGTTTGTTGAAAAATCAAGTAAAAATAAACAACAAGGTCAAGCCTATGACCTATAGCATGTATTAAGACTAAACACCTGACTAACCAAATTGTGATAATTCTTAGTTTTATCCCAACAAAAATGTAAATTAATCTGCTTCTAGGTCGAAAAGGCCAATGATTGTTGAGCCTTGAAAATCGGCTTAAGCATTTATGTGCTGGAAAATGAATTTATTCTTACAAGCAATTATTAGGTCTATTAGGCATATGCAAAAAATTATTTTAAAAAATGGACTAATTTGATAAAATTACAATCCTAATTTCTTATAGTGCTCGGTTTTACTTCCAATTCCAATTGCTCGTAAATAATTAATTTAAGTTCAATTAAGGTATGGTTTGAAACTTTGATCAACTTAAATTGTCCATTTACACATTATTTTAAATAAGTAAGCTGAACTTGGTTTGAAAATAATTTTCAATAAAACACTTGTTTTTGTTGAATAAGCTTTAATTCTATCAAATTACATATACCTATTTTGACTTCATTTGACCCTAAAAATAAAATGACTCTCTTTAGATGACCTAAAGATCCTAAAAATGATCCAAGACACTTCTCTTTTTTATTTTTAATTTTTCAATTTTTTTGTACTTTTTGAATTTTCTGATTTTTTTGTATTTTTTTTAATTAGGACCATTTTCTTTATTCTTAAAAAAAAAAAATCTAAAAATACGGGGGGAAAATGGGATGTTTATAGTTGCCTCTTTTCGTAGTGAAGTTTGAGTAAAATTTTACCATAAAAACAAAGAGATACCATTTTTGCCTTAGGGATAAATTTTATCAAGAAGCGCTACAATCAACTAACCATCCTAAACTTCAATCCACTTAGGATTTGTAAAAAAAGGGAAAAGAGATAATGCTTTACAAGCAGGCTATCTTTGGAAAGGAAGTGTAACTATTTCTCCTTGTGGAAGATATGGCTATACTTAAAAAAGCGAGTTTATACCTTAAAGCCTAATGGCTGGTCAAGATAAGAAAACCTAGTGTGCTCCAACTAAAATTTAAAGGGAGGAAAAGAATTAGGATAGTGCTTTAAAGAGTAAGTGATCTATACATTTTAAAAAATTAAGATAGTGCTTCTAAGAGGAAGTGATCTAAAGATAGAATTAGGATAGCATTATCAAAGCATGTAATATGAAGGTTGTAGACAAGGATAGCACTTCGAGAGTATGCGATTGGAATATAGTATAGAATGCGATTCGATGAAAGGGTAGCACTTCACCAAGCAAGCAACTTAAAGGTTTTAAATTTGGATATCACTCCTAGTGCATGCTATCTAAAGATATGATAGTACTCCAATGAGTAAGTTACCTAAAGGTTTTAAATCTTGATATCACTCTTAGAGCATGCAATCTAAGGGTAGGATAACACTCCAACGAGCAAGCAACACAAAGGTTTTAAATTAGGATATCGCTTCTAGAGCATATGATATGAAGATAATGTAACACTTGAGTGAGCAAGTGATCTTAAAATTTAAAATTAGGATAGTGCTCTTAAAGCATACGATTTGAAGATAGGGTGGCATGCAAACAAGTAAGTGACTTGAATGTTTTAAATTAGGATAGCACTCTTAGAGCATGCAATCCAAAGGTTTTAAGATCATGATAGCACTCTTAGAGTATGTGATCTAAAGGTTATAAGTCAAGATAATGCTCCGAGAGCAAGCATCCTAATGTTTTATCACATGGACAACTTTTTAAAGAGTAGGCAATCATAGGGATTATAACAAAAGGGTTGATGCAAATATTTTGGAAGACTATTGTAACTTAAAGATTCAAAATGACATGTTTGTTGACTGGGAGCCATCTAGGACATAGCAGACATTAGGGATAGAGTCCCTTGATTGAAAGAGAATTGAATGGCACTAACCATGAGGCAAACATGTTAAAGAGAATGACTCTAACCAATAGGGCCATCTTGAGAGCAAATCTTTAAACTTAGACAATAGGAAGTGAATCCCTTTAAAAAAAAACTAGTCATTAGGGTGAGCACATTAGAATGGAAGAAGCATACCACTAAGGTTAACTTTAGAGAAGATGACTTTCAAAAGAAATGAAGATTCTTGTCTTGAAATGTTGAAAATTTGGACCACGAGGGTGACATTGGAAAACTTGGACCACAAGGGTGACATTTGAATGGACTTTTAAAATGTTGACTTAAAACGAGAGAATGGAATTTATTTCAAAACTTCCTTCCTTTTTTTTTTTTTTTTGGTTAAGACTTGCTAATAGGTTTTGATTCCTCATAGATTTTAAGAGAGTCACATATAAGGGATAGGCATTTTCAATAGTTTAATAGCTTGATCTTTTGTTTAAGAGGACTCTTTCTTCTTAAGGGTTTTTGCCACTTTTCATGGGGTATTTGTAAAGGGCCGAAAATTGCTATATTAATTATTAAGGTAAGCCCATTATTTATTTAGGTTGTACTCCTTCTTGGTTAGGTGACAAGGCTTAAGGAGTTCGGTCTATATTGGGATAATTTAGGGAGATTTGGCTCAATAGGCTCAAAATAAGGATCGTTAGACTAGTTTGTTCACCTCTAACTTTTTCTAGGCAAGCTCATGTACTATGAAGAAGGTTATTAGCCTTAGGCCCTTGTAAACTCATTTTAGATAATAATGGAATGAGTAAAACTCTATCTCATCTATCAATTGTTAAGACGATCCAATGGATATCATTAAGCCTAAGAGCCTATAAATACTTAGTCACTCCTCCTCATTTGAAAAAAACTCTAAGGATCAGAGAAAGGGTATTCTACTGTGAAAACTCTACTCCCTAAGATCAAATAGCATTTAGGCAAAGAATGGTGTTAATTGCTTAATAACTGCGAGGTTAACATCCTAGGTTCCTTAGGCTCCCTTACCTATCACTTATACATTTGAGACTTTGAGATTTCTTGTTCCTCTTCCCTACCATTCTCTCTCTAATCATCTCATTAAGTATTATCTCCACATCACTACATTGAGGTCATATGTAATGCGATACTTACATGACTCATACAGGATTGTGCTAGTTAGAACCCCTCATCTATGTTTTGGTGACTCCACTGAGGATTGAGTGTAATATTAGAGTGATGGCACCTCTTAAGAAGAGAATGGCTATAATAAGTGAAGTTATCTCTCAAGAACAAAGTATTAATGTTGAATAAGTTAAACAAGACCTACCTCTACTACCTTAAGGCACTATGGAGGTGATGTAAGCTATGCAAGAGGCAACAAAAGCCTTAGATCATTTCATGGCTATGTTTGCTTCATTCACAATAAGGTTGGCTACCTCTACTGCTACATAACTTAGAGTGGCTCCACCGAGCTCTATTATTGTTGCACAAATAGGCGCTACTCCCTTTACTTAACTAACTTACCCTCCCATTACTAAAGAAGATATACCTTAAGGAGGGTATGAGTAAAGCCCCCCTACCATAGGTGCCAGCTTGGAAAAAATCTAGTATTTGAAATAGAGAATGTGGGGGTCTAAATTAATGGCTCTTCATCCTTACGCATGCCTATTCCTCCATCTAATCTTACAATCCTAATCTTAGGTAGGCCTACTTCTTACCCTAATGCTGCTCCTACTTTACTAGTTGTATCTACAGCCTCTACTTTAAGGACTTCCTTTATAATAAGGGAAGACTTAGACATTTTTATGGAGGAAATATAAGCTAAGTCATCTATGAGAATACCAAAGCTGAAGCTCCCATATCATCAATGCTATAGTAACTCAGCTCTTAAGTTTCAAAGCCTAGGCAATGCCCTGGCACATTAGCTGTTACGCCTTAAGCCTAAGCAATACCCTAGCATCTTGGCTTACAATGCCTTGAGCCCAGGCAAAGCCGTGATATCTTAGCTTTTACCCTTTAAGCCTAGGCAACACTTGGTATATTGGATTCTATGCTTTAATACTAAGTAATGCCCTGACATCTACATCTTACATCACTGTTGCTTTAAGGTAAGGTGTCTTCAATTAAGTTCACTAAAAAGTGACTTTTGCGATTAAGCGACACTTAACCAAACATCGTTATTGATTGGTAAGAGCATGGAGTCCTAAGTGCATATTGAAAAGATAAGTTTGTATAATGCAGATTGGTAATAGCATTACCTCCTAGGTGCATTATAAGTTGTTACAACTAAGTAAAATGATTCTAAGTAGCCGAGTAGTGAGAAATACCCTCTTAACTAATGAAAAAGAATTATCAATCTTAGACAATGAATACTATTATTGCCACTTTAGCATAATAGAATACTTTCTCAATAGGGATTAGTTAAATATTATTGCTACAGGTGATAGCTTTTGTTTCGATGCACAAGATAACTCTAGAAGCTCCTTAGATCATCATAATCTAAGTAGCCTTGTGTTCATGACAACCTTCCAGGTGGCTCCTTAGATCACAAAGTCTAGGCAACCTTAAATGTTACAAGCTTAATGACCCACAAGAATTCCAATTTTAATGACTTCCATTGCTCCTGTTAGGTGAATGCATTGCCTCTTAAGCGTACGATGATTTGCACATGCTCGATGACTTTTGCTACCAAGAGTGCTTCAAGTAGAATCATGAAATGAAATGGCATAACAAGTTCATCAGTGCCTAAAGTTCCCTTTGATGAAGGAACAATCACTCAAGTTGCTACTTAATCTCAATAAGACATGTTAGAAAATGGGGGAGGAGGGGTATAAATAGGTGTAGTGCACTGCTCATCTCCATGTACACTTGAGTGGGTAGTACGCTAGCATAAGTACTAATCTCATCACCCCTGTCCATAATTGGAGATTCTTTATACTCTACTATACTAGATCATCATTGTCAGCCTTAAGAGGCATTCGGGCTACCTTCCTTGTTAAATAGGGAAAGCAAGCTCCCTAGAATGTACCGTCAAGGAACTTTGTTTGTGCTTACCACACTTTCATTTCGTTCATTGAAAGAACTGCAATTGAGCGGACATAGTAATGGAATGAAGGATCTTAGGCTTCTTTAAGAGAGTCATGTACTTAGGCTTCATGGCAATATACTCTACCTAATAGCTCCATCTCAATGGAAGCAATTTCTTGAGAAAATAAAATTAAGTATGTTAGTAGTCATGGAATGGAATAAGTCTCCTTCAGTAGTGAAAAAAGTGTTTATTAGAAGTTCTTCGCAAATGAAGCTCTCAATATGCAGGGCCTACTGGGGCCTATTGCTCATGAGACTTGTTATACTTAAATCATGCTGCTCTCAAGGCTCATTGTGCTCTAGGCTTTCTTGCTTAAGGCCTACAATGCTTGAGGCCTACTGAGTCTTCTTTAAAGTTGCTCCTAGAGTCCCCTAAAGTCTCAGTATGGGAGAGGATTATTGCATTGATATCAAGTAAGTGCACTTATCAGTTTTAATATAGCGGATGTGAGTTCGAGTCGATCCCTTAGAGACTTCGAGTACTAATATTAACCTTAGCTTTATTATTTAACTAGAAAATTGTGATGGGTTGAATGAATTAAAAATACTAAAATTAACAAACTAACCTAATTATGAGACTTGATTAAGCAATTTAGAAAGCAATAAAATTAAGAACGACTTCAAGAAAGCAAATAACGTATTTAGGAATTATTTTCCCTAGTGTTTAACATGTGACCACTTAAAATGTATCCAATTCAATCTCTATTATTCTTAACCAGAGGAATTCACAATTAAAGTTAACACCTTTCTCAAGCATATTAACCCTAATCCTAAATTATTTACCGGAATCTCTTCTCTTAGAAATATAATTCAGAATCGCATTAATGTATAATGAATTCCCACACAAAAGAAAAACTTTTCGGAAGAAACATGTATCTTATCTCTAAGTACACATGTAATTCTCTCCAATTATGTCAAGATCTCATTATACATGTGATTTCTCAATCATCATGCATAATATCATAGATTAATATCCTAGAAATATCAATTAACAATTAAATACATTAATTGAATTAAGAAAAGATAGAAACTTTATTGAAAATTTTAAATCAATCTAATAGTCACATGAAACCCTAGGGTCCATAATCTTAAATACAAGAATCTTAAGCTATCATAATGAAACTAAAAACGAATTCCAACAAAATCAAGAAATAAAACATGAAAAACCCCTTTTTGCTGATGTTAAATCTCTTCAATCTTGAAGTTATGTATTGCTTTCGCCTTTTTCCCCTCCTTCTCCTTAAGTCTCTTTACTTTTGAATGTCCAATGTTCTGTGCGAAACCCTAGTGAGTCCTTTTATAATGTATTGTAAAGTCTCTTTTTTTATCACCAGACATAGCCTAGGATACAATCGTATCCCCAAGTCGTGTAACTTTCTAACCTTGGCAAATCTTCCTAGATGGACACAGCTTGGGGACACAGTTGTGTCTCAAACTGTATAACTTCAAAACTTTATAACTCATTCATTTGAACTCCAAATTGAGTGAAACTTAATTCCTTTTCTTTGTTTTCTATCCAAGAACGCTTTCAAATCTTGAAATCAAAATTTTACTCAATTAATTATCAATTTCTTTAAAGAAAACCAAAAATGTAAGGGAAATACTATAAAATCACCATGTGAAATGTATTTAAAATAAGAGTTATCATGCATGCAAACCCTACCCCATTCGAGGCCTACTAAAGCCTTTTACTTTCAAAACTTACTGAACGAGATGCTCACTATTCTTAAGGCTTGCTAAAGCCTATTACACTTGAGGCTTTCTCACTCAAGGCTTCTCTATGTAAAATTTGGTACACTTAAGGCTTGTTGCACTTGAAGCTTGTTAGGACTTGCCATGCTTGAAACTTCATCGCTGGAAGTCAATTCCTTGCTAGGGAATTGCTCACCTTACTTTGCCTCTTAAAGTAGATATTGCGATTTATTGGGGACATTATTAATTATGATATTATACTTGCAAGAATAAGGGAAGAGTTAGCAAGCAAAGACAAATATGGTATTAAAAAAAGAACAGGGAAAGAAAGAAAGAAAGAAGAATGATTGAAGTGGAAACCCAGGTAGTGGGAGAAGGCTTACCATACTTGTAATGGTATTGAATATGGAATATCTTTTCATAACATCGTTTGAAACTTTAGATACACCACTACAAAATAATGGCCTACCATACTTCCATTCTATTCGTATGTGGGAATTACAATCGAGTAAAAGTGGTAATAGCATGAGGACTCTAGTCTTCTTTAGAAGAACTATGTATCTCTATAATGTATGCTACCTAGTCATCCAATCTGGAGGGTGGATCCTTCAGGAATATGAATTGGGTGTTAAAGAGAGGTAACTCTCTCATCTCATTTTTGAAACGCTTCCATGATGGTATCTTTAGAATAAGTACAAGGCTTGCACTTAATAAATTGAAGATCGCCATTAGTATGAGGTGTTGCAATGGTTTCTTGGCTTTTGGTCTTCTCTTAGAATATCTTCAGAGGTGGTCTTGTCTAGCCACTTATCTTGAGGACTTAGCACTAGTGGCTAGCATGGTCATTCTTCGAGTGCAATATCCTTCTATCTCTATGTGGAGAAATTGAACTCAATAAATTGCAAAAGTCACATCAAAATTATCTATATGAGACAAATTTACTATTGTATGAGACGATAACTTTATATAATTGGAAGAGCCTCTATTCCAATGATATATGCTATAGTCTTCTATGCCTAGTGATATATATATAAGGGGAGATTTCAGTGAGACAAGATATACATGGTTACATTTGATTTAAGGAAGAAAAAGGCATTTCTCACTAGAAGTTATACAATGTTGATTTAAAAAAGTTATCATTGCACATGCAATCTTAAGGGCATATCATTATTCTCATTTCAATTGTGAAGAGTTAAATAGGAAAGAGTAAAGAATTGATTCATCTAAGTTTACATGAGAAGACAAACTTGATATATAATGTAGGAATGCATGAATGTAGTCATTAGAATTCACTAACCTCATTCTTTTATTATAAAACCTTCAAATACTTATGGAATTGTTGTCTTCCGATAAAATAGATTTTGAGACTTGGTGAAAAATGATAGGAAAGTAAACTTGAGTTAGTGATAGTAATAAATATGAAAAGAAGAGGAATAGGTGCTTGCAATCAAAGCAAGATGTAGCTAGTGCAATTTTATTACCAAGTGTTTCTACAGTTCAATAGCAAGACATGGTCGTGATAAATGCAAATCGAAGTTTGCTATTGACTTTTGATCAATGTGGTTAATCTCTGTTGATTGTTGCCATCACGATATTACTCTTGGTGTTTGGAGTAGTAAGTTGGGAAGGACCAAAGATATATTATGTTACAAACAACATGAAGTAGTAGAGGAATGGGATATTTTATGAATATTCACCATTGTCATCTACGAGAGACAAATAGGGATGGTAAGAAATATAAAAGAAACAAACAATGGAAAAGAAAGATAAAGGATTTTATAATCAATGCCAGTATAGATGTGTGAGTAAATTTGTGTGGCTTTTCAAGGGGCTTTATAACTAATGCTCACAACGTCAACGTAACGATTTGTGAATAAAGAAAAAAATAAATAAATACGCACACCAAGGAGGAACCATGATAGCAATAAACTTCAATGGGATGGAAAGTTGCTCATGACCATAATAGGCCTAGCCTCATAATCTAAACAAGGTACCTCCTACTTCCATAATAGGGTTAGGAACTACTAATTCTCTTTGGTGCCAACTTTGTCATTTTGAGGATTGCCATCATTAATATAATTTCTGGAATTGGTGTTGGTAAGAATTATGAAAATTAAAGAAGGAGAAAGGCTATGGAGTCATCTCGAATTTCATTTCATTAAAAAAGATAGGGGCCCATGCAATGATTAAGGATATGCTTAAGTCCATTCCATATTCCCATTAGAACATGATGTGTTATATGTAAGGTGCTCTTCGCATTTATCGTTAAGGGAGATATTAAGTAACAAGGTTAAACTTAAGTTGACTTTTTCCAAAATAAAAAGGGGAAAAAAAAAAAGAAAAAAGCAGCCACTTATGTAATGATGTAAATTTTATTTCACTAAGCTTGGAAGCTACGTGAGAGAAGACTGAAGACATATACATATGGTTTTCTTAGTTTGTTTGATATTCTTGTACAAGAAAGCTCTGGATGTAAAGAAGTGCCAAAGCAAGAGAAAACAAACAATTGCAAACCAAAAAGCATACATGAAAAGAGAGAGGTTTTTTATTTCTCAATGTTAAGGGAATGGGGACATCATAGAAAATATCTACTTAAATTTTATGAGCCTAGTTTGTTTACATGGAAAAAGATGAATGGGTAAATAAATATTTAACACAGAAAAAGTCCCCAAGTAAATATGTAGTACGTATATTAGAGCATGGCAAGGATAAAGCAACTTGAGGGCCTAATCAGCTATGGTATTAATAATTTAATAGAAGGAAAAGTTCAATTTACATAGAGAAGACACGACTCATGCAAGACTAGAAGCAGGAAAAAAAAAAGTATGGCATGTTGATGGATTGTTGTGATATGTGAATAAGTAAGCAAAGAAGGAGAACTCATAAATTGATAGAAGTGATGTGGAAAGTAGAAGGTGTTATTGTTGTTTGCTTAAGGCACTTATCTTCACTGGAGCGAAGCGATTTGTGCTTCTCAATTGATATGATGAACTCATCCGTCCTTTCATCCTCACTTGTTTGTTGTCACAAGAACGATCAAAGTATAAATGATCACTCAATATTGTGTTCACTCGCACTCATTTATTGTTGTTAAACAACTAGAGATGAGTGGTTAGAACTTGGAATGAAAAAGGAAAAGTAAATGTGGCATGCGTGTATAGCCAACATCTTTGGTATTTAATCTAATGAAACATACTAAATTGATGAAGAATACTATTGTACAACTATGAATGGATACGGCTTGATAAGCATTGAAGTTGCTTAGTACTTCCTCCGAAAGAGTATCGCAACTCGAGCATTAATCTATTTGAACTTGTAAATTGAAGACTGAAGTTGACACAACGGATGCGAGTGTGGACTAGAAAAAATTGATGGTTACCTACAAGCACATATAGCCAATAAGAGGGTATTTCAAGTATGAATATTAAAAGATTTGGTAAAAGATTTAATGAATCTTGGCTTACTTAGATGATGTTATTCCAAAATATTAAGAATGTTCAAATCTAAAAATTAAAGAGATTTTTCGTAATTCATAAACATGTGGAGTTAGATATGCTTCTTATTGAAAGTTTATTTGGTTTGGAAATAGAAATATTGTTGGTGAAGTTTTCAGCAAGTAAATATTTGATATTATCTGTCAAGATTCAAAGTTGGAATTGATATTTAGTATAAGAGGAAATAAAATATTATGGGTGAGATTTCTTTAGCAAGAAAATTTTTAAAAATGAGATTTGATACTATTTGTCAACATGCAAAATTGGTTATAGTATTTAGTTGAGGTGGCAATATAATATTATGTACAAGATATTTGGTAAGTAAACATTTGAAAAAGAAGTATGGTAGATTTGGGGTCCTACTCCTATTGCCATAAGTCACTTGCGTTAAGTGCTAATCTGGGCATGGAATAAGTTACTTTCTTTTAAGTGCAAATGCTAGTCAATGGATTTAAGATTTCTTATCCTCGAAAATACAAGTGAAGACATCAAAGGTTATCTTTTAATTATAAGGCCTTAAGAAGTATTATTTTAATGTCCATTCTATATTAAGTATTAGTTCAATATCACTAATGGGTATGGTACATTCTTCTATATAGTTCAACTCCATAAAGTGTTCTATCCGATTGTCAATATATTTATCATCCATTCCTACAAAGGTAGCTTATGAAGAAAGAAATGATTTTGAATTGGAAATTCTTTTCCATTCAATATGAAGAAATATTTGGAGAATTGGCTTATATAAAGGAAGCCCATATAGTAATATAAACTTATTCAATATATTGCCATAGGGGCAATACCTCTCTAATATGCCAAAAGTGTCTTACATAATTGAACAATGTTGTAAGTTGCACACTAGGCTATATAATAAATAAATTTATAGCAATGGTACTAGACTAAAATAAAATATTTAACTAAGTGAACACACTCGGTAACAATGTAGCTAATTCATAACATATACGCGCCAAGTAGTGACCTAGCTATTCAAAATTAGTAATTGATGCCTAAAAAATACTTAGACTCTGTCTAAGAATTTTGGTCAGGGGGTAAAAATGTAGAGGGCCGAAAATTGCTACTTTAATTATTAGGATTATTTACTTAGGCTGTACTCTTTCTTGGCTAGGTAGTAGGGCTTAAAGAGTCCAATCTATATTCGGATGATTGAAAGATATTTAGCTTGGTGGGCTCGGAACAAGGATCGTTGGACTAGTCCATTTGCTTCCAACCTTTCTTAGGTAGACTCACGCACCGTGAGGAAGGTTATTGGCCTTGGGCCCTTACAAACTCATTCTAGATAATTATGGAATGAGTAAAACTCCATCTCATCCGTCAATCATTAAGACGATCCAATGGATATCATCAAGCTCAAGAGTTTATAAATACTTAGTTATTCCTCCTTATTTAACAAAAACTCTAGAGAATAGAGAAACATTATTCCACTATGAAAACTCTGCTCTCCAAGATCAAATAGTGTTCAGGCAAAGAATGGTCTTAATTGCTTAAGAACTGCAAGGTTGACATCCTAGGTTCCTTAGGCTCCCTTACCTGTCACTTGTGCATTTGAGACTCTAGGATTGCTTATTCCTCCTATATGCCATTCTCTCTCCAATCATCCAATTAAGTGTCATCTCTACATCTTTTACTCTAAGGTCACATGTAACACGATACTTGCATGACTTGTATGAGACTACTTTAATAAGAACCCCTCATCTACAACATTTAAATTGGAGGTAAATGTTCCTTTGGGATGACTTCTTCAGGAATCTTCTTACTTAAGAAAAGATATATCATTGAAGATAGGTTTAATCCAAGAGGACTTCTTCACCCTCTCAACTTAAATTTCACTCTCTCGACTTCCATTTCAAAAATTATGATCCATCTTATCAGTAACACATTTTAATAAATCTATTAGGTTTTTTTTTTTGGTTTGTAATGTAATATGGGCTTTTGGTTATTGGTTTCAAAATGGATATTCATGAAATGGCCTTTTTGAAAAATCACTTTTCAACCTAAGTTTACAGGTTAAGAACCCTTTAAGAAAAACTAGATTATGCTTACCCTAATATCGAAAATAAATTTTACCAAGGATAAATTATTTCCATCAATCATAAGGGCTTTTAAAAGAGGGTGGAATTGTAGGTGAACCTTAATTCTGGGTTAAGTTTTCAAGAGGAGTAGATCTTAGGGGTCTTGGTGTTTATTGCTATTTCAACTTTCAAGGTTTTTATTATGAGACATAGGCTTTGCTTTAGGAATGGGTATTTTGCTATGTTCCCCTAGTCTTTTTAGGCTCTAAGACTTTTTGTTTTGGACTTGATCATCTTATCTATGTTTATTGCTTAATTTCTTTTCTAGGCAAAATTTTCAATTTTCCGATATTTTTCCTTATTCTCATTCTTTTTGTGTCTAGTCGCTTTTTGTTTTCATCTTTTCTTTTCTTTTTTTTCCTTCTTTTTCCTTCTCTCTCTTTTTTTTTTTTCAATTTGACCCAAGACAAAGGTGATCATCTCTATTTTGGGCTTACGACACAAAGTGTATATGGTTTGTGTTTAGTGTTTAGAATGGAAGCCTTTCTTCATCTTATAGGAAATTAGTTATTGAAGGTGATATTACTATTGAATTGATGTAACTAGAGCAAGCATAAACTAGTTTTAACCTTTTCTTCTTATTAATACCCCTTAAGCTCCTACTTGCCCCATTGTGGGGTGAATCTTGATCAGGTTTGATTTTGAAAATACTCCATTCAAAAGACTTAACGGGTTGATAGGGGATTTTGTGTTTAAGATATAAAAAATGAATGCTTAATTTCATTTTGATTTGAACATCAAATTCAAAATGGACCTCTTTTAGGCAATGAGTGCAATATCCTTACTTCAAATGACATTCAATTCTCAAGTGTTTGGGATTCGGTTTGCCTCTTTTCATCCTAAACCTTTCAAATAATGAGATTTTCCTTCACATAAATGGATTCAATTGTTTCCAATTTGCCTTAGGGTGCCATAGTATTAATCAACCAAAGAAATTTGAAACTTCAATTGTGTTAATTTAAAGAATGCCTCTAATAGCAAAAGGTAGCTAAGAATATAATTTTGCTCCATATAATTGTTGTTATAAAACTATGCAAAACATTCCTTATTGGTTTACTATAGACTTTATTAGAGAAATTGACCCTTCTTTGCCCCTACTATAAATAGATCAATTGGGTTTATCACCTAGTTATTTAGGAAGATAGGTGTGCTTGTTAGAAGGTATTGGTAGACTTAAAGGCTTAGAGTTGTAGGTGATTCATTTGAAGTCCCATCATAATTTAAAGAAGGACTAACTTCTTGAAGCTCTAGCTAAATAATCTTTGCATCAATTAAGTCTTAAATCTTGTTCTTCAACCTCTAGCACTTTTTAGGGAAGTGCCTCTTCTAACCCATATGATAGTTGCATCATGCTTTTAGGTCAAAATTGTCCAGTCTACGATTTAGATTAGTATCTTTGTAAGATAAGATATTTGCTTTCCTTAAATGATGAAAGAGTTAGGTCATTGAGATCCTTAGTTGAATGAATTATCTTTTTTAGGCACCTTGGGTTTGTATTTTCTCACCTACCCTTAGCTCTTTTCTTTTCGGACAACTCTCAATTTTTAGGATTACTGATGTTTGATTAACATTAGAAGCTAGGTGCTATGATCTTTTAAGTATAAGGTTTGATAAGAATCAGGCCATCGAACCCTTGACCCTAACTCGAGCTTAAGCTCGAGGACTAAAAAGCATGGCAAGGAGAGTTCTTTCTTTATGCCCTATAGTTGAAGAGTCTAAGCTATTGCAGTCTTTTGACCTGATGCCCTACCTTAGCTAAACCCTCTTACCCTTATCAATAGTCTCTAGTTACCAACCAAAGGTAGACTCGAACAACAGCTTAGCTTACTCAACCATCTACCCAAACAAATTGAATCTGAGATATACCAAGTACATCCGAGCTGAATTTACCTTAGAAGAGTTACTTGTTGAACTTTGCAATACCAAACTGTTAGATCGAATCAGCATCATTACTGGGCTACAACTAAGCTAGTTGTACAATTTGTTTGTTTTGCTAAGAACATGACCATTGATCATCCGCCACATGTCCGAGTAGCCTAAATGGCTGAATCTTTGGTATAGAATACCTTCTTTTGCTAATTTTTCATCTATACCCTTTGAACATTCCTCATACCATACTTATTTTAGACATTACCCTTTTTAGTCTTTTCCATTTGTAGCAATTACCCTATTATTTCAGGCATAAATACCCTTTGTAATATGTAGCCCCAACAAGACATGTAAATTAGGTATTCAATATACCTCTCTTTTGTAAGCATTGCTCTTTGTTTTGCTTGCTTACTTCACTCTTATCCTAATCCTTAAGTAAGGCTAGGTGGTGAGTATCTTCACTAAGTTAGCTTGTACATCATATAGAGTTAACCATGTAAGTCTTCGATAGTTTCCTGGTGTTTAATATTCTTGGAGCGGATTAAGGTTTGCTCATTTATTTCTTTCTTCTCATGCATTTCCATCCTTACTTTCAAGCATTTTACAATATTAAACTTACCTCAATACACTTGCCATGTCTATCCATAGTGTAGATTGTATCATTTTGGTATCAAATTGGAGGTTCATTTGGGTAAGTTGTTGTTCAGTTATGATTGTTATTGTATAGTATGTATTACTATTGTCAAGTGTGCTATGAATACGAAAGGGATTAATTGAAGTGTTTTAAAGTGTATTTGAAGTTTTACTATTGCTATTAGACATTTGTTGCAGAGTACTCTATTTTGCCCAGTTTCGAACATATGAAAAAAGAGTAATTTTCAACTGGGTTTGTTGTTCATTAGAGTAATTTTTGTGTTCATAGTTAGTTGAACTTTCATGTAGAGAAGTGTGCGTGTAAGTTATTTAGCTTATAAGGTAGTGTCTATTGTTTCTTAGATTCTAAGTTTGTCCTTGAGATTATATGAGAAAATGATGGATTCGAGTGTCAATGCTGGTATTAGGGACAATAATAATGGTGTTGTCCACAATGGATGACAACCTCAGAACACCCTTATAAGTACAAATGAGCGACTTGATGAGATTACCAACTCGATAGTTGATCTAAGCAAGGTTGTCTATGCACTAGCCTTTAACATGCTAAAGCCATATAGAATACTCCCTAAGCTACCCAACACATGAGAGGTCAAAACTTATCACAGTAAGATCAAGGTAGAGGAGTTGGAGGATGAGTGCAAAGGAGAATTGACTTGGGTGACATAGATGAAGAAGGAGAAGAAAAGTACATTGAGGAAGAGGAGTGAGCTTAAGCACCCCGAATTTCACATCTAAGGCCTTACAAACTACATTAGTTAAATGAGAAAGGAGCATTACACGTCACCCAGCAAGTATTGTTACCAACCTCTATTAGGAACTATTTTGATGAAATTCTATATGATGTGCTACCTATGTGTACATCTCATGTGTTGCTAGGCCGACCTTAACTTTTTGATCAGAGGGTGATTCATGATTACTTTTGGAAGACATATGTGTTAGAGAAAGATGGGAAGAAAATTACCTTGAGCCCTATGACCCTAAGCTAAGTGAGTAGACTACAAGCTAAGTTAGCTTGAGGAACTAAGAAGGCTTTGGTTCTCAATTGAACTAACCTCAAAAAAGCTATTAAGGATGACATGCTAACCTTTCTATCGGTTAGATGACTATTAGAGCTGAAGGAGCAAGTTGAATTACCCCTAAAAGTTAAGGAATTGTTGGATGAGTATGTAAACTTGTTTACAGAACAGTTGCCCAAAAGATTACTCCCTTTTCGAAGCATTGAATATTGCATTGACTTAATTCCTAGCATTGCTCTACCAAACAAGCTAGCCTATAAGATGAATGTCAAACAAGCTATAGAGCTCCAAAGATAGGTTAATGAGTTGCTAAATAAGGGATACGTAAGGGAAAGTCTTAGCCCTTATGCTGTGTTGGTGCTCCTTGTACCTAAAAAGGAGGGTACTTGGCGTATGTACGTGGATAGTAGAGCCATGAACAATTTTCTCAATCAAGTACCGATATCTTATTCTTAGGTTGGATGACATGTTAGACAAACTAAATGGAGTTAGGGTCTTTAATAAGATTGACTTGAAGTTTGACTACCATCAAATTTGGATGAGATTGGGGGATGAGTGGAAAACAACATTCAAGACTCGATATAGTCTTTATGAGTAGATGGTAATGCCCTTGGGTTTATCAAATGCCCTCAGCACTTTCGTGCGATTAATGAACCATTTATTGAGAAACTCGATCAGGAATTGTATCATGGTATACTTTGATGACATCATTATATATAATGTTGACCTGCTAAGCCACTCTGAACATCTCTGAATCATGATTGATGTGCTTCGTGTTAAGAGATTGTTCAGTAATTTGAAGAAATGTTGTTTTTGCTAGGAGGAAGTGGTTTTTTTTGGGATATGTAGTTAGTGGAGGAAGTTTTTGAGTCAATGGTGAGAAGACTAAGTGATTGTCGAGTGGCCCACCCTAACCACTTGTGCAGAGGTAAGTAGTTTCCTTAGATTGGCATCCTTTTATCAAAAATTCATCAAAGCTTTTAGTACCATTGTTGCACCCTTATTGACTTGATGAAGAAGAACATTGAATCTAAGAAGGGAGAGAAAGGAGAGAGAAGTTTTTCTAAGGTAAGAGCAATGTTGACCTTTGCCCTAGTCTTGGCTCTACTAGACTTTAATATAGTGTTTGAGCTTCGAAATGACGTGTCAGGTGTCAGCATCAGAGTTGTCTTGATGCAAGAAGGCTAACTAATTACCTACATTACGAGAAGTTGAGAGGACCTTAGTTGAACTACTCAATATATGATAAGGAATTCCTATCTCTTATCTAAGCACTTTAAGTGTAGCAACATTATCTACTACCAAGGGAGTTTGTCATTTCTACAGACCATAAGTTCTTAAGGAACCTCCGAAGTTAGACTAAACTATCAAAGTGGCAAGCATAATAGGTTGAATTCTTGGAGGGATTTAACTTTGTAATCAAATATAAATAGGCAAGGCCAATGTGGTTGCCAACACCTTATCATACCGACATATTCTTCTTATTAAGCTATAAACAAGACTCTTCGGATTTGCAAACATTGAAGAACAATATCCTCAAGATCCCATTTTGGTCCTATATTTAGATGTTATATAGACGAAAGAATGGTGGATGACTATTACATGTAAGATGGATATTTATTATGAGGAGGCAAATTATGTGTGCTGACCTGTTCAATGAGAGAACTGTTGGTGAGAGAAGCCTATAGTAGAGGACTCTCTAAGCACTTTGGAGAAGGAAGGACGTATGAGCTATTAAATGATAGATTCTTTTAGCCTAAAATAAAGTGTGATGTGCATCATGTGATTGAAGGATGTATCAATTGTAAGAAAGCCAAAAGTCGAGCTAAACAAGGGAAGTCAATGCTTCTACCTGGTATGACTAAACTATAGGCTAACTTAAGTATGGATTTTATCCTCGAATTATCCTAAACTACCTAAAGTAAAGACTTTGTAATGGTTGTTGTCAATAGGTTCAACAAAATGACACATTTTATGCCTTACACCAAAACTAACGATGCTTTGGCTATTGCTTCTTTGTTTTTGTAGGAAATAGTTCGCTTGCTTGAAGTGTTGAAGAGTGTATTGTCAAATAGAGACCCAAAATTCTCAAGTCATTTTTGGAGAACTCTTTTGTATTGGATGGGAACCAAAGTACTATTAAACACCTATTGCCATTCCTAAATTGACGGCTAGAGAGAGGTTGTCAATCGTACCCTAAGGTCATTGCTTCGAGCTATAGTGGGAGAAAACTTAGCCAACTAGGACATTTGTCTACTTGTGGTAGAATTTGCTTACAGTAGGACAATACATGCCTCCATTAGATACACCCCATTTAAGGTCGTGTACGGTTTTAACCCAAAGCTACACCTTAATTACACTTTGATGCCCTCGACTAACCAAAAAGATCTAGAATCAAGAACCAAAGCTCAGTCCCTCCAATAGATCTACTAACGAGTCACCTAGTACATTGACCAAGTTTCTAGGAAGCTAAAAGAGAAAAGCAAAGGAAGAAAGACCAAGTAGTTTTAGCTTAGTGATCAAGTGTAGCTGCACCTAAGCAAAGAGAGATTCCCTAATAAGTGAAAGAACAAGTTGCCTGGTAGAGCTAATGGACTCTTCAAGATCCTTTAGAAGACTAACAACAATGCTTACTAATTAGAGCTGCTAGAGGTCTTCGCAGTGTCCAATGTATTCAATGTTGCCAACCTCAATCCTTACTGACCCAAGGAGGACTTGGATGAGGACTAGTTGGATTTGATCCCAAATCTTAATCAACCCAGTAGGGATGATAGGAATCATGCCACCAAACCCATGATCTGAGCCTAAGGTTGAGGACTAAATTGCGTAGTAAGGCGAATTCTTTCATTATACCCCATACTTGAAGAGTTCAAGCTATTGCAATTTCTCAACCTAATGCCTTACTCAAGTCAAACTCTTTTATGCTTATCAATGGTCACCAACTACTTACCAAAGCTACACTCAAGCAATAGCTTGGCCTACTTGACCATCTGCCTAGCGGACTTGAATCTAAGCTATACCGATTACATCTGAGCCGAATTCACCCTCGAAGAGTTACCTGCTTAGTTCGGTAATGCTGAATTGTCAACTTCAATCGACATCATTACTGGGCCATAACTAAGTTTGCAGTATAGTTTGTCTATTTTTCCAAGGGCACAACTACTGATCATCTGCCACATGTCCAAGTACCGTAAATGACAAAATCTTATATGCAAAACACTTGCTTTTGTTGATTTTTTATTTATACCCTTCAAACATTCCTTGTATCATACTTATTTTAGACATTACCCTTTTTAGTTTTTTCCATTTGTAGCAATTACCCTAATATTTCGGGTGTAAATATCCCATGTAATATGTGGCTGCAACAACACATACAAATCAGGTATTGGATATACCTCTCTTTTGTTAAGCATTACCCTCTATCTTGCTCGTTTACTTTACTCTTATCATAACCTTGAAGTTAGGCTAGGTGGTGAGTACCCTTACTAAGTTAATTCGTATGTGGTATCAAGTTAACCTTGTAAGTCCTTGATAGTTTTCTAGTGCATAATATCCTTGGAGTGGATTGAGATTCACTTGTTTATTTCTCTGATCTCATGTATTTCCATCCTTGCTTTCAAGGTTTCTATAAGTTTAGACCCATCTTGATACGCTTGCCTTATTTATCCTTAGAGTAGATCGTATCAAGGCCCATAACTATTGCTAAGTTTGTGATGCTCTTCTGTAATGTCGCCACTTTTTCTTCTAGATTTGCAAGTCTATTTTCCAAGCTTGGATCTTAAGATACTTAGAGACTATTGATTATGGAGAAAAAGATTAGCAACTGTTGGGTCATCTGACATACTGCTTTTTCCAAGGAGGTGATCTTGTCATCAACCATTTAGACTTTGGAATATTTTTTATCGAAAGAATCCTCACTCATTAGCAACCTTTTCTTTAATTTTTTTTTTTATTTTCAAAAAATTTTATTTTGAAAGAGAAAGGATTAGCTTGAGAACTTGATAAATTATTTTACAAGGGATGATAAGAATGGTAGAAAATCTTATACTAAAAATACATGAATGAGGTATATTCACAACACTACTAACTTAGAGAAGAAGACATTTAATATTTACAAGTGTAACTTAGAAAAAAAAAATTACAAAAGGACAGTTTGTGTAGAACCTGATCATGTCTAATTATTCATTTACTGAAAAGAATGGGGAAGTCACTGTTTTGTAAGGGGTCCTAAGGAAAGGAAGAAAAAATACTAAGATTAAGATATGATTCTAGTATTTACAAGCTGGAAGTATCCTCATGGGTTGTCTTGGGAAGAGGGAAGAGGATCTACTCTTACAAACCAAACATATTTTTAAGAAGAGCAACTAAAATAAAGAATACAAATATTTACAACCAAATGGCATAAAATAAAGAAACAGACCTTATTAATTGGATAGTTTGTAGGTTATGAGAATCCTACAAATTTGAGACTAAGAAAGGACTTTTAATTTCACAGGTTGCAAGGGTATAGACTTAAAAAAAAAAAAGTTACAAAATGAGGTGATTTACAAGCTTTTTTTTTTTTTCAAAGAAAGGGAGGTCTAGAGTGTCAACAATTTACCAAGTGGCAAAATTGCATCTATTATCATGATCTAGAATTGTCTATAATATTTACAAAGAGGATGAGACGTTTTAATGATGACTTGCTAAACCCTATTTTCTTATCCTTTTGTTTTTCTTCGTCTTCTTTTTTTTCTTTTTTAAAGAAGACTATAAAAAGAGTACTAATTATTTTAAAGACTATGTGGCCTACTTTTAAAAATGATAGCCTAACTAATAGCAAGAAGAATTTTGTAGGAGAATTTTTTTTTTAACTTTTAATTAGAGAGGTAAAATTATTCATAGGGGATCACACATGATTATTTGCAAACCTAAGTAATCATTTCTAGGAGCTAAGACTTCAAAAAAAAAAAAAAAGAATATTTCCATGTAAATAAAGAGAAGAAAAGGCAAAATGTAATATAAAGGCACGTAGATGCAAATGCAAAGGACCATCAATTCTATGCTTACAAAAACTGTTTTACACAAGAATAATATATATTAAGGAAAATTCGATATTTACAAAAAAAAAACAGAAATTTACAAGGAAAGGGAATTGTTACATGAGAAAGAAATTTTTACAAGGAAATTATAAATTTACAATGGAAAAGACCTAGTACTAATACATATGGAAATTATAGGGTAAATATATTACAAGACTTTTCTAATGGAATTTCGATAAAATAACAATCCTTGGTTAACAACATGCCCCATTGCTATTTATTGACTAGTCCAATGGTTCATGTATGCATGAGGTGAGATCTAAAAGGTCCTTAAGCTCTGTAGACTAATACGTTTTCGAAGAAATGGTTCATTAGTCATAGCGAAACTTAAGTGAGGTAGCCTAATTGACCCCTAAAGATGGTTAGCCTACAACATTTGAAGCTTGTATAATAGCCTTTGCCTAGGGTCTTAGGATGGTCTATTTTTAACTATATCTACCATGTATTCATGTTGCAATAGTTAAACCCTCCCTCCCCCCAATAAGCCCTAAAGGTTAGCTGCAGCAAAAGGTTAGTACAACTATTTATAGATATTTACAAGAAAATAATATAATTTTAATATGGGTATTTTGAAAAATAATTCTAATTTCAGAAGGTTCTAAATGGTTAGCCCTTTTGATGGTCCCTAGTGGAGTCGCCAAGTTGTTGAATTTGAATTTGAATTTGAATTTTCATTTTTTTTTTGTTTTCCTTAATTCAATTTATATGAAACCCTATACCCATTTGATATAAACCTTCAACTAAGAATTAAGAAAAATTTGGTTTCTTTATTTTTTTTAAAAAAGGAACATTAGAGTGGTCATGGGTAGAATTAAGAAATATGATTAAATTAGAACATATTGGACAGATTAGTTCTAATTTAGCCATTAGTCTATACTTTTCAAAATCTTTTGAAAAATTTTCAAAATACCAATTATCAAAAGTTCAAGGTTACCTTATTAAACTCTATGGGAGTACCACCTTTAATCCTCCCAATTTAGTTTTATTTTTTGAAATATTCTTTTAAATTGAAAGATAAATTATAATTTACAACTAAAGAAAATTAATTTTATCTATAAAAGAGTAGAAATTAAGTTATTCACAAAAGGAAAAAAAAAAAATGAAATCCTTACTTTAAGTTACCTCACAAGTGTCTAAGTACCCTTTAGTAGGGATTTGACTTTTCATTGTTCGATTTGAGAAAAAGTTTAGTATTTTGGTTTGTAAATTTTTTAAAGCAGTCTGGGTTTACATTCTTCATCAGTTTATTTATTTTTATGAAAATAAAAGTCTTTAGGAAAAGGCCTTAACCGAGTTTTTGGAATTATAAGAACACAGCAAAGTCACATTCTTAAATAGAAAGATGTTCTCATAAAAGACAATATCTTTACTCATAAAGATATGTTTGGAAGCAAGATCAAATAACTTATATCCCTTTTGTTCTTGTACATAACCTAAGATCATACATTTGGTACCATTAGGATCAAGCTTATCATAATGAGATGTGTGTTTGCTTGCAAAACATAAGCATCCTATGGTTCTTTAATTTGTATAATCAAGTTTGTGTCCAAATAATAGCTCATAAGGAGTTTTCTACTCAAGATTTTCCTTAAGCATTTGGTTTATAAGACAAGTGGTTAGCATACATTTACTCTAAAATTCTTTCAGTAGATTAGCTTGTAATCTTAAGGCTTGTGTAGTGTCAAGTAGATGACTATGTTTTCTCTCTACTCTTCCATTTTATTGAGGTGTATAGGTCATGGTATGTTGACGTATAATTTCAAGATTATCAAACAAGGACTTTCAATTAAAAGATAAAAATTCCAATCCTTTTCTAGAATGAACAATTTTAAGAGTGACTTGAAAATGATTCTTAACATAACAATAACAAAAGAAAGCAGCAAGAATAGAGGAAACTTGAAATTTATTGTTAAGCATGTATATCTAAATACAACGACTAAAATCATCTAAAATAGTAAGGAAATAGTTGTCTCCACCAATAGAAGTAATATGATGTGGACCCCATATATCCATATGCAACAAATAGAAAGGAAATAGAGACTTACTAAAACTTTGAGAGCCTTGGCCAAATGACAAACTTCATGAAAGTGTTTCTTAGAACCAACATCAACAATATCACTCAAATGTTTCAAGGAATGAAAAGAAACATGTCCCAACCGTGAATGCATAAGTTGAGCATTATTAAGGTGAGTACAAGAAGTAATTGATTAACTAGCTACAACATTACTACTAGAAGCACTACAATTATTAACTATCATTTCAAGAACATACAAGCCAAATCTAGCTTCAGCTTATGCAACAATGATGCTAGTTCTCGGGTCTTGAAAAAGGCAAGAAGTGGAAGAGAACAACATGGTTAATTTTTGGTCATGAAGAATTCTACTCACAAACAAGTGCCTATTGTTGCATGAAGAACATGTGTAGTATTAAATTAGGTCTAATGTAATAAGTGCCAATTGTTGTAATAAGTTTAATACTACTATCAGGCAGCCTTATTAGCCTAGGGTCTTTAGGATAGAAAGTGTCTTTAAGCAAGGATAGTGAGGAGTCATATGATCAATGGCACCTGTGTACACTATCCATGAATTATTAGTGAAATTCAAAGCATTAGCATGAAGAGTAGTGTTAGAAATAATACCTGCCACTTGTGCCATGTTGACAAAAGCTCCCTTAGCTAACTTTGCTTTCATCATTCGAATAAACTCTTACCACATACTATTGAGTAATTGTGCGTCAACTATCCTTGCAGAAGAAGTATCTGCACAATTTGCACAAGAAACAAACTCATCAGAAGGAAAACTGATCAAAAGGTGAACTAAGTTGTTAATGCTTCTTGTCTGTTATACTAAATGATACGGAGGAACCCTTTAACCCTTTATTTATTCTCTTTCTCTTATACCAATCGGGATATCAGATATTCTGGAAATAAGAGCCAATTATATAGCCTTTTTATTTGCAATAGTTACAGAATTGTTAGACTTCATATTCTTAACCTTTTCCTTATCAAAAGATCTTCTAATTAAGTTAATAGCAGTTAAACTAATTTCTTGTCCAACATGAACTCCTTTATTCAAAAGAAAAGCTAGTGAACTTAACTTGTGTTTGATATTAACCTGCCTTCATTGCTCAATCTATTGGACTAAATAATAAGCACATCCTACAATAGGTAGAGGATTCATTCCAAGAACTTGATTTCATACGTATTCATATACATCATTCAACCCTGTTAAGAACTGCATCAATTTACTCCTTGAATCAAATTCATCTAGTTTATCTTTTAATCTATAAGTACAGCTAGGAAAACCATCAAGCATTTGCAACTCATCCCAACATTTCTTAATTTTGTTCTAGTAAGCACTGATCAACAAATTCCCTTGTTTAATTACACTTATTTCCTATTGAATTTGGTACACTAGAGGACCACCAGTTTGGCTATATACTGTTCCTTTATTTCATTCCATTGATCTAAGGAAGATTGCATGTACATGTAATCTTATGATAAATTACTAGTTAAGAAGTTCATAAGCCAACACCTCACCATGTAATCTGATCTCTTCCATCTAATTAGGTTAGGTGACTGATCATTAGGTTTTTCCAAATATCCATCAATAAATCCAAGTTTTAGTTTTGCTCCTAACCTTAGCTTAACAGATCGACTCCAAGACAAATAATTTGATCCATTAACAATTTCATTTCCTAACATCTTACTAAGATTGTCCGAAGTAGAAACATACAAAGGATCAGTGTTAACCTGATATGTTTACGTATTCATATTCAACAATTTTACATCATTAGAAACAATAGATTCAAGAGAGAGAGTAGAAGGTGAATCATCAATTGAAGTTTGGATCTTAATCTACTTTGATACAATGTAAATTTGAGTCTACAGGAGACTATTACCGAAGCCAACAAGCAATAGATTGACTTCCATAAGAGCTCTGCACATGGTAAATGAATAGAACAACAAGTATATATGGAAGAAGTAAGTGTATATTCAATTTGGATGTGGAGTATTTATATATAAGCCCTGTATAGTAACTAACTTAACTATTAGTCCATCTTAGCAAACTAAACAAACTAATTTTACTAAGCCAATTCTAAGAAGTAATATATATAGAATATTATGTACAAGTATAAATATTAACATTGATGATCAATTTGAGTTCCTTAGACCCTCTTTTATAGTTCTTTAGCTTGAAACATGCATGGAAAGTCATCATTGGCCATGAATTTGGAGATTTCTAATTGATGGGTTTCTTTGAAAAGAAAATTGAATCCATGATGATATGATGCAATTCAGGTGTAATTGATGGTCAAATGAGATCTATGATCATTTTTTCTTACTCCAATTATAGTAAATAAGGTTTATTTTTGCTCAAATTTGGTGCATATCTAAGGAGTTAGTATCACATGACATGATTTTTTCTTATTTTCAACTACGATTTTGATCCTCATAATGCTTATTTGAATAGGATATGGCCAAAAATTAAATCTTGCATTTTGTTTGCTGAAAAATAGTGAAAAACTAAGTAAAAATGGATAAAAAAATCAAGAGGTTGTGTGGCCACTTTCTTTTCCTCAGTTTTTGCTATTTTAAACTCTACTAGACAATAATGGCATTAGTCAACACACCTCGCCAACTAAGAAGCACCATATGGTGCATTGAACTTGAAACTTGTGAAAAAACAAATAAAGAAAAAGAAAACCCTTACTACTCTCTACCATAATTGAACCTATGACCTACAATACGTATAAAGATTTAACCCCTAACCAACTAAACTAAGATAATTCTTGATTTTGTCCTAACAAAAATCTAATTTAATATATTTTCGAGCCAATAAGGCCAATGATCTTCGAGCCTTGAAAGTCAAAACAAGCTTTTTAAGTCTTGGGAAATGAATTTATTCTCGTAGGTAATTATTAAGTCTAATAGGAATATGTGAAAAGTTACTTTCACAATTGGACTAAATTGGCAAAATTACAAGCTTAATTTCTTCTAGTGCTTGATTTTACTTCCTATTCCAATTGGTCATAAAATAATCAATTTACATCCAATTGAAGCATTATTTGAAACCTCAATTAACTTAGATTATCCACTTATAGATTTTTTTAGGAGCAATTCATCTACTTTAAATTGGGTTAAAAACCAACAGCTTAAGGTGGAGGTGGACACTTTTAGACAGTGGGTTTAAAATAACCCCCTATCACCATAAAATGGCTCTTAAGAGGCTAATATTTCCTCTCATCCTGCAAACACTCCACCTATAAGGAGTAGGTAAAGTAATCAAGCTCTTACCAATAACCTTATGTACTGCCTCTAGAAGATAACCTCTAGACTAGCTTGATCTCATGATCAAACATGTCACTAACATTGATAAGTCTAAACAAAGTAACCTATGAGATACCTAAACAGAGGGAAAAATCCCTTTTTTCATGCAATCTGAGATGAGCCCATTCTCGCTTAAATAGGAATCCCACAATTGGAGCTATGCGATGGGACTATCGACCCCATTACTTAGTTATCTTACTACCATGGTCAAAGTTGCTCCATAGTATCTCCTCTGCCATGAACAACAAGGCCTTCCTTAGAAACCTTGCAAAGGAACTTGAAATAGCACTTAGGCCTCCAACTAAGCCTAGTATTTAGCTTAAAGGAACTCATAAAAGTGTTTCTCTAACACTTCATGACTAGTAAATAACCTATGAAAGATAGCTCATCCTTCAACCTGATTCACTACTAACATGACTAGACTCTTTAAGAGTATGTAGCAAGAATTTTTGCTACCATGATCAAGATTCAAAATCTTGACATGAACATTGCACTTAAGTCCATCGTTATGGGATTAAAAGACCATTGCCAACGCTTATACTCTATCATATTGAAATGCCCTAAAGACTCAGCTCAATTCCATGCTTGAGTAGCAAAGTACATTAGTTATGAGGACAACATCCTTGAATATGGCCATAAACACATAATGATCATGTGCTCGTGACTACTTTAGGCTTTCTCATAGATGAAAGGATATTTTAAAATGTGTTAATATTACAGTTTATACCTCAATTTTACCACTTTTTACAATTACACACCTAAAGTTTTAACTTATCTAATTATACGTTCAATTGAAGATTTAATTGTCATGATTTACGCCTCAATTAACTCCAATATATACTATTAGTCCAGTTAACTTGATTAACCAATGATATAACTACATACAACCTTCGGGACCTACGCAACCTCCTATAGGTGATTATCGGCCACTCCTAACAAAACAATGATTTACGATGTACTTCAAAAGCATAGGTCGTGAGACCTACTAACAGTTGTAGCTAGTCACCTATGTCCCTATAGGGGTTGCATGAACCTACAAAGGTTGTGAGCACCCATCTTGTTAGCTGATCATACTGACTTGACTAATTGTATAAATTGAAGTTAATTGAGGTATAAACCGTAATAATTAAATCTTCAATTAGGTTTATAATTAAATAAGTCAAAACTTTATATGTATAATTGTTAAAAGTAATAAAGTTGATGTATAAACTGCGACATTGCCTCTTTTAAAATTTATGTAATACAATGAATTAATAAAGGATGACTAACTGTATGGAAAGTTAATATCATATATCAATCTCATAGGACTTTCTTGTAAATAAATTGCTAGCAGAAATGCAACACATAAATAGTATCCTATTTCGTTAAAAGATAGGTATTTGAACACAAATTTCCACATGGCAACATAACAATACCACTATAGGTGAGTCTATAACCCATGTACATTACCCTAGAACAATTAATTTCAATTGATGCGTTATATACATGATTAATTACTAACTTTAAACACATCTTGTACAACATCAAACTAGTCACTTACATGGAATGTGCTAATTAAGCTTTAAATCCATCTCCATATGCTTAATTAAGAATCATTCCAAAAATAGAGAGCATCTAATTAATCCTGGTTAAACTAAGTATAAACTAGCTTAGTTAATTGAACTAAGTTAAGAGATGAAACATTAGGTTTCGATTAAGTTCAATTAATTGTTATGTAGTTTGGTCAAGTAAACTATTACAAACTTGAACATTTTATCGTCTCACCCCATTAGTGACTATTTAGTGCTAGGCCAATAAATATTCTTGAAATTTAAGAACCAAAAATGTTGAAGAACTCAAAATTTATCCTCTTGAATCCTTTTTTTGTTTTCCCATCTAATTTGGTAGTTGGCTTTAATTTATGCTACTCATTTCTATACTGTTAGACCATGTTTAGATTTCAATGCTTTGATAGATTTAAGTCTATGAATTAGCAATTTTATTTGCTAAACAACCACTTGGCTTAAATCTATTTTAATTCGGTTTCTATCAATCCAATTCAAAAAAGATTGTGTTCATTGTTAATCGTTCATTAATTACCTTATAGTTTTGAATATCAAAATACTTCAATATGCTAAGGGTGTTGTAATCCAATGATATCACCACTAGTCTTTTATTGGGATGGATTGAGATTTGAATACCATCCACCTTACCCCTTGGCTAAGTTGTAAAATAGTTAGCAAAAAAAGAAAAAAAGAAAAGTAGAGAAAAAGAAAGAAAAAAGAAAATAACTCTAATTCATCAGTCTGATCAAACAATAATTTCTCTACAGATTCTAAATTCATTGGGCTTTCTAGAATAGAAAAGACAACAAATAATTAAACATAAGAAATAAGAATTAACGAAAGAGGAAAAGCAACACAAATCACTAACCTTGATAGATGATTTAATGCTGGATTTAAAACTTAAAGAGCATGATAAAAAAACAAAAGCTTATTAATGAAGAGTGTAGCTTTTGCTTCATTTAGTTTTAAAGGCACAAATAATTAGTTTACCCTTGATTAAGGTGTGTTTATAAAGAAGTAATTAAAGAAGTTGTTTACGATGTGTTATAGTCCCATATGGGAAAGTAACATGAACTAAATATTGTACTTAAGTCTAAAGGGCTCTCCCAACTATCAGGTTAGTCTTTTAGATTGGGCTCCCTTTTTGGGCTTGGGTCATAACATTTAGTTCTCTCATTGAGAGGGTAAACTCTATGGAAGGGGTAGCTTAGAAAAGGAGCAACTTAGAAAAGGAGCGACTTAGGAAAGGGTTACCTGATGAAGTAGAGTGTGAATTACCCAAAGTAAAAGCTACTTAGAGTAAGCAGTCTAGAGTGAAAACTACTCAAAGTGGGTAATCCAAAGTAGGCCAACGTAAGCGTTAGCTTTCAAAAGGGGGTGGTGATGTTACAATCTCACATAGAAAAGTAACATGAACTAAGTATTGTACTTAAGTCTAAAGGACTCTCTCACCTATCAAGTTAGTCTTTTGGGTTGGGCTCTTTCCTTAAGCTTGAGTTATAAGATGGTCCTAAGTACCTCTTCTTTCAAAGTAACTCCATACTTTATAATATAGTACTTACAAAATTACTTAGTAATTTTTAAAATATTTTATAAGTTTCATATTATAATTACTTTTTACATAAAATATTTTTTATAGTAAATTATAGATACATGCACTTATTTGAGCTGGTCTTTCTCCTTCAATCCATAATTTCTATTGTGAAATCAGTGAATGACAAGTATGTTTGGCTAAAGTTTGCTTCAAGTAGAGCAAGGGTAGGGGTGCTTTACTGTTCATTGTTTGGAATGAGTATCCATAGATCTTCATTTTCCTTTTAGCCCCTACCGTCTTTTCTTTCTTTCTTCTTTTTTCTTTTTGTAATGTTAGTTCTTTTTTTCTCTTTTTAATTTAATTTATTTACTTAAATATGACTAAAAATTATTTAATATAGAATCAACTAGAAAAATATTGCCATATGCACCTTATGTAAGATTAAAAAAACATGATTATGTGTTTATTAAAAAAAAAAATTTCATGTCATGTATTTACAAAAGTACTAAAAGCCAAGCCATATATTTGTAATTCACCTTTTTTTTTAATTCTTGAATAATTATTTTATTACTATTATATATTATAATAACTTTATTTTATTTTTTATTACTAAAAAATTAAGAAAAAAAAAATAGAGAAAGGCCATTACTTTGAAGCAATGGCACAAATACGCACACACGTCTAACATCCTTGTTAGGCTTGAAGCCATTAAAAATGTAAAAGAATTTGGAGGCAAAGGTACTTGTATAAGCAACTGGGCGCCATTAAGCAATACATGTTACTTCAACTTTATAAGTTCCAATTGCTGGAAAAGTGCACTTTTATTACTTAATGTTTACCTACTTTTCTTTTTCTGTCTTGAATCTTTTTTTCCCTTCTATTTTAGTCATTGATATTTTCAAAATCTTATAAAAATAGGACTTTCAACAAATTTTTATTAGGCTTTTAGTCCATCTATTATATGTATTGACTTTAAAATGGTCTATAATAATTAATTTAAAAAATTATAACATTTACATTTGTTTACATAATGTAATAAAAATGAAATTAAATAAAATTATAGATATAATATAAATAAAAATAGTAAAAAGTACAAAAAAAAAATTCAAAGTAGGAAAAGGGGATTGGAAAAAATTGAATATACCTTGACCATCTTGACAAATTAGTCAATGACTAATTGGTAGCTAATACATGCTAAAAATGGATGGAAAATCTAACGTAATAAATGGAAATCTTATTTCTTTAAGATTTTGAAGACGTTAAGGATTCAAACATAAGGGGGAGAAAAAGATTTAGAACTCAAATAGAAAGGTCGATAAATGTTGAGGACTAAAAGTGTACTTTTTGTAGATTTGCAAGGATTTGTTTTAGTCATAACAATGAAAGGAAAATTAAGGTTTATTGAAATGTTATTTTGCAGAAAAATGAATGTACCACTTCACTATTAAAAGAGCTGTTGTTTATATATAACAATTTAGCTTAACTAGTTGACTAACTAACCTAACCAATGAGCTATTAACAGCTATACATGAGCTAGTAAAAATAGCTTGAGGTGGAAAATAAAATAAATATAAAATGATGGCATGTATAATCTATTATCCCTCCCGCAACATACACACTCCACCCTCCTTCAAGTTGGTGATGCTTAAAGAACTGACTTAGATCTAAGAAACAACAAGCGAGGTTCAGGTAGTAACTTAGTACAAATATCTATAAGTTGAAATTTAGCTAGTATGTAATAAGTAGAAAGAAAGCCAGAGGTGACACGATCTTGCATGAAGTGGATGTCGATATCAATGTGCTTCATTCTAGCATGGTAATAAGGATTTTGTGCAATTAAGATGGTGGATTTGTTGTTACATTTTAATGAAACAAGAAGAGACATTGGGATGCAAAGGTCTTAAAGGATATAGAATGTCCACAGCACTTCCTTAGTTACTATTGCAAAACTTCCATACTCTGCTTTAGTTAACAAAGTAGAAACAGTGTTTTGTTTTTTTGTTTTCCAAGACACAAGAGCAGAGCTAAGGAAGACACAGTAGTCATTGATTGATTTTTGATCAATGTGCTTTGCAACCCAATGTGAATTTGAAAAAGCATGGAAACATAAGTCATTTTCAGTTGAATAAAATAAGCAATGTGACAAAGCACCTTCGAGATATCTGAGGATGTATGTTGCTACTTGCAAATGAGGGATACATGGCTTAGACATAAACTTATTGAGGTAATGAACTACAATGCTTATGTCAAGTCTAGTAAAAGTAATGTAAGATAAGTGTCCTATAAGTCTATAGAATGAAGTAAGATTGTCTAACAACTCACCTTACTCATTCTCTAACTTCAAATCAATAGGTAAGGGAGTATTAGCAGGTTTAGATATGGCATACCTGATTCAGTCAAAATGTCTACCAAAAATTTATATTGATTGATAAAGCAACCATTATTAGTCCTGCAGAATTCAATTCCTAAAACATATTTGGCAAGGCCTAAATCCTTGATAATGAAAGCATGATGTAATTGAGCTTTCAAAGAAGCAATTAAATAGACATTAGAACCTGTTATGAGGATATTATTCACATAGAACAATAAAGCAATAAAGCCAAAAGTATTTTGAAAAATGAATGATAAACTATCTTACTTAGACTATGAATCCATAAGTGATAATAAAAATTGAGATATTTCTAAGTACCACTACCTAAACACCTATTTGAGCCATTACAAAGACCTCTTTAACCTACAAACTTGATTGGATTTAGCTTTATTATAACCTTCAGGAGGTATCTTGTAAATCTCTTCATTTAAAAATCAATGCAAAAACGCATTATTCACATTGATTTGGTGTAAAGGCCATGACTTAGCAATAGCTATTACAATCAAAATGCATATGATACTCAACTCAGCAACAAGGGAAAAAGATTCATGAAAATCCTTACCTTTAACTTGAGCATACCCTTTATCCACTAACCGAGCTTTGTATCTTTCAACACTCTCATCAAGCTCATATTTGATCTTGTAAATCTATTTACAACCTATAAGTTTTTTGTTTTTGGGAAACTCAATCAACTCCCAATTATCATTACTCTTAAGTGCACTTAATTCTATTTCTATGGCATCCACCTACTCCTTATGCTTTATTGTGTATGAGTAATAAGATGGTTCTTTAATAGTCAACATATTAGCAAAGGAAAGCATATGATCCTTAGAGAAATGTTTGAATGAATGAGGATCACAAAGAGGATACTTAACAGAATGTGAAAGAGTAGCAATAGCAATAACAACATTAGTTTTAAGTTATAAAGAATGAATTGTATATAGAAAGTCTTTGAGCCAAGAAGGAGGATATCTAGACTTAGTACACTTTTGAACAAGTCCAGAAACATTAGGGCTTATGTTAGAGCAAAAAGAACCATTTCTATCTTCTACTTGACCATAATTCCTATCAGAGTGAATAGTATCACTATCATCATCAATTTCTAGAGATGGATCAAACATTATAATGTCCATTAACTGAGTAATATCAAAAGTAAGCTTAGTTTCAATAAGCCGATCAACTTTGAAAGGGAAAACATCCTTAAAGAAAACAACATCCTTACTAGGATTTGTTTTGTTTGAAGATTATATACTTTATATCCCTTTTGACCATTAAGATATCCAAGAAACACACATTTAGAAGCTTTAAGGTCAAATTTATCTCTTTTTGTAATAGATCAACAACAAAGCATGATCACCCCATTACCCTAAGATTCTCATATTTAGGAGGTTTATTAAACAGCATTTCAAATGGTGTTTTCCAATCTAGAACATGCGTGGGTATAAGATTTATAAGAAAAGTAGTAATGAGTATGCATTCACCCTAAAAAGACTTAGGCAAGTTTGCATAAAGTCTAAGAGCTCTAGAAGTATCCAATAAGTGTTGGTGCTTTCTTTCTACCCTACCATTTTGTTAGGGTGTATAAGGAGTAGTATCTTGATGCACAATACCATAATGTAGCAAATCTTTCCATTAGTTCAACATAAACTCTCCTCCATTATTAGTTCCAATAACTTTAGGTATGGTGTAAGAATGATTGGTTACATATTTAAAGAATTGACCAAGAATAGAACAAAGTTGATACTTATGATGCGGTAAATAACTCTAAGTTACTTTATAAAAATCATCTATAATGGTAACAAAGTAATAAGCACCATACAAAGAAAAAACATGATAAGGACCCCAAACATCAACATGAAGTAATTTAAAAGTACACGATGATTTATTAGAGTTGGGATATAAAGGATTTCTATAAAATTTTGCCTCTTGACAAGTGAAGCATTGAAATTTATTAAAGTTCAATGTTTACAAAAATCTAAATGTTGTAACTTTCAAATGGATGCATATCCTAATCTATTGTAGATTAGAATAACATCCTTATTTTCTAAGACAAATAACTTAGATGACAAATAATTTGAATTGCTACTAACAAAAGAAAGACTACTAGATCTAAGTATATACAATCCATTCAAAGTCTTTATTGAAGCCATCACTTTATGTGAGGTGAAGTCCTAAAAGATGCAAGATTGTTTGTCAAAAATCGCTTGTAAAGAACATTCATTTATAGGATGTTGCACTATAACAAGCTATAAGTGAATTAAGGCATGAACAGAACATGAGAAGGAGTAAGTGCAAATGAAAGTTAAATACAACTAACTTTGTCTGCATAGAGAATATTGCCATTGGGCAGTTTTATGGAAATAAGTACTACTAATTGATGAACATAAAAAAGGATATCAAAAATTGGAGTGATATGATTAGAGATCTTAGTATTAACTATCCAAAGACTTGGATCATTACTTATAGCATTAAAACATGAAGTATTAGATAGGGAAAAAGAAATACCTACATGAGCTACACTTGCAATTGTAGATGAAGAATCTTCTTTGTCTTTGAATAATCTAAACATTTCCTTGCAAGTGTCTTGTATCATTTGCTTGTCTAAGCGCTTGTGGCTGCTATCATGAGAAATGCTATTTTCTATTGGCTCATCAAAGTGAATGTCAAACACATTTTTACAAGCATTAACTAATGTTATCAATTTTTTTTTTATGGGAATAAATCTTCCTACCTTTATACCACTTTGGATATCTAACAAGCTAAAAATAAGAATCAATTAAATGTCCCTCACCTTTGCAATATTATAGAATAATCCTTTTATTAACTTCTTTTTATCAGTTGAAAGTCTAAATCCTATATTAGCATTGGTTGAAGAACTATTTCTGCTAGTAGCAAAGGTAGAAACATCAAGATTTGAACTAAATGTACCAGGCACTTGTCTTTGTTTTTCAATTTGTTGCATAAGGTAGTAAGCATGATTTACAAATGGTATTGGCTTAGTGGATAAAACCTTGCTTCAAATTCCATTATAAGCCTCATTAAGTCCCATCAAAAATTGAATTATCCTCTCATGAGACTCAGATTCTATTATTTTCTCTTTGAAACCACATGTGCAACAATCACTCTTCTACAATCACACATAGGAATTGATCTTAGCTCTTGCAATTCATTCCAACAATGTTTAAGCTTGTTGAAATACACATTTACAATTTGATTATTTTGCCTTAAGATTTTAATGTCGTGTTGAATCTGAAACACTTATGGTTCGTTAGCTATGCCATGCTACTTTTTAACTTCTTACCACAATTCAAACGTAAACATTGTATAAAATTTTTTTTGCACCATCTCACTAGTCATGGAATGATGTAGCCAAGATCTAACCATATAATCACATTTATTCCATTTTATCATATCAAGTGAATTTTCCTCTAGTTTCCTAAATGTGCTATCTATAAATCTTGTCTTAACTTTGGCACCAAGACTTAGCTCTACTGATTCATGTAGTTTATGCTATTGAATAAAATGTTGCCTATAGACATACATAGACTATTAATAACTCTGATTTTAAACATATTTCATATGGTGATTTTATAGCATTTCCCCTACATTTTTGGTTTTCTTTAAAGAAATTGATACTTAATTGAGTAAAATGTTGATTTTAGGGTTTAAACACGTTCTAGGCTCGAAAACGAAGAAAAGGAATCAAGTTTCACTCAATTCCGAGTTCAAACGAAGAAGTTATGAAGTTTTGAAGTTGTGCAGAAATTTTGCCTCAGTGCAGAAAGTTACATGACCTGGGGACACAGCCATGTCCCAGGCCGTGTCTGGTGACGAAAATAAAATTCGTGTAATACATATATAAAAGGATATTTTAGGGTTTAAAAGAGGAGGAGACATTACAGAAACAAAGAGACACAAGAGAAGAGAGGAGACTTGAGGAGAAGATCAATCAAGAAGCAAGAATAACATCGATTTCAAGATTAAAGAGATTGTTCATCAAAACAAGAGGGGTTTTCCATGTTTTATTTTACGTTTTTGATGAAACTCGTTTTTAGATTCGTCATGATAGCTTAAAATTCAAGTATTTAGGATTATAGAACCTAGGGTTTCATGTAACCCTTGGATTGAATTATAATTTCAATAAAGTTTCTATCTTTTCTTGATTCAATTATGTCGTTTCATTATTAATTGATAATTCTAGAGTGTCAATATATGATATTATGCATGTTGATTGAGAAATTGCATGTGTAATTAGATCTAAGCATAATTGGAGAGAATTACATGTATACTTAGAGATAAGATACATGTTTCTTCCGGAAAGTTGATTGTTTGCATGGGAATTTATTATACATTAATGTAATTCTAAGTTATATTACTAAGTGAAGAGATTCCGGTAAATAATTTAGGATTAGGGTTAATATGCTTGAGAAAGATATTAGCTTTAATTGTGAATCCCTCCGGTCAAGAATTATAGAAACTAAATTGAATATATTTTAAAAGGTTACATGTTAAACACTAGGGGAAGTAATTCCTAAATACGTTATTAATTTCTTGAAGTCGTTCATAGTTTTATTGCTTTCTAATTTGCGTAATTAAGTCTCATAAGTAATTTAGTTGTTAATTTCAGTATTTTTAATTCATTCAATTTATCATAATTTTCCGGTTAGATAATAAAGCTAAAGTTAATATTAGTACTCAAAATCTCTGAGGGATCGACTCGGACTCACATCTGCTATATTAAAATTGATAGGTGCGCCTGCCTCGTATCAACTATCTAAACCAGAAATGAAATACGGATCATTCATAGCTGTGTCATTTTGATCATTCATTGCTGACTAATTGGACTCTGATGACAATCTGATAGTATGATTTGTTGCAATAACATGAAAATCACTTGGAAAGTTGCTTTGATACCGTATGCAAATTTGCAATGATTTGTCTTAGTCATAAAAATGAAAGGAAAATTAAGATTTATTGAAATGTTATTCTATAGAAAAATGATTGTACAACTTCACTATCGAAAGAGATGTTGTTTATATACAACAATTTAGCATAACTAATTGATTAATTAACCTAACTAATGAGTTATTAATTGCTATATACGAACTAATAAAAATAGGTTGAGGTGGAAAATAAAATAAATACAAAAGAAAAAATTATAATGGAGAGGATCAACGTATAGTGATAGGTTGAAATAAGGGATCAATGATTAAACATGTTCAAATAAGAGTGAATGTTTTGCAAAGTTTAGATAAGAAATCAATTTTTCATAAAACGGTTTAAATAAGGTATTCATAACAATCAATTCAGAGAATTATTTGAACTATTTGTGGAACTTTGATATCTTATTTAAGTTTACGTTAAATGTTGATTCTCTCCATTATAATTCTCCCAAATATCAAATAATGATATGTATAATCTATCATACTTTCCCCTTGAAGTGTGGAGTAAGAACCCCTAGTAAACATGCTCTTACTCATTTTACTCCAAATTGGTTTAATATTCTAGTGTAATTTATAATTGTTGAAGAGGCTACAAATTAATGTTTGCTATGATTTAGTAAATTCATAATTACTTGTAATTATGTGCAATTTTCTTTAAATATCTTTTATGGTTTTTTTTTTCTTTTTCTTTTTTGCCAATAAATATCTTCTAAGGTTGAAATTTGAAATTCTATAGATGCTTATCATAGAGATATCCTTTGTCGTATTATTTATAGAGAATATTTTATGAGTCTTAAACTTTTAACATCTAACGTGGTAGGTTGATGCATCTAAGGATTTTGGGCTATTATAAGCTTTTTATTTTTCCTGTTGCCTATACTTTTTTTTCTTTTTTGGGCCAAACACCTACTACCTGTACATATTAGAACTATTGAAGCACAGGAGAATTGAAATTGGTGAAATACTATACCTTTATATTATAGCGATTTTAACTGTTATCACTTTGTTTAGTATATTTAAAACATACATGTAATTATTGAAAAACCACGAAGGAAAAGCGGGTTTGCTACAAGCTTTGGTTTGACTGGACTTTAGCACACGACATTCTGACAAAAGAGCCCCTCCCCATCTACTGGTCATTCTTCAAAAATTCCAAGAATAAAAAGGTTACTTGGACTCACATCCCATCAAGAGGAAAAAGAAATGAACATGTACGACGCAGGAGTTCGATCAAATTGTCCGAAATTTCCAAGACGACCTTGACACACTTCTTCTTCTACTAAAAACTAACCATTCTTTATTCTGTATTTCACAAAATCCATACACATCACGTCCAACAATCTTTTGGCATCACTTGGCCACCAGAATAGAAGGATAATGAGGCTTCCTAATTTGACCAAATTTCCAATAGTGCCATAGCCGTCAATGCGATTAAGATGACGAGACTACGCCTGCCACTGCCAGCTTCGTGCATATAACAATAGAGACCTTCAATTAATAGCGGTTTTTCAATAGCTGTGCTTTTATTGCGAATTTATAGTGGTATTTCTATTTTCAGTGGGTATCCACGACATGAAGTGTTTTTTCTTGTTATAGTAATATTTTATACATTAAGGACGCTATAAAACTTCATGTAAAGGCGGCCATATAATACTCCTTGTTACACAATAGCGTGGTGCCTTTTGTCACTGTCATATATATACGTGTATATATATATATATTACAAATTCTAATTAAAAAGTGTCACTAAAGTACAAACTATTGTTACATAAAATAAAAGATTATTATAGTAAATACATTTTAAAAATATGATTGCTATAAAAAATTGACAATTGCAATAAATATTTACAAGGGGAAATTGAAAAAGCTTTCCCCTCTTCTCCTTTTTGAACTTTCGCTTTGATGTGGATTCTTTCTCAAAACTCTTAAAATAATTTTTATGACTCTAAATTTCTATTAAAAAAGGTATTGATGGATTTTTTATTAAAATTTAGTTTTGTACAATGCATATGCCATTTTTATTGCATAATATATTATCGATGATAATGCATTGCGAGACACAATAGCTACTCCATTCTTTTTATTATTACATATTAAAGATTAATATAAGATACTTAAATTATATGAAGGAACATATTTTCTAATAGAAATCTTGTGCAACTATTTGATGCATTTCATAGTATGCATAGAATGAATATGGTAAGAAGTATGTAGCAAAAACCTTTTCTTTTTTATTTTTTTCTAAATACTTACATAATGTCTTTATAAATCTTTTACGATAAGTATCATGGCCATAAATTGGCATTAGCAAGAGATAATTACATTGCTGAAATTTATTGTAGGAAATAAAAAAGTATTTATAACATTTTATGGTAATTAAAAAAAATATTTTTAGTCAAAAACTTATATATTACAACAGTCATATTTTTCTTTAATTTGAAAAGTGAATACACCTTAGTTAGTAATTAGTTCTAATTTCATGAAATATTAAATAACAATTAAATTATGGTTGTATCATTTCCTATTTTTATTAATGCATTGATTAAAATTTATTGTGAGGATTCGATATATAAAAGACTAGATGATGTAAAAGAATCGCATTATGTTTCAGAATCATTGATGATAATGTTAAGGAATATTAAAGTTAAGAAGATAATTTATGATTCAAAATATATATATACAAATCAAAACTATTAAGGTTTTGAAAATTCAATCATGACAATCAAGGTAAATTTTTTTTATTGTATATGAAGCATTAATTAAGATGGAAATCAATTATAACTTTTATCTAATTGAATGATTGTCTAATTTATATAATATATACAAATATATAATATATTATTTGTCAAAAAAAATTCAAATAATTATAAATAGTAATCTATATTATTTAAGGCCCACTAGACTTATGCCTTCCTTTTCAAAATTTCCCTAATAGCATCTGTCATTTGAATTTTAATTTTATAAAACTATCCTTAAATGCTTAATAATATTAATGAATCATCAGTAGCTCAATGTCACTATGGTAAAGATCAACATATGTTAGAATGGTGTTGTGCATAATTAAGCTCCCTTAACATAAAAAATCTCAACCAAAATGGCAATTTCCTAATATTGCTATAATTTCCATAATTCCCTTCTTTTTTAATTATGAAATAATTGCATCCCATTTCATTTGTCCCTTCAACATCCCATCTCTTTTTATCATTTTCTTCACTAAATTGTCTTTTTCTTTCTCAACAACACCACCAAAACATCATTGTTATGAATCTTAAGGAATAATTTCGCTTATGTGATTTTTTTGTCAATTAATACTTAGTTTGATTATAACTTTTCATAATCATTGTAAAACCTATATTGCAATTTATTCGATCACCATTTGATCTATTTTTCAATATACTTTATTATCACCTTAATATTATTTTATATGTGTAGTTTCATATCTCTTTTTTAATTAACTAATGTCTCCTTCTACTGAACTTTCAAAATAATTTACTTGTCATATAGAAAACAAACTTTTAATATGTAAAAAATGATGTCATTATTATAACTTAATTAAAGAGAAGAGCATGTGTACACCATGGAAAATATATCATTTATTAAATAAAAAATATGGTTATATATGATACAAATATAGAAATAAACAATACCGTATGAATAGTAGTCTTTTTCTATGTCTATACTTATATATATATACATACATATATCTATTTAGAACATAATATATGTAAAGCTTGTAAAAATACTTTGAATTTTAAATATTAATAGTTGTACTAAGATGTAATAAGGTTTAAGTAGTTAGGGCAAAAATGGAATTCTATTATTAGTTTGTATAAAGCCTCTTTTGACCTACGATCTCATTTTGCAATTTCTTTGTATTGTAAGACTCTATACTGAGAATTCAATAAACCTAAAGCACATAGGGAAGACTCTTTCTATTGTTGTGAATTATATTATATGAAGGCTTAGATTTTTCTAATTTTGTGATTGTTTGTTTTGGTTAAATAGACAATTATTAGAGTTTCAATTGTAAGATTAGTGGGAAAACTCCAATCGGTAAGTTTGCAATCTTTATGAGGAAAAAGAAACTCTGAGAATTTGATTTTGATTGTAATCTTTTATTTGAATGATCTCTTATCTTTCGTTATGGCATGTTTGCAAGGGTTTGACATTAACGAGTTGAGGTTTGTCTAACCTTGAATCCATTCTTTATTATCCACATTTGGTACTATAATTCATAAGACACATCATAGTGTCTATGGTTATGGTCGACAATTAGAGTTAAAGGTTTGAAAGAGTAGAAGGAGTTTTGATTGGAATTTAAACTAGTGCATAAAAAAAGAAAAAGGGAATCGAAGGATAGTATACATCATGATCAAGTATACACCATGTACATTTTGAGGGAGTAGCTAACACACGGCATGTACAAGCACAACACATTGTGTGTTATATTTTAGGTGAACATAACATGTACATGTATAACACGCAGTATATTGTTTCTTCTTTTAAGGTAATACAAGGCATGCATGGTTCGCACCTTTTTTTCCTCTTGAACATAATTTTTTATTTATTTATTTTAACTACTGTTTTATTTCAATAATAAAATTAACTAATAAAATAATAATTCTAACTTATTAGTTACATAAAAAGTTAACTATAAGTTGCACCCATCTATAAGTCAAGATTAGGTTTGTAAACTCTATAAATTCAACCTTCTAAACATAGTATCGGATTCGAGTGTTGTAGACATTTCTCTAAGTCAATAAAACTACATAAAATAAAAACCGACTAAAATTTTGAACTTGGAACTCAAAATGAACTTGAAAGACCTAATTATATAATTTGGAAACTCTTATCATGCAAGAAAACCTTAATCCCTATATACGTATACTTAAAAAAAATAAATTTAAAACTCTATAAAATTATCTTAATGCTTGAAAAGCCATAAATCAATAAAATTATCATATGATATATATATATATATATCTATATATGTTGCATAATAAAACGATATGCCTAAATAATTAAGCCAATTGATCATTAAGCTCATAAGTGTAAGTAAATTATTCCCAAGTTGATGAAAAACCTTAAAACATACATAATCTCACTCAAACTCTAAAACATGCATAAACTCACTCGAACTCTAAAACCTAGGATGATCAAGGACTTACGATCCTAAATAAATAATTAAAAATATATTTTCAATAAATTTTATTTAACTCTAGGAAACTTGAAAATTTCTTAAGAGGCAAATCACAATCTACAAATTAATTCGAGAACCAAACCCTAAAAAGAATTTCATATAAGACAATTCTCTTATTTTCACTTATAAGCCATGTTACTTATGGATAAATTATAAACCCTACTTTTAGCAAACTTGTGATTCAACTAAGAACACTTCCCGAATATTCCCAAGGATAAACTAAGCTAAGAATCTAAGTTTACATTTAAAAACGAATTTAATTTTCCAATTCAAAACCCTATTATTGATAAAACTCGAATACGAGAACCATAGACTCTAAACACAAAACCCTAAAACAATTAAGGACTTATAACCCTAAGCGGCTAATTAAGAATTTAATTTGAATAATTTTATTCAATTTTAGAAACTTTCATAATTTTATAGAAATTTAATCACAACTTACAAATTAATTTAAGAGACAAACTCCAAAAGAATTTCAAATCAAACAATCTCTTTATCTTCATGCATAAGATTTGTGTACATGAATAAGTAAACTAACTGTAAACCCTACTGTTAGTGGGCATAGGATTTGAGTACGAGTAAATTCTGAACGTTCCCAAAGGATCAACTAAACTAGAAACTTAAGTTTATATTTAGAAACAAATTAAATTTTTACAATTCAAAAGCCAATTGTCGATAAAACTCGAGCTTGAAGAACTGCGAGCTCTAAAGCTACTTAAAACCCTAAACCTTAAAACCATTAAGGAATTTTAGCCCTAAATAATTAATTGATAATTTAATTTGAATAATTTCATTCAACTTTAGAAAATTTCACAATTCTACAAAAATCAAATCATAAATCACAAAACAATGTAAGATAAAAATCCTAAAACAATTTTCTATAAGGCTATGCTCTTATCCTCATGCATAAGCCTTACACATAAATAAGTAGACCAACCAATCACCTTAGATAACTTATCAATTAAGAGTTGGAATCATTTATCAATTGATAACTTATCAAAATCTAATGATAAGACAATTTCCTTATCACCTCTTCACTTATACTACATATGGACGAATTTTCACAAGAAATCATGAGCTTAACTTTAATAAAGGTGACAAGACCACTCCATGACATAAAAAGACTTCCCATGGCAGATCTAAAAAGGGGAGAAAGGGGGGCCATGCATTTGTCATTCACCCATCAATCGCTTCTCCTTACACATTACTATTCACCCCTTAATGCTTACATCATCAAGAGTTGCAATTGTTGACTTTTTGTAAGCTTTAAGACAACACTTCTAAGACATTTAAGCATTCCTTCTCTCTCCATTTCCAACCAACCACACTCTCCATCATTTCCCTTATTTTCAATTTCACTTTCACTTCATCTTTCTCTCTTTTGAAACAAACATAAAAAGGGGAAACAACCTTACCCCACAAAATCCATTTTTCTTCCATTTTGAAGCTTCACTCACGGTATTTTTTTCCCTTGTTCTTGTGTCATTTCTTTCACCATCTAAGGCCTTTTAAGCCCATTAGAATCTTCCATAAACCCCATTCCAAAAGACCAAAAGATTCGGGTTTCAAAAGGTAGCTAAAAGGAAGAGGCAAAGTTAAAGGCTAAAGTGAAACCTTAGTGCACAACCACCAAACTTTGCGTTAAGGACGAGAAAGTGTTTCTTGTGATGTGTGGATTAGTATTTATGTTAGGAGACTTGGATTTCTTGAAGATGTGAGTAAGGTTTAAGTTGTTAAAACACCAAAAATCGTTTTAAGAAACAAACCCTAAAACCCTTACATGAAGTTGAAATATGAGCATGTAAAGTTGGTGTTTTGTATGGACATTTGTTTAATGCTTTGAATGAGAGATTTTAAGTTAAGAAAATTTTGAAATGAGAACTTTAATGGAAGAAAAGCATGCTGGATGTGAGGGTTCCATAGTCATTTGGATGTTGATTTTGTTTCCACTAAGTTAAACATGCTCAAATCTAGACTTAAGTTAAGGAAAAATCCATCACATGAAGTTTTATGAAGAAACCAACTTTGTATGACATGAGCTATGATATGGAGGTTTTATTAAGTATAAGATCTTTTATTTCTTTATGTGGAGCATGAGTTAAAGGATCATTTGATGGAAGGAAACTTAAGTTAAGATTTATACACAAGTAGTTAAGTGCATAATCTACCACCTAAACTTAAGGAAATGATGAAATAAGTTGAAAAACCAAGTAAGGACCCCTTAGGACCAACATGAACAGATCTGGAACGTGGGAAAATGAGGCTTAAAAATATGATAAAAGTGAAAGAACAAAGTGAAAATATTAACTAAAGCAAGTATAGTAAGCATATAAAGCCTAAAACTCAAAACCAAGCTTAAAACTCTCAAAACAAGCCTAGAACTCTAAGATGGGCCTTCAATAAAAATATGATCAGCATCTTAAAGTACCAAGAGAAGTTGTTTTGAAGCCCATAAGAAATCCACCTAAGGCCCTATAAGCCCACTAAAGTCATTAACTTTAGTTTGAACAAAAAACAAGCCTATTTGATAACTTAAGCCCACTAAAGGGCCCAAGAAGTGATTGTTAGCCTTAGGAATATAAATCAAAGTTGTAAATCTGATCTCAAGGAGTATTTTAAGCTTAGGATAAAATCTTAAGACCAAGCCCAAAGGATTTCTCGAGTTATTAAAAAGCCCATTTACCAAATAAGGCCCAAAAACACTCCAACACATGAGGAACGCTACTGTTCTAACCCATGGACAGAATTGTATACCTCATTTTGAAAATCTAACCTTACCACGTTAAATTACACTCGAAAACGATGAAGATTGACTATAAGATCATAAAAATCGGATTTAAAACGAAAAAGTTATACGCGATTGAACTTAAGGTAAAAACCGGGAAAAATTTAGAAAACTAGTCGAGAGTATAACTTAAGGAAAATTTACTTAGTTTCTTAAGTTTGCTTCAATTCCTTATAAAAATTATTTCAATGACCAGGGGATACTGTTTATGGAGACGACTTACCTCCGGATTACTTTAACTGACCCATATGGCAGAGTGAGTAAATTCCCGATGACTCTTTACTTGATTGTACTTGTAGAAATAGATGCACTTAAACTTATATATATGAATTTGGATGCTTGTGGGATATGGGAGATGCATGTGTATGAAATTGTGGATGAATGTGATGACTTGTTAATTATATTTAATAAGGGGAATTGTTTGCATTATATATATACATGTGAATTGTATGGAATGAAATTGTCTGATCACCTTGAAAATCGAGATAATCACTTATCTGATTAAGAAATCAAAATGAATCATGCATACCCCATATTGCATACGGATAACACCGACTGCCGCTTCACACAGAAGATGGGAAGGGACTCATAGGAATACGAGTTTCCTGCAGGATTGGGCACTAGCTACGCCATTATATATATTGAGTCTCTATCTTAAGCTGATGGGCTTACTAGGCGCCAGGAGACACCAACCGTCGGCGAGGGGTCGAGTCTTGTGGCTTCTGCTTAGGGTGTGTGATTGTGGATTGCGGAGGCCACCACACAGCTAGACTTGGGATTTTGAAAATATGATTCGGTAATGAAAGTATATATATGTATATATATACATAGTTTTGTTTTGACTTAAGCACAATAGTGCTAATGAATTAAAACCCAAGGTCTAGAACCCGGATTTTGGTTTGGGTCGGTTAATTATCTCCAAACCCCGACTTCAGGGGGCATAATTCTGAGTCGTATGCAGTTCCTAGGTCACTGCATGCATTTTTGGCATACTGATTGTTCATGCATTCATATGATTGTACATATAATAAATTTCTGCTATGTGGTATTGACGAGGGTAATTATCTCACTAAGCGTAAGCTTACACCTCAACAGTTCTTTTCCTTGCAGGTTGATTGATAGTTGGGAAAGGGGATAGGAATCGAGTGCAGAGTGCTACTATTGAATCAGTATGATGAAAAGCTTGTATAGTTAATTCGGAATGCTCCGAAAAACGACTAATGTCTCATTTAAGTTTACTATCTTTAGTAAGTTTAGAATTTTCTAAAATTGTCTATCCTATTTCATTATTTTGGTAGGGGATACTGATTCTCTGCGGTTCTGAAGAATTGTGGAAAAATTGGATATCCATAATTATATATATTATATAATGAGTCAATGAATTAAAATTGAAGACTCTAGCAAACAACTATTTAGAGTCTTGCAATCTTTGACTTGCAAGGCGATTTTCTTATCATGGGTGCACACGTGATATGGAAATTTTAGGCAATACTACTAGGCCCCTATTAGGATCGCTACAAGGTTAGTAAATGACTAGTGAAAAAAAAAAGATCAATAATAATAAAATAAGATGTTTAAGTCATGCTATGAAAATAGTTCATTAAAAATAAGTTACTTTAATGTTATATTTTAGGTGTAGAAATTGAATCTGATATCGAAGTAATTGGTTACATTTGTGTGGATTCAAGTATGTGTTTCTCATGCTTGTTGATTGTGTTTGTTAAGTTTAGAAATAAAATGAATCTAATAACTATCTGACTGATAATGAATTGCTTGCTACTTATACATGGCTTAATTTGGTGATTCATTCCTAAAGTATATTCTTATGATCTGTGAGTGGCATTATCAATAATGGAATTACTCCTAGATATGATTAGTGATAGATTTATGGTTATAAAATCGAGGTGGTGAACTTGTAACAATTTAGAGAGGTGTAGAGACCATGAGATGGTAAACTACCGTCGGTAAAATTAGTGAAGACTAGGAAGGTGTATAAACCTTGTGATGGTGAACTTCTGTTGGTAAGAAGTGTAATAGGTTGGTGTTAAGGCCTCAAGAGGTGAATTTATGCATGTAGTGTAGCTTAGGGCTATTATAGCATTCCCATTTCAGACATTGTGATTGAGATAGTATCCCTTTATTATATGTAGGGCTAATATTGAATTGGATACCGAAGTAGTTAGTTAAAGTTATGTGAATTCAAGAATATGTTTACTATATTTGTTGGTTGTGCTTGTTAGGCTTAAAAATAAAATGAATTTAATAACTATTTAATTGATAATGAATTGCTTATTGCATATGTATGACTCAATCTAGTGATGAAGTCATAGAAGATACCCTTATGATCCTTGAGTGGAGTTATTCCAAGTGGAGTTACTCTTGAATATGATTAGGGATAGATTTATGGTTATAGGACTAAGGTGGTGAACTTATAATGATTTAAGAAGGTGTTATGTTCGTGAGATGGTTAACCCTTACTAGTAGAATTGGTGAAGATTAGGAAGGTGTAGGGATCATGTGATAATGAACTTCTATCAATAAAGAGCATAATGTTAAGGTAATGTCAGGGCCTTTGAGGCGAACTTATGCCTATTGTGTTGTTTAGGGCACAGTGGCATTCTCATATCAGACTTTGTAACTAGGATCATAAGTATCCATTTGCTATAAGTATGACTAAAATCTTTAATACTAATTGAGTGTGATGATATTATATATATTTGCATTACGTGTGTGAAGTTTATGTTGCTTTTCATTCGCATGTGGTTATGGTACTCATGTAACTAGGCATTAGTGCTGATCCTTTTATTTCTTTTCCAAATGCAAATATTTATGAGGAACCAGTAATCTATAAGGATCCTAGTGATACTTATTATTATTACTATGAGAAAGATCATTAGACGTAGTGGAACTTGTGGAGTTAATTTTTAGCAAGTTATGTTTAATTTCTTTAGACTTAACAATAAGTGATACTCCTATATTAGCAAAGATTTCATGAAGAAATTTCACAACTGAACTTGATTATGGAGATTTATGTTTATCAATATTAATGGAGACTTTGAATTTAATTAGTAGAATTTTAAGAGATTATTTTGAGTTGACATTTATATTTTCGGAGATTTAGGTTTATAGTTAATGCTTGATGTGTCAATAGATGACTAGGGACACGTGGTAAGTTGTGATGTCTTGACTCTAGGACATTACAACTTAAGTGTTATCTAAGCCTAGATTTTGAATCTTAGAGAAACTAGGAAAATTAATCGGTAGGATAGTAAGCATGATGAGGGGACTAGCTAGGGGGCGCTAATTTAAAGCCAGCAATAATATTTCTCTTATATTTATTTTTTTAAAGATTTTTATTTCCTTTTTCCCGTTATGTCAAGATTTTGTTTCTTTCTGTTCACGTAGGTTGTCTTCTATTTCCCCTTCTTCAGTATGCCTCCAAGAAGATAACTTGTTGTTGGTAGAGCTGTAGGAGTTGGGCTTGGTCATGTGCTCTTGTTGAGAATAATTCCTAAGGCTTCTAGCCTTAGTAGAATGTGAATGAAGTTGGAGGAGGAAATGATATACAACCACTAACAACCTCTATTAACACTCTATAGGGAACAATAGCCAAATAACAAGATCAACTACGAGGAAGTAGGAATAGATATATCATTGCATTAATAGCTAATGGTGCAGAATTATAATAACAATAACAATGGAGGGTATAGATAAGCTGTAATTGATAGAAATGTTAATCACCATGGTGGAAGGGGAGCTATCACCTTGGAGAAGTTTATTTAGTTAGCTAAGGAATTTTATCTAAAGCTAGATGAACCTACTAGGTCAAAAGAGTGGATATGAGGGATAGAACTAGTTTTTATAGGCTTTCATATTCTTAAGGATAGAAAAGTTCCTTTTGCAACCTATATGCTAAAGGCTAGAGTGGCACATAGGTGGATTAGAGAGAGAAATGAGCAAACCATTCCAATCACTTAGGCAGTGTTCCGAGAACTGTTTTACTAGAAGTACTTCACTCCCAATCTTCGAGAAAGGTTGGTTACACAATATTATGGTTGTAGGCAAGGTAATTGTACTATAGACGAATATGAAGGTAAGATCAGCGATTTGCATGAGTTTCTACTAGAGGCACAAAGGAAAAATGAGGAATCTAAGGCTCAAAGATTTTTTAGTGGTTTAGAGTCGACCTTAAGCCATGAAGTGGGTGATTATAAATTGGAGACTTATGCTACAATGGTAAATAAGGCCAAAAGGATGGAGAAGATGGAAAAACTACAGCCTAAAAGTAGACTTATACTACGTAAGAGGCTAGCTCAAGCAATAGTATATCAAGATAAGGGTAAAGGACATTTAGTTTAACTAGCTACAACTGTAGCTGTTCATTTTAGGCTATCCTTAGTGAGGCCAATATCAACACTCCTAGCTTTACCTCCTCCTTAAGCAATAGGTGTTCCATGCTCTAGATGTCATGGACCTTATGAATTGAAACATTGTAAATGGATTGAAAGATCGTGTTTTTCATGTCGCAAGGTTTGTCATAGTAGAAAGAATTATACTAAGTGGACTTTAATTCAATACTTTTGCTACATTTGCAAACTAATAGGGCATTGAGCAAATGCTTATAATGTTTCACAAGCTCATCTAATTACAACCCAGTAGTTGATCCAAGTAACATCAATTCGACCATAACCAAGAGAAAGATCGCTCGCTAGAGTTTTTGCTTTACAACGACAATAATATCTTAACAGTATGAAGCATCATACTATGCCTAGTATGCTTCTTATACATTCTATACCAATTGGTGTATAGCTTAATATTGGTGCAACACACTCATGTATGTCTACGGGTTTTATGCCTGGATATAGTTTAATACCTGATGTGCTAAATGATACTTTATGTGTAAGTTTAACCCTCAGTATGGGAAAAGCTTTAGATAAGATGTACAAGAGAGTATAAATAGAAATCCAAGGGCAAGTCATGGTCACAAACTTGTATGTATTATATATGTTTGATTTTGATGTAATCTTAGGAGTAACTTAATTGTTAAGAAACCATGCCACTATAGATTAACATAACATGTTGTTTTACTTCACTCGACCAAATGAAGAACCTTTCAATTTTCAATTAGAAGTCCAAGAGCCAATAGTTCTATCTACTTACAAGTTGTAGTGCAAAAGTAAATTAACGACTTTAGTAGTAAAACCTAGTGGACCAGCAAAGTTGGAAGAAGTACCCATAATAAAAGAATTTGAAGAAGTATTTCTTGATGATTTACTAAGTTTACCACCAACTAAGAAAATCGAATGTGGAATAGACTTGATACTAACACAACTCCTATATTTAAGACATCATATATGATGGCACTTATAGAGTTGGTGGGGTTACAGAGTTGAATATAAGAATTGTTAGATAGGGGGTATGAAGAAGAAGGATGGGAGTATGACACTTTGCATTGACTGTAGAGAACTAAACTAAGTCACAATCAAGAACAACTATCACCTTTAGAACTAATGGCCTATTTCATAAGTTGTAAGGAGCTAAGATATTCTTAGGAATTGATCTTAACGCAATCACTTTTTACTAAGTTCACTTGACCCTAAAAATAATTTGCTTTAATAATCAAGGATAGTCCTTTTAGTACTAAATAATATGATTTAAAAACCTATCATAGTACTTGGCATGATGCTTCGCTAAAGGAAAGTAGATGGTAAGGAGATTAGGTTGAGTCATTGGTGGTGCTGGTAGATGAGAGACCCTACATCATTGTCATGGTGGTTGTGTGGAGGTGGATGGGTTTTCTATGGAATACAGATTTAGGCGACCAAATGGCATTTTGGTTCTTGCCATCATTGAGATGATGAGTTAGGGTTAAATGTCTATATGGATATGAGAAAGTGGATGAAGAAGAATAGTGTGGTAAGAAGAGAAAATAATAAGGGCTTGATCCAAGTTTGAAAAGGATTCAGAATATTAGGGTGAAATGAGAGAGAGGGTTCAACGCCTTTTAAGAGAACTTTAAGGTTTTTAGGGGAGGAGAGAGAGAAAAGTAAAGAAGGAAAAAAAAAAAGGAATCTACAAATTAAAAAGCTACAGATTTTTTTCAAATGGTTTGTACCCTTTTAGAAAAGGTTCAAACCAACCCTTGCTAAAAGTAAGGGATTTGTATTCTAGAAGAATACTCTAAACCCCTTTTTGAAAAGGTTTGGACCATCCATTACAGAAGCAAAGGCTCTTTGGACAAATGTTATGAACCATTTGAAAAAGGTCTAGACCATCTACTTTTATAGCTGTAGAATCTTTAGCAGGATAAAAATTTGCTTAAGAAGAAGAGAAGAAAAAATTCCACCCTAAGATATTATAAACCAATTTATAAAGATCATTTGAAAATGTAGTGGCAAAAATATATATCACTTAAAATGTGATTACATTAGTGCAAATATATGATGCCTTTAGAGCTTAAACATACATGGAATACTTGCAAATGCAAGTGTATGATGCATGCTCATTTCAAATTCATATAGATTAAGTTTAGTGCTTCAACAAAATTTCAAACACTATGATAAGTTAAGTAACCACAAGAAGCAAGTTTGAAAGCACAAATTCTAAGAATTTACTACTTGAGTTCTTTTAAGTGCTAATTTTATATCAATTAAGCATAAGAGGTACAAATCATGAACCAAGGTAAAGGCCAATGTAGATCATTAGGAAGATGACACATGGCTACCGATATCACATGAACAAAGGGTAGGTCCAAACCTCAAGACACTTTGAAAGATAAATGAGAGTAGAAGGTTGAGCAAGGGTTTCATGCATCGACAATAGATATGACATACTAATGCCTCACATGAACTCAAACTATACTTAATATGATGCATAAGTATAATGCAAGGTTTCTCGCCACTAGTCCATACTCAATGATCTAGATAAGAACTCTTCAAGTTCTTAATTATCAAGAAAACATAAAGCCTAAGAAAGAAGGAAAAGAGGGGAAATGTCTACAATTTAATGTTGCTTATCGTGTGGCTATTACATATTACAAGTATTTATGTCGCCCAATTAGGGTAAGTCCTAAGTTAATGTAAATTACAAAAAAGGATTCCTATTAGAAAAGGAAAGATACATAGTTTATGAGGGTAAATTCATAAAGAAGACAAGTGAATATTCGAGTACCAAAAGGATAATACGGATGTTAGAAAATAAGCTCATGTCAACTACTCTTTCTATAGTCCCAAATGGTGCTATTTGTCAAGTATAGCTAGATTAGGTAGGTTAACCTCAACTTAACAACTCGACAATTCGAGGACTTAAACTTAGCATGGGTTGTCTTAGCTTAGAAGGAAGGAGGTCAACCTCGACCTTGACATATTGGCTAGCCGATAAGGCAGTTTAGCCTTGGTCATCTGCTAACTCGGGACTATCAAGTTCTTGTCCTTCCAATTATAAGATGGTGATACCAAGGGAGCTTAGGAGACATGTTAGGTCAGCTCAAACGAATAACTCCTCTTTTGAAGTTAAACTCCTCTCAATTGTTTGGTGAACTAAGGAGATCAAGCCATGCATTTGGGATTGAGTGATTGGTCCCTAATTCCCATCATCCCCTCTAGGCTATTTGTGATTTGGGATCAAATTAAGTATAGTACTAGGTAGCTTATCCTTGGGGACATAAGGTTAGAGATTGACAATGTTGAAGGAGTCAATGATGGGATGTTGACCTTTAGAACCCTCATCCAAGTTCACTTGCGAGGCTTACAATCTCTCATAAGAAGGAGCCTATCTTCTCAAATTGTCAAGGATTAGCTTCAATACATGGAAGAGCAATGGAAGAACTCCTTAGGGCCCCAGCTTAGATACACTCTACTTTACTTAGATTCTTACCCAGTTGTCGACCTACTAAGTGCTGAGGCCAACTTGTAGAATGCAGAAGCCTACTTACTGAGTACCGAGTCAAAGGCTTCTGTACACTGAGCTCTCTTTTTCCATCCTACCATGTTATAGCTTCACCCAATCACCTCAGCAACTTTTAGCACAACTCAGCAATAGTACTGTTTAGCCACAATCCCCTAAGATCCCAAAACAAGAACCTATTGACAAGTCACCACCTATTTCGTACTTTTTTTAAATTTATATTATATTCTTTTATGTCCTTTATCATATTTACCCTTTTTGCTTATACTATGAATCTTCTTCTTACATTATCCTTTATGTAATTTTCCATTATTGTATTGTTACCTTAAAGGACTTATTATAAATAGTCCTTTTTACTATACATCATTATTAATGAATATTCTTGTTCTTACAAGATACTATTCTCCGAGTACATCTGTTGTGAACTGTGACAAAGAATAGATAAGACCAGTCGCTGGATGGGTCCAAAATTACAAAAAATTCGAAAAGGGTTAATTAAGGAAAGGTACGAAAGGGGGCAAAAAAATGATGAATGAAACAGTAAGCAAAAACCTACGAACAGCTCTAGAGGATATGACGCACCAATGAAACTTCCAAAGACTTACGATACAATTCGATATGATGTATGAATCAGTCCAGTAAGATTACTCGCCACCTAACCTTGCTTAAGGGAAAGGATAATAGTGATGCTAAGAGTAAACAATAGTGTTTATGCAAGAAGAAAGTACTCAAAAGTATATTGAAGATAATCCCTGATCTATTACAGCTACAAGTATAAAGGTATTTATACTCATAAGTTAGGGCAACTTGCCCAAAAGGGAAAAGACAAAAAGGACATTTTCTAAAGAAGTAATGTATATGATGCAAAAAGGTAAAAATAAATATACAAAGAAAATAATCATTGGTGCTATAAATTCTACATATGATACTATATACGTAGCGATACTGCATTGGCGAGGTTGTTAGGAGATGTAGACAAAAAAGTACAGACAGATGGGTTTGTTCGAGTAAGGATGGCTTAGTCAGTTTGGACTCCCTCTCTCGGCTTCTCGGTAAGGAAGATGCCGAGTAATTGGTTGGTTCAGCATGAGAGAATGATCATCAATTTGGCATACTGTAGAAAAATAGGCAGTCATACGGTACAACATAGGCCTTTTCCTTAAGGCTACCTTTGCCTTGTAAGCTAACTGCTCCTGTTTTCTCTTCATAAGTTACTCTAAACACTTGGCCTTATCAACTGCTGCTACATAGGCCATAAGCTGAAAGGTTACAACCTTCTCTTGTAGCTTGAGCTCCAACCCATAAACAAATCTATTAATCCTCGATTGCTTATCCTTTCTAGAAGCTTCAAGTATAAAACAGGCCAACCGATCCAACTTTGCCTCATAGGCTGTTCCAATCTTACTCCCTTATTGAAGTGTCTGGTATGCTAGTTGCGTCTACTCTCCTTGATCTCAAGCTCTATGCACAAGGTGCCATCCTACCATTTCAATGCATCTCCTCTTAGCATGAAAGATGTGTAGTCTACTTTCTTATCATTTGGAACCTCAGCCATGGCAAAAACTTTCTCTATTTGCTTGATCCACTCCTCAACACTAATGGTGTCGTCAGGCTTAGGGTCAAACTCCTTAGCTACTTTCAAGAAATGGTCCATCCCTAGCCGTTAAACTACTTGCCTCTCCTAACGCTAGGCATCAGCACTAACTTAGATCATCTACATGTCTTGTCTAATTTGCTCTTGCTACTGGACTATGGTACCTACCAAATTATTCATGGCATTCAGTAACTACACTGCATCAACCTCCATAGGCTTATACCCTTACTGGCCCTATTGCCTCCACGCACCAGGTATTCCATAACCTCCCTAAGCACCCTGGATTCCCTATACATTCTGACCACCCTAAGCATCTTGCCCTTCAGTTGGGTAGTCTTGAGATTGAGAAGAACTCAAACCTGCTCTCCTAGGCGGTATTCTAAAGATGGAAACATAGAAACCAAACAAAAGAAAGTTAAGAGATGGGTAATAAAAGAAACAATCAATAACAAGGCAACAGGGAACACTAAGAGAAAATAAGGCAACTCGAAGTCAATACAAAACAATTGATAGTTCATTCCTAGATTCAAGCCTAACCCTTTAGCTACTCGTACCACTCATAACTCATCACCTACAAGTCATCATTTCTACTTCTTTAGAGATCTTCAACCTAAGCTTTAAAACCAATGAAAGTTGTAACACTATAATGCTATAATGCCTCGAAACCCCTAAGACGCCACAACTCTACCATGTGTCTACCTTAGAGTCAAATATGTTAAGGCATACTAGGATCTATGCACCTATTATAAATTACGATTCTCAATAAATTTTCCAACTCATAAACAATAACCTCGAATATGGTATTAGAGTGATATGTCAACCACTCAAACTCTATAGCTAAGTGTAATAACATGATTGAAAACCATCATAACTCTACAACTTAAATCACAAAGGATTCTAAACCATAAATTGGAGTCTCATAGCTCTGGCAACAGTTAAATCACTAAATCTAGCAATAGGAGTCAAAGGGGACTCCATAACCACATAAGTCTCATAAATAAGAAATTATAAAGAAAATAAATAAAAATCCTTAATTCTACCCTTACAGCTAATCTACGATGCCCCTATTTCATCATCATAATAGTAATAATCTCCCTCCTCATCATAGTAAAGATAGCCATATTCGACATCCTCAACATATACCCCATCGTCTACCTTATAACTAGTCCTTGCAATTGAAAAAGAATAATAATAATCCCCATAGTGTGAGCCAATGCCTAATATAGGATACCATACATATGCATATGAAATATAAGAATCAATCAAACACACACACATGAATATCGCTATTAATGCAATAAGCAATAGTTTTAATCTTACATTTACGCCGACAACCAACATAGTCTTAGCACCTTGGGACTTAAGGTTACTCACAATCCTTAACATGCAATATATAGATACTACATAGTATTGGTGTTGGGTACTCCCCAACATTCGAGTACCATAAACCATCCTAGATCTATTTAGGTCATTTCAATATGGAACTTTACAGGGAATACGGTTGCACAAAGATCAATAGGTGCCTAACCAACACTACTGGACCTAACTGATGGGTAGTCGAAGCTAAGTGCAACTAGCAACACAATTAAGCCTAAATTTAAATTTAATCCAGTTTATATGTACTAGCTTAACACACACATTCAACAAACACTTATCTTGTACTTAGAGCTCATATCTTAAAAAAAACTAACACCACGCGTCCTTTAGCATTTGTTCAAATTATAAATGCTAGCTCAAAATTCAATAAATTTTGCAACTTAAAACTTTTTTCCTCTAACTCATCCCTTTCCCCTATACTTTGAGCTTACGAATTGAAATCTACATAACTTTTCATATCCACCCATAATATTTATACCAACCCTTATACTCTCACGTGAATAATACATATTATATACATTATTTTATATATTATATTAAATATACACATATAATATTTTATATTATACATATATTTCATATATATATAATATTTATAATATAACTATGATTATATATATTATTTATATATTTATTCTTTTTCCATTTCTTTATTTTTTTTTCTTTTCACTGTTTTCTATTCTTTTCTTTTTCCTCCTCGCTATCACTTTTCTCTCTCTCTCTTGCACTGTCGTCTCTCTCTCTCTCTCTCTCTCTCTCGTACCGTTCTCTCTTTCACTCTCGTTGACACAACATATACATTACACACATATACACGCCTCACTCACTAACTCACATATACACATGTCCTATATCGACACACTCTCATACACATAACCACTTGAAACACACTCACTCATCCTCCGCTAATACACTTTCGCACACACAATTCACACCGCTACTAACACAAACACATAACTTACACACTTGACACATACATACGGATTGCATACTACACTTGACACATACACAAATCACATAACACATATATACAAACAAGACACATGTTACACAGCATACATACTGATACGGTATACACATACTGCATATCCCAACACTACCCTGCGATACTACTAATATGTAATCTACACCATAACCACATCACCACCACTATACTAACAAATATAATCCTCTCTCCTAAAACTCCAAGAAAAACTTTAAGGATATATATCAACAGAGTAAAACGAAAATAGAATGAAAACTTACTTAAATAGGAAAGAAATCTTGTTGAATTTTCCTTTCAATAATGTGATTCTTGATTAAGGATTAAGGTTAAGATGAAAACCATAAGTTTTCTATTTTTGTAGAAAAAGTAACGCATATATATTGTTAGGGAAAAGATATAGGGTTTATTTGGAATAAGGGATAGTAGGAAATCTAAATCTTTTCCTATGACTAAATTGCCCCTGTTATCCCTTATAAATTACAATTTATACCATGTTTGAAAATAACAACTCCTGTATTTTCTTTAATTTCTTTATTAATTTAATTATTGACTTAGGCTTTACATAGGGTAAGTTTTAGTCTTTGGTAACAATTTCTTAAAACTTACTTCAACAAAGTTAAATATAGATATGACATTAGGATGCCTTATACCTACTTTGAAATATATACTCTAAAGTATATAGGGTACACATTTTGGAATACCTCGTACCCACCTTGTAATAATAATTAAATAATACTAATAAATAAAAAGCTAATATTATTGCATTTTCTTAACTTTAAAGAAAATAATAACAAAAATCCAACCTATAATAAAACCCTTAGACTATGCACTCTGTGCTAATCATCTTATCCATCCCTTTTCTTCTTCTTCTTCTTCTTTTTTTCTACTAAAACCTTCTCTCTTTTTTTATTATCTCATTTTTATGTTAGTTTCTTCCTCTTTTACTAGACCAAATCTAGTAAAGTATTAAAAATATTTCAATTCTAAAATTACTGTCCAATAAATTTTACTAGAGTTTCTCAACAAATGGTTTTAGTATTTTGTGTATAAAAATTTTATGATTTGATCAAAATTTAGTTTGATGATTTGAACAGAAAAGATAAAAAAAAAAAAAATTTAGCATGACTTAACCAAGATTCGAACATTTCTAATTATAGGAATATTCTCTGTTCTACCTACTAAAGTTTCATATGGTTACAACTAAATGTATTGAAAATATAAAAATCTTTTAAACTATTACTATTTGGTCAATTACTATGGTTATAGGTTTGATATTGATTATGTATTTACACAATATTTTGAAAGAAGATAAAGTAAAGAAAAAAAAAATACAAGTTCCATAGGGTATTTTATAACTCGTAGAATTTATAGGGTATAGGATATAGAGTGGGTCTAAGATGTTATAGGATAGATTTTGAGTACAAAAAATTTAGAACCTACGCCTATAGGATATGGTACAAGTAAGATATTATATCTTACCTACCATATATCCGCTCACCTATACTGCTAAGTATTCACTCACATAAGCTCGATGGATTTCCCTTGATAACTTAAATCTACATGTGTTGGCCTATACACTTATATTCCCTTTAAATGCTCTTTCAAACACCAATAATTCTAAATGATTTGTTACTTGCAATTCTCAACTATGTTGTACCATAGTATGGGAAACAAATAAGTTCGAATATATCATAATACATAACTTTGAAAGCTTTTTAGATATGGCATATTTTTTATGTTGTCCATTTTCTTTTTCAATATTTTCTTTTTAAAATTGAAATCATTGGTATTTTCTTAATAGTTACTTTTTACGAGAAAATATATATATATATATATATATAATATCACTAAGAAAAAAAGGAAAGTTCGTGATTTCTTATCTATTTATTTTCTTTTCTTTCAATTTTTTTTTTTACTAAATTCATTTGCAATTTGAATGCCTCTCTTTATTCTCTCTCTCTCTCTCTCTCCCTTTTCTTCAATTTTTTTTTTAATATCTTAATGTTCTTTCCCTATTTATTTTCTTACTCCCTCTCTTGCGATTAGTGTACCTCCTTTCCTTTATTCTAAAACTATATTTTAATCATTTTGTTTTATTGTAGAACAACAATAGAGGCCTCTAGAGATTGATTACATATGATGATATACTAATTATTGATCTTTATAATCTAATCTTAATTTCTCTAATGAAGTTTAGTTGCAACATGTCTTAATACATAATTATTATAGACAATGCCCTAATATAATGTGTGTATATTGTAGACACCTAATTTTTACTTTTTTATAAAAAAGGTCTTAATTCAAAAATTCAAAAATAATAAAAAGAAATTAATAAAAGATCAAAAATAATAAAAATTGACAAAAGATGAAAATAAAAAAAAATGAGAAAAAGAAAAGTTAAAAAGATTTTTTTTTTGTAAATTATTTTAGAGTCATTCGTTTTAGTTTAGCTTAGTTCAAAAAATAATGATTGTAGAGAGTCACGTGAATTAAGTACAATTTAATTGTACTAAATGTCGAAGCATAGACCAACGATCTAACGATTAAGTATTGAAATATTGAATTGGACTGATTTTGAGATCGTAGGTTCGAGTCTCACTAGGTACCTATGTCTTTTATTTTTCTATTTTTTACAAAAGCGAAAGAAATAAAAGAGATTCATATCTAATTAAAATCATTTGAATTTAGTTTGATTTTATTAAATCGGATTTGAGTTAATTTGGATTTAGTTTAATTATTATCAAATCAAATACAATAGATACAATAGATATGATTTGGTTTAGGTTATATAAATAGGTACACTCGTAAAAAAGAAATGATCGACTTTTTCATCTGTTGTCCCTCATCAACACAAACGTCCGGTTAGTCCTCGCCATGCTCAACACACTCTACTACTGCCACAATAGAACACGAGCTGCACTACATTTCACAGAACACTGATCGATAGTAACTGCAATGATTACACCACGACACACTTGGCTTCACCTGATCAACACTGATCGCCACGTCTTCATTACGAATGACCACGCGATCACCCCACTATCCTTCATCACTGCAACACTTCAGCAAAATACAGTGACAATACACGACCCCCCCTCCCTCTTTACTGCAACTTGCAGTAGTCCATGGCACACTAAGATCCAATGACTCCAATGTTAATGCAGTAACTGAATTCCATCCTTAGTCATTATAGTCACCTAAGCAAGCCGACGAGCATTGCCGCTGCTATACTTCATACAGGCTACGGCTACTGCTGTCCATGCTGCTACCATCCATGTTTACTACTGCTTGCTGACTGAACTCGCACATTGACCAATAGCTGCCGCAATACAATCCTGACAAGCAGCTCTAGTATACTACTGCCATAGTAGAACACAAGCTGCACTACACTTCACAGAACACTGACCGATAGTAACTGCAGAGATCACACCACAATACACTTGGCTTCACCCGATCAACACTGACCGCCAAGTCTTCATTACGAACGGCTACGCGATCACCCCACTATCCTTCATCGCTGCAACACTTCAGCAAAACATGGTAACAATACACGACCCCCCCTCTTTGCTGCAACTTGCAGTAGTCCACGGCACACCAAGATCCAACGACTCCACTGTTAATGCAGTAACAGAATTCCATCCTTCGTCATTATAGTCGCCCAAGCAAGCTGGTGAGCATTGCCGTTGCTATACTCCATACAGGCTACGGCTACTGCTGTCCATGTTGCTACCATCCATGTTCACTACTGCTCGCTGACTGACCTCACACATTGACTAATAGCAGCCGCAACACGATCTCGACAAGCAGCACCTCACCGAGCAACCGCTACTGGACCCGCGCCTCCATTACTCCACCATTCACACGCACGTAGCCATCCATCTGCGACAATACACGCGACGACACCGTATGGCGCATCATCATCATTGAACAATCCTCCACCGAACGTGCGATCACCGTCTACGCTGTTGTATTCATCTTTCGGTCGATGATTAAACAGAGTCTTGAAGAGCCGCACGTCACTTGATCCTTCAATAACAATCAAGTTCAGTTCAATCTTATTTTATTTGTTATTTATTATATTATATTATTATATAGATATGTGCATAGAATAGGATATGTTTTTAGTATTAGTTTTTCTAATATTACATAGATTAGATAAAAATTTAAGTAAATGGTTATTTAATAGTAGTTATCTAAATAGGGATGTGAATATTAGTTTAAGAATCGTTAAAATTAGTTTTTGTTATATATAGATCGTTATATTTTACTAGTTAATATAATATAATGTATGAATATGTCAATATAGGGGTTTTAGTATTAATTCTTATATAAACATATTATATGGATTATTTTATTTTTGGTAGATAGTTATATATATTAGTTTAAGGGTTATTAGGATTGGTTACTTTTTAGGATTTGATCTCATTTAAGGATTTATCTTATAGAAAGTAGTTTTTTCTTTAAATAAAAATTAATAAAAGACCTTTTTTAAAAATAGGATTATTAGAGAATTTTTTTCATAAAACAAAAACACTCAAGAGTTAGGGCCCTTTTAGATTTTATTTGAATAAACTAAATTGGTAACAATATAAATTCAATCGGTTTTCAAAAATTAAAATTAATCAACACATTAAAGATTTTTTTGTTAAAGAACTACAATCATCTGATCCCGGCTAGCAGGTACATAGGCACCTTCGGAGCGACGATAAAATATGTTAAACTTAGGTTCTTTTTCTTTTGATTTTTATTTTTTCTTTTAAAATATTATAATTAGAAGAATAATTCTAATTTTGGTAAATAGATAGTGGTACTCATTAGAGTTTAATAGGTTAGCCTCTAAACTCAAAACCTTATGGTTCTTCATCCAAATTGAAATAAAAAACTGGTAGCCAAATTGTAATAAATCCACCCAATTGATTACGATTTCTCTTCTTTTTCCCGACTTCGGTCGGGTGGCGACTCCAAAAATTATTTTCAATAAAAAACCAGAATTTCTCAATTTTTTTTGTCGAGGATTACTATTAAATGGGTTAGGGTTTAGTATTAATTGGAAATAGGGAATTCAATTTTAAATAGAAAATTGAAAAATCGAGTTTGACAATTTGGCAACTCCACTAGGGACTGTTAAAGGGCTAATTACTAGAAGTTACCGAAAATAGGATTATTTTTCAAAAAAATAATAAAATAAAAAGATGAAATAAAAAAAAAAAGAAAAAAAAAATTAGGTATGTTATTTTATATATTTGTTTATTTTATTTCTTTTTATTAACATTTTTTTTATTGTTGCAGTTTATTTTAAGGGGGTAATTTTGGGGGGTTTACTTTTATTCTATTTTTCTACATCATAAATGCGTGGTAGACATAGTCAAAATCAGGCTGTCTTAAGACCTTAGGAGGGAAGCCATTGTGTAAGCTTCAGATGTAACCACTTTTTGGGGCCGACTAGGCTATCCCACTCAAGTTCAAATGCAATCACAGAACCGTTGTTTTGAAAAATGTAGTGGTTGTAGAACTTGAGAACCCACCCTTTTGCATTACACAAAACCATTTTTGAAAAAATTTACAAGAACCTATGATGTGATAGTCCTAAATGGATAAAGGCAGTTGTGAAGTTGTCATTGTAGTTATAATATTTCCTTGTAAATAATTTGTAATAATTTTTATGTAATGTTTAGATTACATTATAATTATAATTATAATTTTGATTTTTATTAGTCATGGCTAGATCTAGTCAAGAGCCTTTTAAAGACATTTATGTCTACCTATCACATTGGCCTCAAAAACTGCTTCAAATGTGGTTTCGACTCTTCAGCCCAGATAAGTAGGAGTTTATCAAGAATAGGATAAGGCCCATCTTGTCTCTACAGAAGATTCCCGTGAACATCACTCTAGTGCAGGCCTTAGTCCACTTATGGGAGCTCGAATCCACTAGTTTCTGTATGGGCCTACACTAACTAAACCCAACTTTAGAAGAATACTCCCAATTGTTATAGGCTCCTATAATCACTGATGATGTCTATGTCCCAGACTTAGAAGCTGTAGCACTAAAGATCTTTAGCAAATTGTTGGGAATCAGAAAAACCGAAATAAATCGAGTTCTAAATCAAGGAAAGACCATTCGATTAGAGGATGTCATGGACTGGTTTTCTACTGAATTGAAGCATAGAGAAAAATGAGAGGTTTTTTGTGCAAATTTAGAAGCATGGCACTAGTACCGGGTCAGTGCTTTTATATTGGTGGTCTTCAATACTATCTTGTTCCCTGATGATAGATGTCGAGTCCACTTTAGAATTGCGGAACTCGTAACCCAATTCCTTGAAGGGAAATCATATGTCCCGGCCTTTTTAACAGAGTAAATACAGTCACTAAACCATCTCAAGAAAAAGAAATGAGGAGATCTAAAAACTAATATGGTCCTACTGGTGGCCTGGTTCGTTATCTACATTAGAAGTTACCAACTTGATTTCAATCTGGTTGAGTTTACTCAGCAATACGATCTCATCAAATCTTTTGGAGAAAGAATTGAGCTACCAGAAAATATAGCTAACTGCTACTGGGTCCAATACTTTCAAAGTATGAAAGCGGGAGAGTTGTTGTTGACACCCAGGTGGTTTTCAAGCAAGGAAATGATAAGAAGGTATGAAGACTTCAAGGTAGTCCCTCTGATTGGCTTCAACCTCTACACCGGATACGTCCTAGCCAATGGACTCATTGAAGACATAATCCCCAGACCATCATTAGAAGCTATCTCATTAGACTTCCTTAACCCCGGCATGATGATGGTTGACAAATTAGCTAAGCTTCGGAGCATCCTAACTCTTTAGTGCATAAGAAAGACCACCCTTACCACTAAAGGGATAACAGCCAGGAGCCAGACAACCAAAGGATTTCTTTATCACTAACTAAAAGGACTGAAAGATATGGAAGATAATAAAGAGAAGGGAGAAGTTCAAGTTGAAGCTGAACCTGAGAGAATGAGTAAAAGAAAGCAGGAGTTGGAAAACCATTGCGAGGAATATCATCAGAAGATAAAGGCATTAGAAGCGCAACTGAAGAGGACTAAGGGCAAAGAAGAGTAGGCTCTCAAGATCCGAAAGAGGAGAAAGACGCATAGATAAGCGTACTAGCTACTAGGAGATTAGATTTTAGATTTTAGGTTTTTTTAATATTTTCTTTAGAATTCTTTTTACGAATAGAATGAGAGATGTAAAGCTTCACAATTAATAAAAGTTAGTTAGGTTTTGCCACATCAAAGGTTTCTTCCCAATTCTTCATTTTTCATTGCACTCGTGTGACATGCATCTTACATCTATACGATTAACAACTCTTTCTTAGGAAAAAGTAATATGTACTAACCTTTTGTTGAGTTGATCTTCACCAATTCAGGTAAAATTTCAAGATAGCTCCTAAATATCAAGTCTTTCAAAGAAGTCCGATTAGAATACGTTCCCAGATCAGGATGGCTACTACTCAAGGAAATGACGGAGACCTTGAGATCAATGATCCCTCCGAGCTAAGGTTTCATTCCATAGAAAGGGCTATGGAAAAGATGGCAGAACAAATGAGCTTCCTTGCAAACAGCATTACTTTGTTGAGAGCCACAACATCGGCTAATGAAGAAAGCTTAAAGACCCGTTATGGGGAGAATACACATGCTCTTGAAGTAGCGCACGAATATAAAAAAGGCCCATTCAAATTAGAATGAGTTTACCCGAAAGACAACCCGACCTTCAAACTTGATACATATGTGACCCCGAGACCTGTTGACTAAAGGCTTAGTATGGATAGCTTGAAAGAACTGGAAAAGAAATTGATACAATAGATAGCTGAGAAGATGAAGGCACTTGTAGGGTATGATGGATTTGAACAGGCGAAAATCATCGAATTTTCTATGTATAACATAGGATCGTACCTTGAGAAGTTTAAGGAACCAGAATTTGAAAAGTATAACAGGACGGGTTGCCCCAAGCTCTACACCAGGCTGTACGTTAGGAAGATGGGTAAATATGTTCAGTATGATCCACTCATAGTACAGACATTCCAAGATAGTCTGACTAGACTGGCCCTGACTTGGTATGCCCAACTTGATTTAAATCAAATAAATACATGGGAGAAACTTACTAGAGCATTTTATGAATAATATAAATTCAACATAGAAGTAGCCCCAACTATGATGGACGTAGTTGCCTTACGGAAGAAGAATAACGAGTCGTTCAAAGAATACGCTGAAAGATGGAGGTCCTTAGCTGCAAGAATCTCTACTCCTACTACTGAGAAGGAGCTCACATCAGCTTTCATTAACACCTTAGAAAGGCCCTACTTCTCCCATCTCATCGGGCAAGCTTAGTCCAGTTTTGCTGAAGTAGTAGCAGCAAGGTGTAGGATTGAAAGCGCCGTCTCTTCTGGTAAGCTGCAAGAGCCAGCAGATAAAAGACCACCAATGTCATCATCTAGTCTTAGACCAGCCGGTAGCAAGCCTAAAGAATCTACGGTCGGTATGATAAATTCAAATTCCAGACCAAACGCTTAAGTCGCTTTCAAGACAAATCCTCCTTCCACATAGTAACAGTTCAGAGACTAGCTTCCAACTAACAAGACTTATAGACAATTTACCAAAATACCAATCCCTTTAAGTCAAGTCTTCGAGAAGTTGCGAAGGGATAATTTGATACGGTACGAACTTCTTAGCGATCGATACCAACCGAGAATCTTTGACCCCACAGTAAAGTGTGAATACTACTATAGACAAGTGGGGCATTTGACTGATGCATGCTGGAGACTGAGGAACAAGATTTAGGACTTGATAGATGAAGGGACAGTATAGCTAGATTTTGTGGAAGCCCTGGTTCCTAATGTTAACAATAATCCCTTACCTAACCACGAGCCGATGATTGGTATGATTTTTGATGACTGTGCTGTCAACATCATTGATTCAGATAAAAAGCCTAAGGTTTTTGAGTTTTATACTAGCAACCTGACTCCAAAAGTGAAGAGGTACACATTTCACGTACTGTTGCCACCAGAAAATTACAAGGCTGCTCCATTTAACTATCACTTGGTAAATCAGGAAAAGCCAGGTCCTTTGGTAGGGGGCATTACTCGATTAGGAAATATTTATCACTCGAGAGAGGAGCATGGGAGGAAGGCCATATAGGGAGAATCAAATGATAAGACGACGACCGAATACGTTGAAGGGCCATTAACCTTTACCAAAATGATCAAGTCGAGTGAGTATAAGATCATGGATCAACTCGGTAAGACTCCTGCATAAATATCATTGATGAGCTTGTTAATCGCATCTGAACCACACAAGGAGGCTTTGTTTCGTACTTTAAATGAGGTGAAGGTCTCTCGTGAAATTCCAACTGAGAAGATGGGATTGGTTACTAATTCTGTCTTCGCAATGGATCAGATTTCTTTTTCAGTAAAAGAATTAGGCGATGAAGGGAACAAACATACAAAGCCACTCTTTATCATGGTAAGGAGTAACGACGTAATTATCACCAGGGTACTCATTGACAACGGATCATCATTGAACGTCTGCTCACTCGCCACCTTGGATTTGCTGGGCATCGACATGTCTGCAATTAAGCCTTCTTCCACAACAGTTAGGGCCTTTGATGGTTCCAAAAGAGAGATTATAGGGGAAATTGATTTATTCGTAAGTATTGGCCTTGAGCACTTTACTATTCGATTCCAAGTCATGGACATTCTAAGATCTTTCAATCTACTCTTAGGAAGACCTTAGATTCATGCAACAGGGGCCATACCTTCGAGCTTGCACCAAAAGTTGAAGTTTATCTCAAATGGCCAGGAGAATACAATTCTAGGAGATCAAGATTATGAAATCTATAAGGAGATGGCTATACCTTACATAGGAAGTAAGGAACAAGAAGAGCCGGGTTTATAAATATTTGAAGAAGTGAACATGATCATCGGTCCTGACAGAGAAGATGATAGAAGAATGGAATTCAAGGAAGGCTAGATCGGCCTACCCCGATAGAAGAATTCCAAGAGAAACAAGCAAGGAGCAAGAGAGGTAATAGATTATACCATGCCTCGATGACCTTTCCACTGCTAGTTGAGACATTCATACAGGAAGAGACTGAAGCCCAAGAATCTGGCAAAGAAGGATCAACAAACTCACTACACAAGTTCAACATCATTTGAATAACTGGTTCTCCAGCCTGGCAAATAGCAACAGGTCTTCCCTAGGGTAAAGGGGTGACCCGTAGTTAGCATTTTCTGAATTTTTATTTTCAATAGTTATCGTTTCAAATGTATCGTCGAACCTTTCGTTCAAAATTAGTTAAGCCTTTATCTCATTTGAGACTCACTTCCATTTATTCAATGAAATCTTAGTTCGTTTCTTTCTTATGTTGCGTTTCAATTCTCTGTTTACATACACTTTTCTTTATACATTCTCACTCAGATCCAATGAACCAAGTAAAAACCAAGAATACCTTGCGCAAGTAGAAAATGAGAATATTGATATCGCTTTCGGCCTTACTAGGTTAGTCGTCGGGAGCGATATCGATGACCACAATAATATATAAGAGGAATAACAAAAACATGAACTGGGTAGAATCACTATTAATGAACCAATTGAGACAATTAATGTGGGAAACGAAGAAAATCCTAAGAATCTAAAAATTAGGGCAAGTTTAAAAGAGAAACAAAAATGATTACATTATTAGTCGAATATCAAGACGTGTTCGCTTAGTCGTATGAAGATATGCTTAGGTTGAACCCGTTGATTGTAGTCCACCATTTACCCACACAAGAAGACGCCAAACCAAAAAAGAAAAAATTGAGGAGATTTCGACCTATCGTCTTGCTAAAAATTAAAGAAGAAGTCAAGAAACTACTGGAGGTTGGATTCATTGAAGTGTCAGATTACCCGGAATGGGTAGCTAATATTGTTCCAGTAATGAAGAAGAATGGGAAAGTTAGAGTGTGTGCAGACTTTCAAAATCTCAACCAAGCAACGCCTAAAGATAATTTTCTGTTGCCTCACATTGATGTCTTAGTAGATAACACGGCCGAAAATCATATGTTCTCTTTCATGGATGGTTTTCTAGGATATAATTAGATTCGAATGTCTGAAGAAGATAAGACAAAAACGACTTTCATTACGACTTAAGGAACGTTTTGCTACAAGGTGATGCCATTTGGGCTTAAGAATGCAGGCGCAACATATCAAAGGGTTATGGTTGTAATTTTTCATGATATGATGCATAAAGAAATAGAAGTGTATGTTGATGAAATGATTGTAAAATCCAAGGAGGAGGAAGATCACTTAGAAAACTTGAGGAAGCTGTTTGATAGACTGAGGAAATACCACTTGAAGTTTAATCCGGAGAAATGTACCTTTGGTGTGACGTCAGAAAAATTGTTGGGGTTCATAATCAGCCAAAGAGGTATTGAAGTTGATCCTGATAAAGCTAGAGCCATAATTGATATGCCCCCTCTACAAACACTCAAGGAAGTACGAGGATTGCTGGGGCGTTTAAATTACATAGCCCGATTCATATCATAGTTAACAGACAAATGTCACCATCTTTTTAAGCTATTAAAGAAGAACGCAAAGATCAACTGGAATGAGGAATGCGAAGAAGCTTTCACGAAAATCAAAGAATATCTCATGAAACCTCCAGTGTTAGTAGCTCCTAAACCTAGAAATGCGTTGTTTTTGTACTTGACCGTAATTACTAAATCCATAGGATCCGTGCTTAGTCAAAAGGATGAAGAAAGGAAAGAGCTAGTCATTTACTATCTAAGCAAGAAGTTCACAGAAGGGGGAGCATAAATACTCAGAGGCCGAAAGAACCTGTTGTGCATTGGTCTAGGTCATGCATCGACTCAAATAATATATGTTGTATTATCAGATTGAGTTGATAACACAACACAATCCTTTGAAATACTTAGCTAAAAAATCGGCTCTCATTGGTAGAGTTTCAAAGTAGCAGATGTTACTGATTGAATTTGACATTAAGTATGTGAGCCAAAGTTTAGTCAAAAGGCAAGCTTTGGCAGATCAATTAGCGGAGAATCCTTCTGAGGATATCCTTCAAGAAGCATGGGTTGAGTTTCCCAATGAAAGTATCCTAGTAGCTAGAAATGATTCTGATTATGAGATAGTCGAAAAATTTTCAGGGTGGAAAATGTTCTTTGACGGAGTAGCTAATGTATCCAGATATGGAGTAGGGGCAATTCTGGTATCGCCTGAAGGTACACAATTTCCAATGGCTGTGAGACTGGCTTTCCCATATACTAATAATATTGCAAAATACGAGGTATGTATTTTGGGACTCAAAATCACATTGTTTAAGGAGATATGGGAATTACAGGTATATGGAGATTATTCGTTGATCATAGGCCAAGCTCGGGGGTGAGTATAAGACGAAAGACCCCAAATTAGTGCCTTACCGCCAACACCTAGCTGAGTTGATAACCAAGTTCGACAAGATTACATTCGTGTATGTACCAAGGGTTCAAAACCAATTTGCTGATGCTCTTGCTACTTTAGCATCAATGATCTAGATATCGAGAGGAGTGGAGATTTAGCCACTTAAAATTGAAATTGAAGAAAAACCCGCTTTTTGTTTGGCAATAGAAAGTTCGTGTCACGAAAATCCTTGGTATCATGATATCAAAATGTTTCTACAGCATGGTACGTACCCCAAAGGAGCAGAGAAGAAGAACAAAAAAATAATTAGAAGATTGGCGGCTCAGTACTTGATGAGCGATTCTACGCTATACCGACAATCGTTTGACGGTACGTTTTTACGTTGTGTAGATGAGAAAGAGGCAGAGATGCTAATGAAAGAAGTGTACGAGAGAGTATGTGGCCCCCACATGAATGGCTACATGCTTATCAAGAAAATCATGAGGATGGGATATTACTGGTTAACTGTAGAGGTGGATTGTATCGGACATGTTAGACGCTGCCATTTGTGTCAGATCTATGCAAACAAGATAAATGCTCCACCTCAAGAATTGCATACACTATCAGCACCATAGCCTTTGTCGATGTGGGGAATAGATATCATTGGCCCAATCACTCCAAAAGCATCTAACGAACACCGATTTATATTGGTAGCTATTAATTATTTCACTAAGTGGGTTGAAGCCTCATCCTACTCTAATGTGACAAAGGGAGTAGTGGTCAAGTTCATAGGAGAGACATACTGGCTCGGTATGGTACACTAAAGACAATTATTACTGACAATGGCACGAACCTAAATAATAAATTGATGATCGAGTTATGCCGACACTTCAGGATCATTTATAGAAATTCTACTCCTTATCGGCCTTAAATGAATGGAGCCGTAGAAGCGACCAATAAGAACATTAAAAGGATTATTGAGAAGATGGCCATTACATATTGAGATTTGCATGAGATGTTATCATTTGCACTCATAGCTTATCGAACTTTTATCAAAACATCAATAGGGGCAACCCCCTACTTGTTGGTATACAGAATGGAAGTTGTACTGCCAGTGGAGGTCGAGATCCCATCTCTCAGAATATTGTCGGAAACTTAGTTGGATGAGGTTGATTGGATAAAGAAGCGTGTTGAGTAGTTGAACCTAATTGATGAAAAGAGGTTGGTAACTTTGTGCTACAATATTTGCTATCAACAACGAATGGCCAGGGCTTTCAATAAAAAAGTATGACCTCGAAGTTTTGAGCAAAGAGATATGGTGTTGAGGAAGACTTTGCCTAACACAATTGATTCAAGAGGGAAGTTTGCTCCAAACTATAAAGGGACTTACATTGTGAAGAAAGTATTACCTGAGGGAGTTGTTATCTTGTCTCAAATGGATGGTCCGGACTTGAAGGACCCAGTAAATGCTGATGCATTGAAGATGTACTATCCTTGAACATAAATGAAATTTTTGTTCAGATTATGAAATGCAAACAATCTTACTATTATTGTGGTTTCATTTTCATTTTCTACATATAAAGTTGGTAATCTTAGTAGTCGTTAACATTGGATAATATCCTTAGCCCCTTTCTTGTTCAACTAAAAGACCCCACTTCTCGCTCTATCCTCTATCCAAATAAACCTTACACACAAGAAGCACAAGAAAAAATAAACACTTAACTTGAAGCGATGACTATTGATAAAAATTCTTTTAATACTTTATTGTGGTTAACTCCCCAAGAAAGGGAGACTTGTTTCCTATTTTTCAAGACAAAGTCATGTTCGAAAAGAGTAACGTATGGCATATAAGTAGAAACTCGCTTGAGAATGGATGCTTATACGAAAAGTCAATGTTTGGACCGGAAATTCAACACAGGACATCTTCGTTCGATAAATGAATATGTTTTACATTCGTTTTAGGCTTAAGTTGCTTTCATAGAAAGAAAAAAAGAAAAAAAAAAAAGAAGAAGAAGAAAAAGAATAAAAGAAGAAAAGAGAAAAAAGAAAAAGAAAAAGAGAAAAAAGGGTTAGAAAGAGACAGAAGAAGATGGAAGAAGAAGAGCAAGAACAAAAAAAGGCAATGGTAAAGGTCAGAATCGTTGGTTCTAATTGGACTGCTCAAAAATACATTTGACTGCTTGGGAACTATCACTGAAACCAGGTAAGTAGTTCTAAGCCTAATGAAACATTGCATTGACAATTGGTTTCCTCTTAAGGATGACAGCTTGTTTTCTAAAAACAATTTTATAGCAAGTCAGCCAGCTCGTAGAGCATGGTCCCAATCCGGAGTTCCTTAGACTCCTAGTTGTCTAACTCATAAAAGGTTACCTGACTCAAAATTTCTTCAAGGGATTTAGCAAGCTCAGGGAGCGCTATCCCAATTAAAAGTTTCTTCATCTTTAGGTCTTAGCCAGCTCAAAGGGCGCTTTGACTGCCTTTGTTAGTCAGCTCATCAAGGTACGATCAAGTTTTCATTATCTTTAGGTCTTAGCCAGCTCAAAGGGCGCTTTGACCGCCTTGGTTAGTTAGCTCATTAGGGCATGACCAAGTTTTCCTTGTTTTAGGTCTTAGCCAGCTCAAAGAGCGCTTTGACTGCCTTAGTTAGTTAGCTCATCAGGGTACGACTAAGTTTTCCTTATTTTTAGGTCTTAGCCAGCTCAAAGGGCGCTTTGATTGCCTTGGTTAGTCAGCTCATCAGGGTACGACCAAGTTTTCCTCATTTTTAGGTCTTAGCCAGCTTGAAGAGCGCTTTGACTGCCTTGGTTAGTTAGCTCATCAGGGCACGACCAAGTTTTCCTTGCTTTTAGGTCTTTGCCAGCTCAAAGGGCGCTTTGACGCCTTGGTTAGTCAGCTCATTAGGGCACGACCAAGTTTTCCTCGTTTCTAGGTCTTAGCCAGCTCAAAGGGTACTTTGACTACCTTGGTTAGTCAACTCATCAGGGCACGACCAAGATTTCCTTGTTTTTAGGTCTTAGGGCGCTTTGACCACATTAGTTAGTCAGCTCATCAAGGCACGACTAAGATTTCTTTGTTTTTAGTTCTTAGCTAGCTCAAAAGGCACTTTGACCGCCTTGGTTAGTCAGCTTTTCAGGGCACGACTAAGTTTCTTCATCTTTAAGCCTTAGCTAGCTCAAAGGGCGCTTTGACCCCCTTGGTTAATCAGCTTATTAAGGCACGACCAAGTTTTCTCATGTTTTAAGTCTTAGCTAGCTCAAAGGGCGCTTTGATCGCCTTGGTTAGTTAGCTCATTAGGGCACTACTACGCTTTCTTAACTCATTCTTTAGGTCTTAACCAGCTCAAAGGGTCCTTTGATCGCCTTAGTTAGTCAGCTCATTGGGGCACAACCAAGTTTTCTCATTCTATTAGGGTTTTAGCCAGCTTTAAGAGTGCTTACCCATTTCATCTAGTTTAGGACCTTAGCCAACTCAAAAAGCGCTTCGCTTGCTTTAATTATTCAACCCATAAGGGGGTATGACCAAACTCTCATGATTCCTTTTAGGGATTTTTATCAGCTTACAAGGGCGCTACCCCTTGCTATTCTTCGTTTCAAACTAATCGTCGTCAAGTGTCTTAACGCTCCTTAGGATAGAGTTATCTCGAGGCAAAAACCAGTTTTGCTTAAACTTTACCGCAAAGAAGGGCAGCTGTAGACACCTAATTTTTACCCCTCTGTAGTCCTAATTTTTACTTTTTTACAAAAAGGCTCTCAATTCAAAAATTCAAAAAAATAAAAAGAAATTAATAAAAGATAAAAAAATAATAAAAATTGACAAATGATGAAAATAAAAAAAAATGAGAAAAAGAAAAGTTAAAAAGATTTTTTTTAGTAAATTATTTTAGAGTCATTCGTTTTAGTTTAGCTTAGTTTAAAAAATAATGATTATAGAAAGTTACATGATTTAAGCACAATTTAATTGTACTGAATATCAAGGTACAGGCCAACGGCCTAACATATAAACATTGGAGTATTGGATTGGATTGGATTTAATTTAATTTGAGGTCGTAGGTTCGAGTCTCAATAGGTACCTATGTCTTTTATTTTTCTATTTTTTACAAAAGCGAGAGAAATAAACGGGATTCATATTTAATTAAAATCATTTGAATCTAGTTTGATTTTATTAAATCGGATTTGAGTTAATTTGGATTTAGTTTAATTATTATCAAATCAGATACAATAGATATGATTTGGTTTGAGTTATATAAATAGATACACTCGTAAAAAAGAAAAGATCGACTTTTTCATCTATTGTCCCTCATTAACACAAACGTCCGGCTAGTCCTCACCACGCTCAACACACTATACTACTTCCACGATAGAACACGAGTTGCACCACACTTGACAGACAGCAACTGCAGAAATCACACCGCAACACACTTGGCTTCACCCCGATCAGCACTGACAGCCACGTCTTCACCACGAATGGCTACATGATTACCCCACTGTCCTTCATTGCTGTAGCACTTCAGCAGAACACGGTGACAACACACGACCTACCCTACCCCCCACCCCCCCTCCCCTTACCCCCCTCTTTGCTGCAACTTGTAGTAGTCTATGGCACACCAAGATCTAACGACTCTGCTGTCAATGCAGTAACTGAATTCCATCCTTCGTCATTATAGTTGCCCAAGCAAGCCGACAAGCATTCTCACTACTATACTCCACACAGGCTACAGTTACTGTTGTCTACGCTGCTACCATCCATGTTCACTACTGCTCGCTGACTGAACTCGTACATTAACCAATAGCAGCTGCAATACGATCTCGACAAGCAGCTCCTCACCGAATAGCCGCTGTTGGACCCGCGTCTCCATTACTCCACCATTTACACACACGCAGCCATCCATTCACAACAGTACACGCGACGACACCGTATGGCACATCATCGCCACTGAATAATCCTCTACTGAACGCGCAATCACCGTCCACGCTGCTGTATTCATCTTTCAGTCGATGATTAAATAGAGTCTTAAAGAGCCGCACGTCCCTTGATCCTTCAATAACAATCAAGTTCAGTTCAATCTTATTTTATTTATTATTTATTATATTATATTATATTATTATATAGATATGTGCATAGAATAAGATATGTTTTTAGTATTAGTTTTCTAATGTTACATAGATTAGATAAAAATTTAAGTAAATGGTTATTTAATAGTAGTTATCTAAATAGGGATGTGAATATTAGTTTAAGAATCGTTAAAATTAGTTTTTGTTATATATAGATCGTTATATTTTACTAGTTAATATAATATAATGTATGAATATGTCAATATAAGGGTTTTAGTATTAATTCTTATATAAACATATTATATGGATTATTTTATTTTTGGTAGATAGTTATATATATTAGTTTAGGGCTTATCAGGATTGGTTACTTTTTAGGATTTGGTCTCATTTAACGATTTATCTTACAGAAAGTGGTTTTTTCTTTAAATAAAAATTAATAAAAGACCTTTTTTAAAAATAAGATTGTTAGAGCATTTTTTTTTATGAAACAAAAACACTCAAGCGTTAGGACTCTTTTAGATTTTATTTGAATAAACTAAATTGGTAACAACGTAAATTCGATCGATTTTTAAAAATTAAAATCAATCAATACACTAAAGATTTTTTTTTTTAAAGAACTACGATTGTCTGATCTTGGCTAGCGAGTACGTAGGCATCTTCTGAGCAACGATAAAATATGTTAAACATAAGTTCTTTTTCTTTTGATTTTTATTTTTTCTTTTAAAATATTATAATTAGAAGAATAATCCTAATTTCGATAAATAGATAGTGGTAACCGTTAGGGTTTAATATATTAACCCCCGAACTCAGAACCCTTTGGTTTTTCAACCAAATTGAAATAAAAAACCGATAGTCAAATCGTAGTCAAATCGTAATCAATCCACCCAATTGATTACAATATCTTTTCTTTTTCCCGACTTTGGTCGGGTGGCGACTCCAAAAATTATTTTCAATAAAAAACCGGAATTTCTCAATTTCTTTAATTGAGGATTAATATTAAATGGGTTAGGATTTAGTATTAATTGAAAATGGGGAATTCAATTTTAAATAGAAAATCGAAAAATCAGGCTCGACATATATATATATTGTAGAGGTAGGGTCCTAAATAAGGTTATCACATAGAAGCTGCATGGTAACTCATATTGCACATGGCTTTAGACGAATGATGTATCAATGGTACTTTCTAGAGATGATTTAGAAAGAAATAGTTAGGAGGAGAAGCAAACAATCTCAATAGCTTAAGCATACTTATGATAGGTGAGGAAGCTATCGAGTATTGAGCTCATTATTCTTAATTGAGTGTTGACTTGTTCTTCACTTAAGTGTTGTTTTGATCTTTGAAAGTAGAGTATTAATAGGATATCACTGTTTCTCTTATCTCTAGAGCTTCTTGAGGCTCTTATTGAAGAAGCATGGTTGGATATTTATAGAATATAGCAACTGTCGGATTATGTAAATGATCAAAGATCAAGATCAAGATCAAGCTTACTCATTCAAGATTATCTTGATGAGCTTGCTATGGGCCTCAAGTTAGCGAGCTTGCATGAGAGAGATTAAGAGTGGATAGATCAGTTCAACAATCCATATTTGGAGCCCACCAAGCCAAATTTCACGAAATCATCTCAATTAAGAACTAGACTTCTTAGGCTTTATTATTTAGTCTAAGGAGTTAAGCCTAAACAAACAATACATTAATTATGTGCTTAGACCAATACAAAATTAGTCCTATATATTTTTCCCTTTGCTCGAAATTCTTGGGCGAATCTATGTACTTTAGACATCAATCACTTCCTTTGGAATAACTAGATTGTTATTCAGTGCACGAGCAACGTAAAGGGTCGCATTGCTGCTAAGTACACTTACATAGCTAAAAACTTCATCTAGTGCTAGTGCTACAACTTTATTTATTATATAACCTTTGTACGCAAGTTTGCTGCATCGCTTTTAGCATGTTAGAGAGGTATTGCTCCCTTAAGGCAATATACTAATTAAATCACCCTCCATGACTTACCAAATTTTGCTTAATCCATACTTAAATATACACATATTATATGTACATAAACACATGTACATCTTGCATATATATATATATATATATATATATAGATACTTATATATATACACACACATACTTATATATAGAATGTCATTGCCATGCAAGCTTATAACAAAAAACTCTCAATTATCTCCAACGAAAAAATTATGCCATCTTATGTGACAAATATTCACTTGTGTGTATAATTTACTTAAGACTAAGCCGAGAACACCATTAGCCTAGCAAATTATGCATTTGTGCCTCATTCTTGCACATAGAAACCAAAATACATCTACAGCCTTATATATATATGTATATTCTATTTCTCTTATTAAGTTCCATTTGAAATCATCACCACAGATTTGTACATATATACATATGATTTTACGTAACATCACTTATCTCTTGGCCATTATAAGATAAAAATTCAAATCCCTCGTTCTCTTTATTCATGTATAAAATAAAATGCAACTCGTGATCACATTACTCTAAGGCATCTATAAGTCCGTGAATTACATCTCCACACCTTAACAAAGAATATTTTTATATCCTGACTATGAAAATAAGTTAATCCTTTATCTTCTTAAATATTTGTATGCTTCAAATCCAACTCAAATCTCTTTCTTTATTTAATATTGTTTTTTCTTTTCAAATTTGAACAAAATCCGTTCAAACATAGTTCACTCCTATTATATCTTAAAGAATTAAAAAAAAAAATCAAATCTTTTGTATTTTCTAAATCCAACTTTATCTTTTTGGACTTAATTCACTCTTATTATATCTTCAATAACTCAAAAATAAATCTTCTTAAACTCTTTCTTTTTTTTTTTCTTTTTTTTTAACTGTGCTTTCGCAAACACCAACTTCTATATATATTATCCTACTATTTATCAAGCCCATATCATGACTGGGATAATGGTCAAATGCAAAAAATAAATGCCAACACTCCAACTTGCAGATCATAGCAATTTCCTACTTTGCACGGGCCGCAACAACGGCTTGCATCGTAACTATTCACGACTTAATAGTGAATAATAACTATTTGCACGCGACCACTCGCGTTACATAGTCACAATACATTGGAGTGAGTATAGACACCCATTTTTACTCTGTTGTAATTTTTAATTTTGTTTTTAAAGGGTCTTAATTTAACAAATAACAAAAATAAAAAAATAATAAAAATACAAAAAAAAATACTTAGAAAAAAAGAAAAGAAGTAAAGATTTCTTTTAGAAAAATAGGTTTTTAAAAAATAAAATATTTTATAGTTAATGAAAGAAAAAAAGAAAAGAAGTAAAGATTTCTTTTAGAAAAATAGGTTTTTAAAAAATAAAATATTTTATAGTTAATGAATTTGGTTTAACTCATTTCAAGTAACATTATTTTAGGAGGTAATATAATTTAATTGTATTAATTATTAAGGCCTAAATCAATGATCTTATAGCTCTATACTTTCATTTAACATGATATACAACTTAAAGATTCGAATCTTACCGATTACACATATATTTTTCTTTTTCTTTTTTTAAGTGAATTTAATAAAACCATGACTAAATAACCGGTAAAAATTACAAATGTAATAATGATATTATTAAATCCAATAACATGACAAGAGGGGGGGATCCTTCATTCATGAACAGCAAACCCACCCAATCGAAAAACAACCACTTCTAGTCTTCACTCTACATCGACCGCTCCTTCCTCGCTCCTTTCGCCAAACACTGACACCAACTCCATCACACGCTGCAGCATACTAGCGCCCCATCCACGCCTCTATCCATGCCACCACCGACCTAATACTGAAGCCCCATCCTCGCTATTGTCCAAACAACAGTCCAGCTGCCCCATCCTCTCTACCAATACTCCACTTACACCACATGAACCCGATTCCACACACGTAGTTGTGTACATTTCCTATTCCTACACGTCCTAAACTCTACACTCCCACGTGCATTCAAATTCCAGGCCTCATGCACATCCACAGCACAGCTGCACGACACTACGGCATAGCAGCACCCAAAGCATGATAAACGCCTAGATTGCCGCCCATTACTGCTGCAATCTCTTGCAGCACCCACAACACATCCAGCAAATGCCACACTACAACAACTGCAGCACTCTTATTCCTCCCTTGCGCACATTCGCTACAGTACCATACGCCAATAGCAAGCCACATTCCCAGCAGCGAGCACTACACCCACTCGACCAAACACTAACAGCAAAATCCAACGACCGCTCTACCGATGACCCCAACTGAAACAACCATCTCTACGACGCACCACCCCAAATACATCAGTAGTCGAACCCCTGTAACACCACCACGCACACGATAGAACCCCGACCCTCTCTCGTCCTCGCCAACCCCAACCATGACTGCATCAACCAACTTCAAGACTATCAAACACACACAGCAACGTAGCAGTAATCAATAGTCACCCTCAACCATCCAATCAATCGTTACCCTCATGTAAACACACACTATTGACGCCCCGCGATAGCAGTAGCTCACACACAACCCAAACCGCAACATCCACCGGTCAAACATAAACCATAACCACTGCCTAATTGCAAAACACCGCCAAACAACCACCGTGAGTTGTGGCATTGGTGTTAATCTCAATTTCATCAATTACTTTCTCACAAAATTCAAAACTCCCATTCGATTTGGTTTCCAGGATGTTGTGCAAGTCGTTGGGTTGTTGTTATTGTTCCTTCTTGCTCGGCGACCTGACTCGCGACCCACTGGAACTCGATTTGACCCAGTCCAAGTCTGAGCTAGGTTTAGCCCATGTCTAATTTAAACAGGTCCAATTTTTGCCTTGTTTCTATTTCATTTTTTTAAAATTGTTTATATAATAATTTGTTTAGTAGTTCTTTTAAAATATATAAAAGAAAAAAATATATCTTGGCTTAGGAGATTTTTTTTTGGTATTAGGTCTTTAGAATTTCTCATTTAAAAAAACAAAATTAAAAATTATTTTTTAGAAATAAAAAAAATAACAAACCCTTTTCAAAACTAGGACATTTTAGAAAATTTTCTATAAAATTAAAATACTTGACAATTAGGACCTTTTTAGAATTTCTCATGAAATTAAATGGATTAAAAACGTAAACCTAGAGAATTTTCAAAATTAGAAAGAACTAATATACTAAAGTTTTCATAATGAACTACGAATGTCTAATTCCGATTAGGGGTACATAGGTACCTTCAAGGTGATATAAAATTTGTAAAAACTTTATTTTTCCATTTTTTTGTAAATTATAGCTCAAATTAACTACTTTTGTAAGGTAAATGCAATTTAATTCATTTATTGGTGAGTGGATTTTTTTTTAAATATTAAAAAGGTTGATTTTGAAAATTAAATCTAATTTCAAAAAATTAATAATGATACCCATTAGGGTTTAACAAAGAAGCCCCCGAATGATTTCTTAAATTCTTTTCAAAAAATTTTCAAAATATAAACTAATGATTAAATTAGAATCAATTTGCCTAATCGATTTTAATTTAATCATTTTTCCTAATCTTATTAGGTAGTGATTTCAAATTTTTCAAAATAAATAAATTGAGTTTCCTTTAACTTTAGATGGGGGTTTAAATTAAATAAGTATAGGGTTTAAATCAAGTTAAAGAAAATTAAATTAAAATAAGAAATTGAAAAATTCAAGCTCAACAACTTGGTGACTCTACTAAGGACATTAGGAGGGCTAGCTACTTGAGTATTCCAAAATTAGTAATATTTTTCAAAAAATACTTGAGTTGCAAATTATCCATGTAAATTTTCTTTTTCTTTTGTAAAATATAAATTGTTATACTAACATATTTGTTGTAGATTATCTATGGGGTATATTGAGAGGGTTTAGTATATCATAAATGTATGGTAGGCACGGTTAAAACCAAGCTATCTTAGGCCCTTAAGAGGGGGGCTATTGTGGTAGTTTTGGATGCTGTAGACAACCACTTTTCGATATCGATCATGCTACTTCACTCAAGTTTATATGTGACCACATAACCATCACTTTGAAAAACACAAGTGGTTATAAAACTCGAGAACCTTTAGAACCTACCCTAATTGCATACACAAACCTCGATCGATGAATAAATAATAATAAAACATGTTAACCAAGGGTCCATATTATGTCAGAATTCCCATATTATTCATGTAATTTTCCATGTATGTTAGCTCTTTATATAGGATTTATTCATTATTTCCTTGTATTTTATTTTGTAAACTACATCTTTGTAAATGTAAAAAAAAAAAAAAAACTCCTCATAAATTATATTTCTATGTAACATCTTTCTTGTAAATTTATTATAATAATGGAATTTCGATATAATTACAACCTTAAATACCTAATATTGCTATATTGCTATATTGCTATTTGATTGCTGATTTCTTGCATCCGTATGTCTTTATTTTTACATTTTTTTTGTCCTTATCTTTATTCATCCGTAAATATTCTTACTTAATAATTATGTCATCCTTTCTAAAAGTTAGGTTCACAAATAATTACGTTTTTATTTACTCATCATCTTTTAAATGATTTTAACATCCTTTGCCACAACATTCAAGCAAAATTATGGGCTCACTTCAAATATTCGGCCATGACAAGAAGCCTACAATCCATTGAAAAGAAATAGTGCTTGAAATAGCAATAAAACTTATGTTCATGAATCACCTGTATCCTTATGGAATGCATAATTCAAGAGCCTACATTTAATTGCCTACTTATGAAATCTTCTTAAATGTCTGATGCTAAACTCACCCATATACCCAATACCACAATTGAATGACATGAGGGTTTACAAAATATGCTAGCAGTCGCCATATTCAAGTCACTAGATATCTTAGCTACTACTTGACCATGTCCAACATCAACTAAAAAATTCGATAACTGCTTTTAGACTACTGAAGTATGGGTACTCTTGCGTAGCTTAGTTGTTCATTAGAGTGGCTTGAGTCTGTTGTGTACAGCTCAGATTGGTCTTAGCTTGTGGTTCGATTAGTTTAGTTAGGTATAGCGACAATGGTAGCTCGAATTTGTTGTGTGTTACTTGGGGCATATTGTTACTATTGTTGAGCTCAAATGTTGTGACATGTTTAAGTCATTGGGCTTAACTGTTGCTCAGATTAGGAGATCAGTTTGCTTAAAGAGATGGAGATGCTTAGATTGCTATCATGGAGAAGCTTGAAATACTAGTAATATAGAGATTGCTTGGTATTTCAAATCTCAGCTTAGCTACTTGGTTATGAGTTGTTCTATCTGGTTAAAGAGAAACTATTTCATGTTGTAGTGGGTTTTAGGGAAGAGATAGATGGGATATCTATTGACATTTTGTTCAGTAGGGATATGAAAGCGCTAATTAAGTATTCTTACTTGCTTGTTGCACATTAGCTCGTGAGGAGATTAGCTTAGGTTTGTGAAGTTATAGACCAACAATCTTGGTGCTTGAATTCATCAGATTTTTGGGTAGCTTCAAGCTTGAAGTTGTTGTTCGTCATGTTTAGAGTTCTGTTGTTATTGAAATTAAGTCAACGGTTTGATAATATCAACATAGCTATTGGTTTCAGCTATTGAAGTTTGGATTCTATCAACAAGTAAGGCGTAGTGGGTTGGTCTTGCTTAGAGAAGGAACTTAGATAGTTACTGTTGAATAAAGTTGTGTGGAGTTATTGCTAGTCATGTAGCTATCATGTGAAGCTTAGGTTGCTTGGAGTTTACTCATAGTGAAATTTTTGCTCAAAGATACAAGCTAATACTTAACTGCTCTTCATTGGCCTTAATTAGTTGTTGCTACATGTTTGTTTTGAAAATTGTAGCTAGGTTTCTTGTTGATTAGTGGCTCTTGGTTTAGTTATTTGGAGCACCAATTAGGCTTTACTTACTTGCTTTGCTAGAGTTTAGAAAGTGATTAGTTGAATGCTACCACTGTGATGCTTAATTTCAGCTATTGTATTATATTGACCGTTTAACTTTAGTTCAAGAAGCTATTGCAATTTTTTTTCAAAGTGTGCTGTTATGTTGAGGTGCTCTATCTTAGTTAGGTCTTGAAGCTTACATGAGTTGCTATAGCTTGCTGATTGGATCTTCTATGATGCACTACTGTAATTAACTCAACATAGGGACTTGTTGCTGTCTTACTGCTATTCTAGTACCTACTATAGCTATGACTTGTGTATTCAAAAATCGCAACTCAAGCTTTATTGGTTCTATCCATGTGTTGAAATTGCTGCTCATGTCAATCTTGTGAATCTCAATAATGCTTGTAGAGTGCTAACCAAGTGCTTTTGCTTCTAAAGCTGCTTTTGCTATCTAAAATGAATAGGAATAGGAATAATCACACAAATCTCTACTACTCCTCCTTGATTTGTGTTATTTCATTCTTTCCCCTACTGTACTGCAAGAGGTATTAACATTAGTGATATCAATAGAGAAGTCATGTTATACCAAGTAGTAGAGTTCCTTTTCTTTTTGCTTTATTCCTTTGTTTTTTTATTGCTTTGGGCATGATTTCATCCATTTTTTTTTTCTTAGGTTGTGACCAATGTTTATTTATTTTTTTTATATGGACAGTTTCACAAAGCCAAGCAAGTGTTTGATAAGGTAACATAATTTGGCTAAACATCCTTGATTCCCATAGCTTTGAAGAGGTCAGGGACAATGTTGAGCAAAGACCCGTTTTAAGAAAAAAACTAGACATGGAGATAGTCCATGTGTTGACATCTCTCTTAGACATTTTATCAAATGGTTTTTGTGCATCACCTAGGTGAATAAAGTTATTCATTAATAGGATAGACAATGCGTTGCTGCAAGTATGCTTCATGACCCATGATTTATTGTATTGCATTCTATATAATTTCTTCTATATGAAATGAAGTCCTTGTCTTTAGTCCCTATAGTCTTCAATAAAGTAACCATTTATTCATTTCTAAGTAAATGTCTTCCTTGAGCTTAACGTTTTATCTTTTCAAATGCATTGATGTTTATGATAATGAAGCCCGTGCCACTTGCAGATTTCCTCAATCAAGGACCAAAACAAGAAAGATTCTTCATCTCTTTTCTTTTTTCTTTTTTCTCTTTTCTTTTCTTTTATTTTTTTTTATCTAAGCCGAGGTAAGGCAACATAATCTTCTATATAGTTCTACCTCATGATATTGTTCCATGATGAAAATGATCTCAACATTATACTTAATTTTTGACATTGAGCATAAAAGATTTTAGCTCCCTAGAGACATTCTCTTTGGTTCCTTGTACTTTATGTTCCTTACACTTAAATTAGCCATTAGGTATATTATTGATGTCCCTACGCATCCTTTTTTATTAATTACTTTCAAGATTGATGAATAGTGGTTGAACTTGAACTCTTTGTTGAGTATGGTAGCTTACTTCATGAATGGGTATACATAGCTTAAGTATATGCCTTAATTTCTGTAATATGATAGGATTTACTTTTCTTTTTCTTTTATAATGAAACTAACACTTTGTTGTCATTTATTTTTTTGCAAATAGCATAACCAATATTTGAGAGTTTGCAATCACATTTTCCATAGCCATTATCTCAAACTTACCACAGTCAGCAAATTGGTTCGGTTTAAAGAGGACTCTTTATTGCCTAGACTACAGCTACTTGTAATCGAGGGTCAAAAGTTTGCGATCGTAACTTGAGGACTACATCTTAAACTAGCAACAATTAGCAAATTGGCACGATTTAAAGAGGGAAGACCCTTTACCACTCGAGCCATGACTATTTGCCAACTGAGGTTCAAAAGTCTACAGTCATAACTTGAGGACTAAATCTTATCCTTGCACCAATTAGCAAACTGGCATTGTTTAAAGAGAGTAGACTCTTTACTACCCAGATGGTGACTGTTCATAAACTAAGGGCTAATGGGGACCAATCTTCATCAGTAGGTGACAGTAAAGAGGTATAATGCTTAGATCATGTCTAACCTTTAAACCAATTGTAACTTGTAATATGAATTGAACATGAGTTTGAAGTTGTAAAGACATGTACATACGAGCACATGAGAATCGAGTATATGCTGAACAAATGCAATTTGAACATGCGTTTTGGACGTAAGCATATGAGAGTAACGTACTTGAGTTGAACATAACGTCCATCCAACATAAGTGCTTACGAGGTAATATCTTGAGCACGAGCACGTGAGTATTGAGAGCAAGTCTACAACTTAAGTACCTACGAACCGATTATAAGCCTTGTGTATGAACATATAAGAGTTGAACACTTGAATTTGTCATAATCCCTTTAACACAAGCACATGTGAGCTTCTAACATGGGCACTTCTAAACTTTTGACATGAGCACTCATGAGTTGACTATGTAAATTAAATATAGCACTTTTGGCATTTAAGCTAAACATGGTTCTTGTCATGTGAGTCGAATATGAGCCTTGAGTATGAGTGAATTTAAGAGTTGTACCTATGCATTGGAACATGAGAGTGAACACGGATCTTGAACATTAGAGTTAAATATGAGCAAGCATGAGTCATAATCATGAGCATTAAACATGATTTAACATCAAAATCGAACTTGCACCCTAAACATGATTATTAACCATGATGTGAGCCTTGAACTCGATATAAGTCTTCAACATGACATAATCCCCGAACGTAACATGTAGGTTTGAACATGAAATGAGTTTTGAATATGTCACGAGTCCTAAGCATGATACAACATTGAGGCCTAAACGCGACGCGAGGCTTACGATGTGAAGTATAAACATCATGCTAGACATGAACACCACATAACCCTTAAACACGATGTAAAGTCTAAGGCTTGAACACGACATGAATCTTAAGCACCACATAACCCTTGAACACAACATGAGGCTTGAATATGATAAATGGTCTAACCATAACCTGAGGCTCAAATATGATATGAGATTTGAACATAACATGAGGTTTGAATATGATGTGAGGCTTAAGTGTGACGTGAGGTCCCATTATATGAGTTGAACATGAGACATTAATCATTAATCTTCTAACTTAGATACGTATGCATAAATGAGTTCAACATATGAGTTGAGCATAAGTCCTTTGATATGAATATAAGTGAGCCAAATCCTTGAGTTAAGAGCCAAATCTTCGAGTTAAACATGAGTCCTCAATAAGGCTTCATTCCTTATATTGCCTTTGTAATTTTTTCTTCAACTTCCTACTTCTATAGTTGTATGATTTTTATCCCATTTGCACTTCACTTTACTAACTTAAAGCTAAGTAAATTAAAGAAATTCCTTACATTAGTAGTCTTCAACAAAGAAAGAGTAGTATTGCCATCTCCATTTGTCTTGATCTCAAATCCTTCATACTTAACTTCTTACGCCTCAATTGGCTATACATCCATAGTTTCAATCTTTGTGGGATCATGAGTGATAACATTCACAACACCATGTTAGATGTTATGAGCTAGAAGTGGGCTGTTCCTGACATCATTATTTTCAATGATCAGTTCTTCATTTTGAACTTACTTATTAAATATGTTCTTCAAAGTCCAACAATCTCTCATAGGATGGCCTATACTCTTATGAAATCTGCAGTGCTTAGGTTTAACCTTCTCTTCATTTGATGGTAAACGCTCAACCCTTGGGAGTCTGATATTCCCATTATGTAGGCATTGGTCGAGGAGTATGTGCACCTTTCTCATTGAGCATAGGTATTCCAAAGATGGTTTAGTGCTCATAAGTTCTCACTTCTAAATTTTTTTGCTCTTCTCAAATCCTCCTCTTGAACTGAGTTCACTAATAGTGTGTGCTTATTAAATCTTGCATTTTCACCATTTTGTCATGCTACTAAATTGTTGGTCCTTTGTATGTTCTCAACCAACATAGCGAAAGAAACTAATGAGAGGTTCTTAAGGTGCATTGTATACTCAGTAAATATGCTTTGGATGAAAATCTTGACTAACTCTCTTTCATCACAAATGTCTTATATATCCAAGGAACGTTTCCTGAAGCATTCAATGTAATCCATGAGATCTTCCTTAGGCTTTTGTTGGATCCTCCCCATGTTAGTGAGGGTAATTCTTTCTTTAGTAAAGAAGAACTTCTCCAATAACATCTTGCACATATTTCCTCATGAATCAACTAATCCTAAGAGAAGGTTGACATACCAGGTGTACACCTTCTTAGTGAGAGACTTAGAAAATTCCTTCAGTTTCAAATCGTCATCCAAACCATATACTTCTAAGGCTTTGATGAACTTTAACAAGTGCTCTTTGACACTCCATTTCTTGCCATTAAATAACATGAAGTTTGGACTTACATAGTCCTTAAGGTATGGCTTCGCAGTAATGTACTAGTGATATGGAAGCTTCAATTTTGGTATCCCAACTATAGACTTTACTTGTATCTCCATCAAATAAATGTCTAAATCTTCTTTGGTTACAAATGAACCTCTTTAGGTAGATGTTTCTACCCTCATTGACATCGTAGGAGCAGAGTGCATGGGTACAAGATTCATAGGTATAGAGCTTGTGGGCATGGGATTCATTGGTGTTGGTTGCACAGAGTTAACAATTGTGATATGTGGTATAATACGTAAGGATGATGAGCCTTTAATTTGAACTCCCTGGTTCTTTACTTTAGGTAATGAATCTTGTATGGCTATAGGTTTTACAAAAGGAAATTGTTGCTCAACTTTAAGAGTGACATGCTTGTTGACAATAGGAAGGTTAGGTAGGGTATGTTGTTGTACTACATTAGAAGGATTCAAGGAAGTTGCTACTTGTTGCACAGTAGCAAAGGTAGCCAAAGCAGGTGCACATTGAGCAAACATTGCTATGAGTTCACCTAAGTTTCGATTAATCTCTCACAACTTACGCATTAATTATGCATTATTAAGGATACCTTCTTGTGTACCATATCCTTGATTAGTGTCTCCAATTGGAGGTGAATTTTGGTCATTGATTACAATAGTAGCATTTTGCTCTTGATTAATGCCATCGGTAGAGTTGGGTTATCTTTGCCTTAGAGGTATCATGAAGTGAGTATCAAGTTTTTCATTCCCCAATGGAGTTACCAAAAAATGTGGGGGTATGGGTATGGATGCAAGGGTTATGTACGTACTGTATAAGAAGTCACGCTATAGGTGACTCGAGAAATGACTTGAGTGATTGGCATGGGATGATCAAGAGAGAAGTGTAAGGGGGAAGAGTAGGCAGTCTTAATGAGGCTTTAGCATGATGTGAGATATGAATATGAAATGAGGTTTGAATATGATGTAATGCTTGAGTGCGAGTTGAGCTCTCATCATACAAGTTGAACATGAGATATTGATCATTAATCTTCTAACTTAGATACGTATACATAAATGAGTTCAACATATGAGTTGAGCATAAGTCCTCTAATATGAATATGGGTGAGCCAAATCTTTGAGTTAAACATAAGTCCTCAATAAGGCTTCATTCCTTATATTGTTTGTAATTTTTTCTTCAACTTCTCATTTATATAGTTGTATGATTTTTATCCCATTTACACTTTAATTTACTAACTCACTTACTTTCCTTAGTTTTTACATGTAATTAACCCTTCCTCCTCCCCCAAATGGTAACAACTGCATGTAAGCATTGTTGCTACTTTTAAGAATCAATAGAAGGAGGCAACATGGCATTATACAGGAATAGTCTCGTGTGTTGAACAACTCTAATAGTGTTATCCTTAAAATCGAGTAAACGGGGATGTAGTAAATCAGTGTAGTGTATCAAGCATTGGGAATACTCATGTGTCAAGCGCTATGTACACATTGAGCCTTATACGTATGTGTACTTCGAGCATTACGAGCGCATGTGCATTAAGCCTTGTGAATACATGCACATCTAATACCATACATAAGGAGTATCATATAAAGAAAATATTATAAGTAATGATCATCATTACACAAGAATAACCTCTTCATATATTACATCCATTTATAATTTTTCTCCCCTAATTATTGACATGTAGAGAACGGACAAGTTAGCAGGTCTTGATGTAGCTCATTCCCTTATGACACTATTGAGGACCCAATGTTGTGTTGTAGTACGCTAATATTTAAAAGTTACTATGCTGCTTATGGTAGGCATTAACTTAAGCCTTGTTTCATATGATCTTCTTGATCGCTTAGCTGTAAAGCTTATATCTCCATATAAGTACAAGTTATACTTGAATACATAGAATTAATAGCAATGAAGTTCATTGACTAACTTTCATGCTCTTTTATCTCCGTGACACTTTCATCAACTTTTATAAAAGTATCTTATCATTATGCATTTAGGGGCAATAGCTCTTCACTTAGTAGTAGTGTGCTAGACAATAATGTAGTAAGGTAGCTTCAAACTTTAAGTCTACCCCGTAAAATACTACACTTTTCTTAGAAAAAGAACTTGTTCTTAAGTGATCAAAAGTGAAAAGAAGGAAATAAAAAGAATCAATCTTGTAAAATAATTTTAAGTAGTTTTCATTTTGCCAAAGTATTCTACAAGTTAGGAATATTTATTCTTTCGGATAGATTAGCACCTTGTAAATAGGCTTTTTCATTTAGAATAAATAGGATTTAGAAGTGATCTTTGGTTCCATTGAATAATAATCAAGCACAAAGTTAAGCTCCCTTTTGTCTGTTTCTTTTTGCCACGATCTTTTAGTATATTACTCTTCATTCTTTAGTATTTCTCTTTTGTAAATAAACCTTTAGTAGTGTTATTCTATATGTAAATAAATTCTGTAAGCCTATATATAGAATCATAAGAAAGCAATCTTCCGTTTACAATTTAATCACTCGGTTTCTATAAATGAAAGCCTTATCTCTTTCTCTCTAAAAAATAAAAAGAAAAAAAAAAGAAAAGAGAAAGAAAAAGAAAAAAAGAAGGAAAAAAAGAGAGAAGAAGTTGCTAACGGTTATAAATTCTTATAGGACTTGAGACAAACATGAACTACATCGTTCATTAATGTAGCCAACCAAACATGAACTCCTAGCCCATCAAGGTAGCAAAACCAACTCAAAACCCCTGAGTCATCAAGTCTAACCGTGAACTAAGTCAAAACACAAAGTCATGAAACACCATTGTAAGCTTGATCCTTGAGACAAAGAGAAAGGGCAATTTACAGTCCCTTCCATCTCAAAATACGTCATTGCTGGCCCTTTCAACTTTAAAGAATTGAGTTTGAAATCACACACGGGAGATAAGGGGCATTAATAAATATAAGTCCAGGGCAATTTTAGCAAGAACGTGAAAAGTATGCGGTATTTGGTCTTTGAAATTTCATTTTGAACTCAAATCAAATGAAAGCTATCATTTCACAACTGACACATGTTTTAAGGAATTGTAGGCAAGGTCAATCTCCACCTTGTGGTAAATCAATCCTTAAGTAGGGAATAGGTAACTCATTTTTAAAAGGATTGGAATGAAAAGAGTTAAATTAAATCTTATACACTGACCTCTAAACACTTTGAGAGATGAGAGACATCATAGTGAGGGATTTTTAGACTCATTTCTTAAAAGGAGGTCCGTTTTAAGTGTGATACATAGATTAAAATGAAGTTAGTAATTTATTTTTAAATCCTAGACACAATTGTTAATTGTTGACCCCGTAGAACCAATTTGGAGTGATTTCAAATGTAAACTCTATCAAGAACCACCCCATAATGGGGTAATTTAGAGGTTAGGGTAATTGATTATGAGAGAATGACAAAACTAGTTAGTGTTTACCTTGGTAATAATTATTTAAGGATAATTTTTATTTTTGATAAATTGTTTCCTCTAAAGAAGAGCCAAATTCCATAATACCACACATACCTTACTCAAGCTCATGCACTTAGAACCTATGGATTTAAGGCCTTCATTCACCTAAAGACAAAGACTTAACAAAAGAGATAATTACTTTAGGGAGAGAAAAGTAAGAGATAATGGGGTAAAGTGAAAAAAAAAAAAAGAAGAGAAAAAAAAAATGGAAGAAAGAAAAAGGAAGAAAGGCTTAAACATCGAGCTTAAGAAAGGCCCTAACCAAAGAAGGCTTAGAAGCCTAAGTTGCTTTAAAAACATAAGGTCTTAAATCACAAACACAAAACTCCATATTCATTTCAGAATCACATTCTTAACCACAAACTCCAAACCTCATATTCATTTTAGAATCACACTCCAAATCGCGTATACAAAATCTTCTTATCCATCCTAAATCACAAGACCTCCTTACCCATAAGACTTACCTACTTGATAAAAGCTCTTATGATCTTAAAGAATAATTTATCTAAAATAATTTTTTTTTAATTGGGGCAAGCATGACTCTAGTTTTTCCTAAGGGTTCTTGACTTGTACACTCGGGTTAAATAAGTAAATTCTCTAAAACAGGCCTTTTCAGTAATTCCTTTTGCAAACATTTGACCAAAAGCCTAATTGACAATATTGAACCTAAAAAGACCTAATAGATTGATTAAAGCGTATCACTTGTAAGCTGGACTATAATTTTTGAAATAGTAGTTAAGAGCGAAATCTAGACCGAGAGTTTGCAAGAAAATCCTATTTGACTAGATTAATCGTGAGTTACCTTTTCCTTAGAAAATGAATGTTTAAAATCATATGGCCTCACCAACAAGCTTAGTGTTAAGGCCAGAAACTAAGACGAATATGAGATGCCTTATGTGATTACTAACAAAAGGGATGGTTATAGTACTTGCTTCTTAAATAAGAATTTGTATCCATTAGCAAACTTAAAGAAGAGAAAAAAAGAAACAAAAAAAAAAGAGAAAAAGACAAAGGAAGAAAGGAAAAGGACAGAGTGAAAGTAAAGACTTGTTAAAAGTTTTTCCTTCTATGTTGGCTTGAATGGCCAAATCTTCAGTTCATGTTATTTTTCTTCTAATTCATTCTCTTGATGTAGTATTTGATGTCCATTTAACTCCTTTTCAAGCCATGAAACCTTATCTCCAATGCCTTTTTTGTTATAAATGATTTTCATGAAAATTCTTCATTTGTAAATTTCTCAATTCAAAAGGTTTTTCAAAAGGTTATATCCCCCAATTTTTCTTCTTAGGGTTTTTTGTTAGCCCATAAGGTGCTTACCCTTTTTCTTATTTCCTTAAGGCTTTAGCTAGCTCTTAGAGCACTACGCCAATCCACATTTTCTTTAATGCTATAGCTAAGTCATGGAGCTCTGTCTTAATTTACATTTTCTTAAGGTTTTAATCAACCTATAGAGTGCTGTCCCTTTTCATATCTCTTTTAGTGCTCTAGCTAACTTATAAAGCATTGTCCTAATTCTCATTCACCTAAGTCAGTCAACTCAAAAGAGCATGACTAGGTTTTATGTCAACCTTTCAAATAGGGTTGCTTATCCTTTAAGGATACTCCTACTTATATCAGTTAGCTCAAAGAAGCATGGCTAGGTTTCATGTCAACTTTTTGGTTAAGGTTGCTAGTCTCTTAGAAATGCTCCCACCTATGTTAGTTAGCTCAAAGGAGCACAATTAGGTTTCATGTTGACCTTTTAGTTAGGGTTACTAGTCCCTTATAAATGCTCTTATCTATGTTAGTCTGCTTAGAGAAGCACAGCTAGGTTTCATGTTAACTTTTTAGTTAGGGTTGCTAGTCTTTTAGAGACACCCTCGCCTATGTTAGTCAACTCAAAGGAATACGACTAGGTTTCAAGTCGATCTTTTAGTTACGTTACTAGTCCTTTAGAGACACTTCTACCTTTGTCAATTAGCTTAAAAGAGCATGGGGAGGTTTCATGTCGACCTTTTAGTTAGGGCTGTTAGTCTCTTAGAGACGCTCTCACCTACGTCAGTCAGCTTAGAGTAGTACGGCTAGGTTTCGTGTTGACTTTTTAGTTATGGTTGCTAGTCCCCTAAAGATGCTCCCACTCATGTTAGTAAGCTTAGAAGAGTATGACCATGATGTTATTTACAGTCTTAGTGAGCTTAAGGAGTACTTTGCTCGTTCACCTATGTTAGTCAGCTTAGAGGAGCACGACCAGGCTATTATTTATGGTCTTAGCTAGCTTAAGGAGCACTTTGTCTATTCACTTAAGTTAGCTAGCTTATAGGGCGTTAGCCTTCTTTTAGTATTATTTAGGATAGCTAGCTCATAAGGCATTACCCTTCTTTAAGTAGTTTTAAGGTTCTTGCTAGCCTACAATGGTGCGACCTTCGCCACTTTCTATTTGAGGTTTTTGTCACCAAATCCCCAGTAAACTAACCCTATGATAGCTAGTTAATTGTAGCGCTTCTTAGGTTAGAGTCATCCATAAAGAGGGATAGCTGTAAATATCGCATTTTTGCTCCATTGTAGTTTTAATTTTTGTTTTTAAAGGGTCCTAATTCAATAAATAACAAAAATTGAATGATGATAAAAACACATAGAAAAAAGAAAGAAAATTCTTAGAGAAAAAAAAGTTAAAAAAAGAAAAGTAAAAGAAAAAGGTAAATATTGTTTTTAGGAAAATAGATTTTTAGAAAATAAAATATTAGGGTCAATGGATTTGGTTTAGCTCACTTCGAGTAGCTTTATTTCAGAAAATCGCATAGTTTAAATATAATTTAATCGTATTAATTATCAAGGCACGGATCAATGGCCTAGCAGTTTCACGCTTTGACTTAACATGGCATATTACTTAGAGATCTTGAGTTTGAGTCTCACCAAGTACACATGTGCTTTTCCTTTTCTTTTTCCTTTTCCTTTTCTTCCATTGTGAATTCTTTTTTTGAGAAGCTAACAAAAAGAGAGGGAAAATGAGTTGAGTGTGTGGTATTTGAATCCGATTATAAATTTCATCAAATCTTTATTGTTTTTAAGTGGATTTAATACAATCATGGTGAAATAATCGGTGAAAATAATAAATTTAATGATGATATTATTAAATATGATAATAGGAAGATTTATAGAAAATTCAAATCTAGATTGAATCTTATCTAAAGGATTTGATATGATCTAGAAGGATTTGAGAGATTCTAGTGTAAGTTTTATAAATGGGGATTGAATATGGTAACAAGAGGAGTGGAACCTTCATTCATGAATAGCAAAAACTCACCCAAAAGAAAAAACAGCCACTTCCAGTCTTCACCCAACACTGACCGCCCCTTCCTTGCTCCTTTCGCCAAACAATAACGCCAACTCCATCACATGCCGCAGCATACTCGTGCCCCATCCATGCCTCTATCCATTCCACCATCGACCTAATATCGAAGCCCCATACTTGCTACTGTCCACATGATAGTCCAACTGCCCCGTCCTCATTACCGACACTCCACTCACACCTCACGAACTCGATTCCACACATGCACTTATGCACAGTTCCCAATCCTGTACGCACTCCCATGCACGTCTGAATTCCACGCCTCATGCATGTCCACAACACAACTGCACGACACTACTGCACAGCAGCACTCGATGCACGCCGACTGCCCAGATTGCCACCCATCACTGCTACAATCTCCTATAGTACCCACAATACATCCAGTGAATGCTACATCACAGCAACGGCAGCGGTCCTCTTCCTCTTACGCGCATATTCGCTGCAGCACGACACGCCAACAGCAAGCTACGTTCCCAGTTGCGAGCGCCACACCCACTCGACCGAATACCAATCCGACACTAATAGCAAACTCCAACAACCGCTCTAACGATGACCCCAACTGAACCAACCATCTCCACAATGCACCGCCCTAAATACATCAACAGCTGAACCCCTGTGACACCACTACCTACATGATAGAACCCAAACCCTCTCTTATCCTCGGCAACTCCAACCATCAACCAACTTCAAGACTATCACACACACACACAGTAATGTAGCAGCAATCAACAGTCACCCTCAGCCATCCAACCAATTGTTACCCTCACATAAATACATACTATAATCACCCCACAGTAACAGTAACCCACACACAACCCAAATCGTAACATCCTCCGATCAAACACGATCCACGACCGCGGCCTAATCACAAAACACTACCAAACAACCACTGTGAGTTGTAGCATTGGTGTTAATCTCAATTTCATTAATTACTTTCTCACAAAATTCAAAACTCCCATTCGATTTGGTTTCCGGAACACCGTGCAAGTCGTTGGATTGTTGCTGTTGTTCCTTCTTGCTTGGCGAATTGACCCGTGACCCACTGGAACCCATTCCGACCCAGTCTAAGTCTGACCCCGGTTTAACCCATGTCCAATTTTTGCCTTGTTTCATTTATTTCATTTTCTTAAAAATTGTTTATTTAATAATTTATTTAGTAGTTGTTTTAAAATATATAAAAGAAAATAAATATATCTTGGCTTACGAGATTTTTTTTCAGTATTAGGTCTTTATAATTTCTCATTTAGAAAAAAAAAAAATATTTACTTTTTAGAAATAAAAAAATAATAACAAACCCTTTTCAAAATTAGGACATTTTAGAAAATCTTTTATAAAATAAAAATACTCGACAATTAGGACCCTTTTAGAATTTCTCATGAAATTAAATGAATTGAAAACATAAACCCAAAAAAACCAACATATTAAAGCTTTTGGAATTAATTACAAATGTCAAATCTCGACTAGTGGGTACATAGATACTTCCGGGGTAACGTAAAATTTGTAAAAACTTTAGTTTTCCATTTTTTGTAAATTATGACTTGAATTAACTATTTTTGTAAGATAAATGCAACTTAATGCATTTACTAATGAGTGATTTTTTTTAAATATTAAAAGGGATGATTTTGAAAATTAAATCTAATTTCAAAAAACTAATAATGATACTTGTTAAGGATTTAATAGAGTAGCTCTCAAACTTAATAAATTTAGTTTGTTGAATTCTTTTCAAAAAGTTTTCAAAACGTAAACTAGTGGTTAAACTAGAATCGATCTGTCTAAACGGTTCTTATTTAATCACTTTTCTTGATCTTATCAGGTTACGACTCCAAAATTTTCAAAATAAAGAAATCGAGTTTCCTTTAATTTTAGTTGAGGGTTTAAATTAAATAGGCATACGATTTAGTTTAAATCAAGTTAAGTAGAATTAAATTAAACAAAGAAATCAAAAAATTTAGGCTCGACGTTGATGGTCAAGGAGCTAGTACTTGCTCATACTTAACATCCTGATAATATCAGTCAAATGCTCAACATAGGCTTATACTTGATCATAATTAGCATCTAAAATAAGAAACACCTAATAAGGTAAAAATCTCTTCGACCATCAGTAATGAGGAGACTCTTTCTCTTTCTTCTTCTTTTCTTTTCTTTTTTGTGGGAAGAAAGATCTATACTTTCTCCTTTCTCCTTTCTTGATTAGTAACAATCAGTCCAATTATAATGATCAACAAGCCCATATAATGGCAATGCCATACTTGATCATCTTCAATCGTAGATTGCGATCTTAGAACATATTTGTTAAAGCTTAATTTCTTTTCACTCTTTCTTTATATGTAGAATTTGCCTTATAGACTAAAACAAACCCTATTACCTTTCTAAAACAACTAGTTATTTATTTGCTTGAGGCACACACATGATTCTCTTTTCTTCTTAGTTATTTCTTTTTTGCCATATTCTTTTTAGACAAGTGGTTTCATAAGACAAATTGTGGTACAATGACTGAAATTATATTCATATAATGATTGATCATATAACATCTTATTATGCATGCAATTTCCATGAAAATGCTTGTTTGAATATTCTATTCACTTTCATTTACTTTGTTAGAAGGACAATTTTATGGGAATATAAAAAATTGATGTTATTTAGCCTTTTTTTTTTCATTTAAAATCAACGAAGGATAAATCCAAATTTAAATCTAACACACTTTTTTATGCCTATGAATTAGACTCGTAAATATATATATATATTTGCCTTTCTTAAACACCTCAATTATTCATGAACTTTGATATTTTTGTATACAAGAATTACATGACACATCTCTATTATATCTTTTTTTTTTTTCCCTTTTCTCTAAGATGTTGATGGTAGCTTTATTAGACTTTAACATGGGTAGAGTTTTCACATCTTAGGTAATATTGCAGTCTAAGTGTGAGAAATTTGATAATAAAATGCTACACTATCAAATTTGACAAACTTAAGAATTAGTTATGCATATTTCTCTCTCTCTCTCTCTTCTTTTTTTTTTTTTTTAAGCTTAATAGAGAGATGTCTTAGTGCTCATGATGGTAGCTGAATTGTTTTTCATATCTCAGTTTTGGAACAAATAGATTTTAAGGTGGAGGATGTTCCTATGCTTATTTGTCCAACTTGTAAAGTGTTTATAGTGGGTTCTTCTTTGTTTTTTTTTTCCTTTTTTTTGTTTTTTAGTTGCTAATCAAATTCAAAGAAAGAGATGTTGGTGTATTTATGATAATAATGGCTTATGGAGGGTAATAAGGGCCAACAACTTTGGAAAATATTAGTAAGAAGAAAATTAAGATCTTAATTTTTGACATCTCTAACAATCCTTATAGACTTCATTTACATTCCATTCACATATGAGATTTTATAATTGGGTTTAAATCTTCTCTTTTTTTTTTCTTTTTTTTCTTTTTATAGTCTTAGCATTGGATGTCTACTAGTAGCGAATTGGTTTTAATGATATTTATAATGCCTTAAGTCAAAAGTAATTAATAATAAAACCAATAAATACCAATAAACTCATTTCAACCACTTAATCTAAAATTTTCTAATTAGTATTGATATATTATTCACTATTTGACCATACATACCACTACTCAATATTTCTCATAATTCATGTGAAACTCCATTTACATTTCATTTAGATAGGGCATCACAATTTTTATAGAATAAATAATTTATGAATATATAATGGTAAGCATTAATTATTATACAATTTTAAGTAAATTTATTATTTTAATTATATCTTTAACTAGTTAATAAATACTTGCCTTTATTAATAAAAAAAAAATTATATTCATATACCAATCGTCGATACTACGTTAGTTTCCCATACGCACTATTATCTTGCTCTCTTTAGTCGATGCTCTGGGCCCCATAAGTGTTCACCATTGTTTTGGCTATTGAACCGCTTTTATCAATCCATTGCATGTATCGCCACTTTGTGCAGGCAATTTGGCTCACTGGAATTATCTTCATGAGGATGTGAAACTTGCAAAGCACATTTTTTAACAGATTGTGAGACCTTGGATCCTTTACATGGGTAACAATTGCACTGTTATCATAGCAAGTGTTACAAAACCTTGCATTATAAATGAATGATTCGCAAAGTCCGCTCAGCTATTCAACTATTTCTCTCGTGCAAATTGAACCTCCTAACCACTAGTACAAAGACTTGTCTTATGGGCTATTGATGGCTAATATGAGAGAGATGATACACGGGCCGGAAGTTTACGCCGAAGTTTGGACCGAATATATGCCACCTCACAATGAACCCTATTTCCTCAGTTACCAAATCATCATGTTGCCAATCAGACTTTCCAACATTTCTCGCATTTGGTTTCGGGCATGATTTTTGATTTAGTTTCTCAACACTAGTATTATCATTTTCCCTAATATAATGGTACTAAGTTTCTCGGAATGTTTTGGACCCCAATATATGTTTGCTACTCTTACCCTCATCTTAGGTGGAATAAATATTTGTTATCCCCATTTGTTGTTTCAATCAATTTAATGTATACATTTGATTTTGTAAAATTAGCTTTCATAATTATGTATGAATTCCTTACTTAAATATATATAAATTATTAGTTGGGACGCATTCGAGACATCGAATTAGAGATAGATAATATTTATTCCCTTAAATGTAGTGGTACTTCCATGCTAAACTGAGGATTCATTTCGGGAATCCCGTCCCCTAATCCACATTCATTTCACTTTGTTTAACTAGCCAATAAATGCATTCATACTCAATCAGACATATATTCATTCAATCGCGAACAACAGTACATCATAGATGCATATCTCATTAACACGTAATGTTGTGGCTGCATTGCAGTATATAGTTGTGAAAATCACATCTTCTTATCCCAAATTTATACTATTTTCATACTTTGAATAGGAAAAATGATGAGACTGGGCAAATACATACTAAGCATTTGGTTGTTAAGATATAACAAGATAAGAAAAACTGAACAATAAAAATATAAGGAGTATAAAATAGTACAATATTATTATACTATGTTTGGGTTACATAGTATTGATAAAGTTATTTAGATATGAGCCTCTCAAGGCCATCTAAAATTCGACATACCTCACCACTTGAGGCTTATCACTGTGGGCTTCAGCCTTAGGCTTGACTTGACCGAGCCTAAAAAGCTTTTTTACTACTAAAATACCTAAGATAAGGATAAAACATTAAGTTAATCATCACTTTCAATATAAGTGAAATATGTTGGACACTACATGCCTACATTTATGTACTTGTAAGAGAAGATCCTGCCCACTAACTGTCCTTCAATTGTCGGTGCCACTCTACTATAAATACTAGGTTACCATTTAACGGTAAATCTTTTTATACTTTATGCACTAAGCTTACCTATTACTCTAGAACACCTTTTATTATCTAAGAATATATTGTTGACTCAAACATTGGAGTAGTTATGCTGAACAATATCCTAGCGTCTCCTTATAGTGTTTTGTTTTGTAGGCTTATTCTGTGTAGAGCCAAATCAATATTGATAAATACCTTGAGGTGACGTACAATATTAGATAAAGATTTTTGTGATATTCTTTATTTAATATATACGGGTACTTGACTTAATATTATTTTTTTAAATTTATACTTTCACTATTATCTAATATTTATTTAACAATATTTTTATATTATTTATAAAGTTAAAAATTTAAATATTATCTTATATTTACGCTCTCAATAATGTTTAATAATTATATAATTACATTTATAGACTCGATACTTATATTTTTATTCAATGAAATTAATTTTTATACATATTTTAGATAGGATAAATTTTGAACAATTTATCTAGTTCTTCAGTTCCTTTTTTGTCCATAAACCAAACTCAAATTACAAATCAAAAATTTGACAAAATAAATTTAGTCTCATAAATTTTACACAATCAAAATGAATACATAACTTTATGCAAGTGTATAAATGCATGAAAAAAAAAGCCCACTAATCCAGAAATATGCTCCAGCCATCTAGCAAAAGAAAGTAGACCCGTCCATCCGCGTAAAAAGTGAGGCCCATATCTTACTTTCAAATGAGGAAGCTCACACCCAACATCCATCATCATTATTATTTTCCAAAATTTATCTATAGTATTTAAAGGAAAAAACACGGTAGATTTAGTTTCCTTTTTTCCTCTTTGTTTTAATTTTCCTTTTCCTCGAGAAGTGGACGGACGGAAGCCAAGAAAAAAAGGGAAGGGGAGGAACGACATATGTTCACGATTTAGTTTGAAAAGGGATAGTCATCCGTCCATTTCCTTTTTCACTCTTCACTCAAGCAGCCCATTGAAATTCCAAAAGACACCAAGGTTTCCCTGAAGAAACCAGATTTATAGATGGAATGGAGCTCCAAGAACCCATTAAGGGTCCCCCTTTTTATTTTTATTTTTATTTCATAGAAATGTCATTTCTTGATGTTTTGTCTTGTTACTATGACGTAAGGTAGACGTTTCATGGGATCATACTCCGGTAGATAAATTTCATTATTTGTCTTTTATATGTGTTGTTTTAGTTACGTGAACATTCTCTTTATCTGATTTTCATAATTTGTAAATTTATTATCTGGCCACTAACTTACTTGTAAATTAAAGTTTGAAAAACTTAAAGGAAATTGATGGTTTACTAAAAAAAATCAAATATATTTAGTTTAATTATGATATGTTGATGTGAAAAAAAAAAAAAACAAATAGAGTTAAAAGCTATGAACCAATTTGATCACTCGAGCAAGAGAACAAAAAAGCCAAAAGCTAGTCGATCTCGTCCAAAAGTAAGTTAAAAAATACTTAAAATTATCATTAGTCAAGACTAATAGAGATTAGAAGCTTAGGATTTTTTGTTATTAGTTTTAATTTTCCTTGATTATATTAGTCAACTTTGAGAGCCATTATTTTTGGCATATAAAGAGTTACAAAACTCATATGTCAATATAAAATAATTTGAGTCTACTTCAATTTAGATCAAATTGCTTTGTTGCATGAGTATTTTAGGAAATCGAATTTTTCAATTTTAGTAAGATATTATACGAATTAGTATTTTCTTGTACTTGTGAAAGTTTATTCTATCACATTTTCTTTCCATATTTTGTGGGATATAAATTTTATTCTTTTTTTTTTTGGTATCATTTTAGGGTCAAGAGAATTACAAATACCCTATGATCATTGTAATTTCAAGTCTTTTGCAATACTACAATTTTTTATTTTCATAATATTTATGCCTATCACACTACATGTTGCGTCATATGTACATATACATATTAGATTAAATTAATTTCAGATAACACACCTGAAGAGATTAATATTAATTTTCATAATATAGATAAATGTATGATCATTAATACAAATTAGGGTATTTAAATTTTGTGAGAGAAAATTACATCATAGTTGTCAAATCACAATTCTACATATTAAATTCTATGAGTTTAGCATTTCAAGAGACTTTTTTAAAATAACTTCGGTATAAAATTGTTTTCACATAAACTATAGTAGAATTGTGAAACTATACGTTAAACTCAATAGAAATTTATATTGTTAATAAGTTTACCAATTCTATAGATTTAATCTAAATAAACATAAAAATAAAATAAAAAATACAACTAAGCTTCCAATCAACTATTGAGGCACTATATCATTTTTTTTTATCCCATTCTAGTTACTTTTCTTCTTACTCTCTCTCTTAGTCGCCTATTCAATGTTTCTAGTCATAATTTAGTTCAAGTTCCAACAATAAAGTTTACAAGGAAATTTATTTATTTTAGTTTATGTTATCAATAACTTAAAGTAGGTTAAAAGATTTGGTTATCTTTCTTTTTTTTAAAACATAATAATGGAGAAAGAATTAATTTTGTCTTCGCTTATATTTCTTCTATACATGTTAGATTATAATTTAAAAATATTTTTATGGAAAATAAACATAATTTTTTTTAATTTTCATTATATATTTTAAGTTTTTTATAAGTTTTATAAGTATATCTATAATTTTTTAAAGTTATTTTAAGTAGATAGTAGAAATTTATATTTTTATATTTTGATTTTACAAAGCATTTAATGATACTGGATAGTTAGTTTTGTGAGTTTGACAACATCGATACATATGAACTGTTGTATAATACATAATTTAAGAAATAGGAGTCAACTAAAATTCGAATAAACTATTTCGAGAATGTGCCATGAGCTGCATGCTTTTTTCTGAATGAAAGTCTAAAGTGTAACTGTTGTGCATGCTCTTACTTTAATATATTCGACAATATGGATGCGTTTCCAGTATGTAAAAAGAAAAAAATCATTAATATTAACATGTTAGGTGATTTAATGAATGGTAGGTAAACACTAATACATTTATTAATGATAGTAGGTCCATATTTTTATATGTTAAATTTTATTCATGCTTATCCTATTATTAAAACACACAGTGTATGCATTAAAGTCTTTCTCGTTTCCAGTGGACTATTTCTATGATTTATATCTTGAAATGCACGCAGGAGGTCTGTTTCTATAAATTTAAGCCTTGTTAATATATCTGGGTTCATCGAAATATATATCAAAAGAGATTTTGCACAAGGAACCTTTTGTGGTATATAGAGTATATAAGAATCATCACACGCCCAGTTTCCAATATGATATATAGTTGCGTAAGATATATAATTTTCAATAAAACTTACACCTTTTATATAGAATTAAGGGTAAGTAAATATAAGTTGGGCAGAATATATGGCTTTACTTATACTCAATCTTATAAGATATAACGTCCTAAATTTTAGAATTGAAACTCATTCTATAATAGCTCAAAATTTATATTTTATAAAACCTATAGGATATAGGATATTATATAAAACTTGTCGATTTTGTCTTTTTTCTTATAAATTTTAAAATTTATTCAAGAAAAGGTTATCTATATGTGCTTACATGCTCTTTATGTGCAAAACCCATGAACTTGTAGTAAAAACCATGAAATTTAAAAAAAAAAGAAGTAAATTTTCATACATTTATCATGTCAAATTCATGTGATCTTAGTATTAAGCATACGAGAAAGAATAACGGAAAAGAATGGAAAGCATAAAGTTGGTGAGGAAATGGGAAGGAGAAGGAAAAGAGTAGGAAAATGTAAAGCGAGAGAAGCAGAATTGGATTTAGCCTTTGAGGGTTATTAACTTATGGTCTTTTGCTCTTTTTTTTTTTTTCCTTTTCATTGAAACATTTATTAGCTAAAAATATATAATACTATCAACTATTATTCATTTATTAATATTATTTAATAATTTTTAAGCAAATTACAAATACATTGCCCATATTTTGGTACATTGCAAAGAGATGATTTGTTGTTTATTTATTTATTTTTTTAGAGAAAGATATGACCTGTATTTCATAATTTTTTCTTAATCATACTTAAGGGATACATGGTACGTTTTTATTAGCTAATTCAATTATTAAATAACTTAAAATAATAAATATTATTAAAAAATCATTTCAAAAATAAATAATTAAATAAAAGGGGAAAACTAAGAAAAGAAGGAAAAAAAAAATGAAATGAAAGAGGCAACAATAGTGGTTGCTTTAAGTGTCATTAACGAAAAATTACAAAATATAGGTCATGTTTTATTTAAAAAAAAAAAATCACAAGTCATCTCTTTGCATCTATACTATGGCATAAGAAAAAGGTATTTATAATTTACCTTACATTTTTATAGGGTTGATTTAAGGTGACTTGAAACTTACACCCATTACACCTTAAAATACATACTCTAGGGTGAGTATAGGATATAAAGACCTCGAATCAATACTTTACCCTATTGTAGTACATTTTAAAAAAAATTGTATCTAGATCCCATCCCTTAACCCTTAATGCCCACTTAGTATTTACCCAATCGAGTAGGGTATGGATGAGTACCTTATATAATAAGGTTATTCATTCATTCCTACCTAGAAGTATATTTGTTGCATTAAGCTCAAATTCAAGATGTAGTCTTTCCTCGATTTACTAGGCACTTTATAAGAGAAATATAGGAGTAGCGTATACTATCACCAATCACTCATTTGTTAATGCGTTTTTTTCCAACAATTTCTACCTTGATAGATATTTTATATGGTCTTAAATTTTAGGATTTTGTCTTTGCATATCATGTAAAGTTTGGCAAGGATAGAGAAGTTGATGATTTGATATAAGGGTTTAGAGTTATTCTAAGTTTGTAGTAACTATGAATTGGGAGTGCATGACATTTTGCTTTGAATGCTTAATGTTAAAGTAGCTTTTAGCAGGTATAGACGGCTAGATTTGGCTTGGTGACTTTATGCTTAATTTTGATATGAATTTGAATCTTTAAACTAAGGTGATAGTGCCCATAGAATCATGTCCATGATTTTGGAATAATTAAGAGAGATTTTGCATAGTAAACTTGGAACATGACTGTTATATTGACTTATATATTCACAACCTTCTTTAAGAAGACTCATGCATGAAGGAGGCCTTTAATGTGTTTGCATCTAGGAGAAGCTCTATTTTAGGGTCTACTAGTGAAGGGATTAATTGATGCATCTCCAGGGTCATACACATGAAAGCTATACCATAACGAGTAGAAGCCGGAAAAACAAAAGGGGATTTAGCAATTTGTAAGCTATTTGAATGGATATGACACCCGAAAAAAATACTACACAACCTAATCTATCACTCGATATGATGCATGAATGATAAACTAGGGTTATTTATTATAATCCTTCTTAAAAGGATTGATAAGAGTTAAGAGGAAGAGTTTCTTATAAGGAAGAACTCAAAGGGTTTATCATTAAATTTGTAGATCTGTCTAAAACCCTATATAAGTATCCTATTTATATATAGTGGCAAATTTGTAAATAAAAAGAATAGAAAGATGCTCTAGTGGCATTCCAATAAATACAAAATAAATATAAGGACAATTTAGGAACAATACATAATAGTAAATTTGTAAATGAAAAGACTAAAATGATGCCTAGCGGTATTTTAGTAAATACAAAATAAACACAAGGACAATTTGGGAATAATACAAGAAATAAGAAGTCCAAATAACAAACTAAAAGTAAGTAATGAATTGAGTTATTCAAGTGATGAGTTGTTGAGTTGGGCTATTGAGTTCTTGGGACCCTATAGACCTGTCTTAGCCTAACATGAAATTCTACCGACTTACTTTTGTCGATTTGAAAGCTTGATGACATGCCAACCTTATTAGGTGATGACTTGACTCTTGATGACCTATCTTATAGAGCTCTTCAATAGGTAGCTAATCTTTATATGAGCTCTTCAATAAGTTTTCACCACATGGTAGGTCTTCAACATTTGAATAGCTTATAAGCAGGTCTCCATCATACCCTACAACTTAGCAGTTAACTTCATTGGAGTTCACGTAGGTTAGGTTGGTACCCTAAAGCCTATCATTTATATGAGCCATTGATTGTTGTTGTGATTGGATGGATCACATTAAAACCTTTGTTTGAAGAGAATATGAACAATTTGCATTGTTTATAGTGCTAGATGTTGAATAAACTAACAAGAATAAATACTATACATTTAAGTTGTCAAGTTTGAAAAAGAAAAAATTAGCTTGACAAAAGTTGCAAAAGAAAAGGGTCTTTTGCAAATGAAGTTAAACTTTTTTATTCCAATGAAACAGGCTTCATTTTAATAAAGTTGGTTTTGTTCAAATGAAGGCCATATGTTATGCATCCTTAGAAAAGTACAGTTCAAAATTTGTATAAGGTGAAAGAGAAGTGCTTCATTTGAATGAAGTAACTTCATCCAAACAAAGTGCTTGCTATGCTTCAAAACAAAATTAGAAAGAGACAATTCGTCTACTCTTGGTGTACCTTTATTCAATGAAGTGAATATTGACATAAGTGTGTTTCATAGAGTTTTTTGTCTTTTAATTGAATAAATTAATGAATCTATTAATGTAAACAGTTAGAAACTTTAGTACGCTATAATGAAATGAAGTGTAAACATCTATATGATGCAATGGTTAGGTGAAAAATGAATCAAAAGACATGATTCATGACAAATAGGCATCCTTTTAACTGAATGTGCATTTTTCACAAATTGTTCTCATTTTTAAGTATTATTACTACCTTTTAGGAAAAAACTATGCCTCTTTTACTCCATTAAACTATAAGACTTACTTTCTTAACTATAGTAGAGGTTTTATTATGTTTATCAAATCTCTTGACTTAGTTAGTTAGTTGTGTCCTAGGATGTACCTTCTAATCAAATTCCCTTAACAAACTTAGTGTAAAAGGTATAATCTCTTTAATAATAGCAAAACATGTCTCTAAGTTAATTTTCAATTTTGTCTTTTATCATTTTTTTTTTATGTTTAATGTCCTTAGCACTTTTAGAGACGATTAATATTAGTAGTGCGTTTTTGCCTTAGGCCTCCCTAAGTTGAGTAAGGCTTGTAATCTACCTATCTAAAAGGCAAGGGGTGGGCAAGAAGATCATACTTAAAGGTCTTCTCTACTCAAATCTAAGATACAAGAAACCTTTTAGATTTATCCTTCTATATCTATATAAATACCAAGAGACTCCCTCTAATTAATGGAGTTAGAATTTTGCCACTATCTCTCCATTACCTACTCTATTGATTGCTTGTTCTTATCTACCTTACTAACTTGAGCATTGGGGGATGTATATTCTGGAGTTACTTTTGACATCTTCCAATTACTACCTTTGCTGCTTATATAAGCCTACATGAGTGATATCATCGAGCTTGAATTTTCAATTTTTAAAATTTTCCTTAATCTGATTTATATAAAATCTTATACCTATTCAATATAAACTTTCGACTAAGTTAAATAAAAATTTAATTTCTTTATATTAAAAAAAAAAAGAATGTTAGTCACCATAAGGTAGAACTAGGAAATATGATTAAATTATAACTAATTAGACAAATTGGTTTTAATTTAACTACTAGCCTACACCTTTGAAGATCTTTTGAAAAATTTTCAAGAAATTAGATATCACGTGTTGAAGGGCTATTTTATTAAACTCTATTCAAGTATCACCTTTAACATTTTGAATTTGTTTTTTTTTTTTTCAAAATACTCTTCTAAGTTAAAAGATAAATTATAATTTACAACTAAATAAAATTAATTTTATTTACACGAAAGGTAAGAAATTAAGTTATTTACAAAAGGGAAAATTAAAATAAAAATTTCCTATTTTAAGTCATCCCGCAAGTACGTACATATCCTTTAGTAGGGATCGGATTTCCTATAGTTAAGTTTGAGAAAAATATTAGTGTTTTTGTTTATTTTAATTTTTGAAAGCAGTTTAGATTTACATTCTTAACTACTTTATTTTTTTATGAAAAGAAAAGTCTTAAGGAAAAGGCTCTAATTTTATTTTTGGAGTTTTTAAAAAAATTTTCTATTTTATTCTAAAATCAAGAAGGTTAATTGACTAATTGCTTTTTTTTTTTCCTGAAAAACTTAATTTTTAAGCTAGGAAAACAAATTTTTGATTTGGAAAATAGCCTTAAGGAATCACTTGACAAAAATATGATTTATTTATAAAAGAAATCATCTTCAGAAGGAGAAGGAAAAAAAAATATTTTTTTATCTTAGAACATTAAGAGGTATTTTATTTCAACAAAGCAAACACTCCCTTCTTTTTTTTTTTTTCTAAATAAAGAGCAAATTTACTTTTATTTATTTTTCTCTCTCTCTCTCTCTCCCCCCACCCCGCGACCCCTTTTTTTTTTTTGTTTTTCAATTTTATAGGTAGCCCTTACTTATCTTAGGCAGTACTTACACTAGAAATCGTAAGGAGTACATGAAGGTGCCTAATATAGGCTATGGTGTACTAAAACACAATTTTTTATTCATTATCTACTTAAAAGAACGTAATAATAATTTTAATTTATTTTAAGAAAAAAACCTATGTTGTCCTAATCTGGGGAAAAGAAAAAGAAAGAAATAAGAAAGGTTACTACTAAAAAAATTCTTTAAAAGAAAAAGGAAATCCAATTTAATCATTCTTTTTTAAATTTTTTTATCTTTTTATTTTGTTTTTAAAAAAATGAAACAAAGAAAATGGTAAAAAAAGAAAGAGAGATAAAATGTACTAGGAATAGTATGTTAACCAAGAAGGATAATGAGTGGCAATGGAGGAGGACGGAACATGGTGGACTCATTATTCGATGATGGGAAGGGGTTGGTCTTGATCAAAGTAAGGTCCTAGGATATACTAGTAGTATTGGTTTCGTAAGAGGAGGTGGCTATGGTGATGGAAAACCAAAGTCGACGGCAGTAAAGAAAGAAGATGGTGGTGGAGTTTGATTAAAGTCAATTGAAGCAATTGAATGGTATTTCTAGGGGGGTTTCAACATGAGGAAGCTATTGGTGAAGTTGGTTTTCTTCAAAAGCCAACAAAACTCAAGCTTTCTAAGGAGAGAAAGCAAACCAAAGGAATAGATAGAAAGCCTTGAAAACGTGTTTATATGTGTGTTTTTGAGTGTGTTAATGATCAATTCAAGTTCCTAAGACCCCCTTTTATAGTTCTCTACCTTGAACATGCATGGAAAGTCATCAATGGCCATGAATTTAGAGATTTCTAATTGATTGGTTTCCTAAAAAAATTGAATTCATGATGACATGATACAATTTAGGTGTACTTGATGCTCAAATGAGGTTCATGATTATCTATTCTTGCTCCAAATATAGTAAACAAGCTTTAGGTTTTGCTCAGACTTGGTGCGTATCTAGGGAGTTAATATCACATGACATGAATTTTTTTCTTATTTTTAGTTGTAATTTCTACCCTCATAATGTTGGTATTTAGATAGGATAAAGGCAAAAATGAAAAGTACTTTAAATCTTTTATTGATTTTTGCATTTTGTTTGTTGAAAAATCAAGTAAAAATAAACAACAAGGTCGAGCCTATGACCTATAGCATGTATTAAGACTAAACACCTAACCAACCAAACTGTGATAATTCTTAGTTTTATCTTAACAAAAATGTAAATTAATCTACTTCTAGGTCAAAAAGGCCAATGATTGTTGAGCCTTGAAAATCGGCCTAAGCATTTATGTGCTGGAAAATGAATTTATTCTTACAAGCAATTATTAGGTCTATTAGGCATATGCAAAAAATTATTTTAAAAAATGGACTAATTTGATAAAATTACAATCCTAATTTCTTACAGTGCTTGGTTTTACTTCCAATTCCAATTGCTCATAAATAATTAATTTAAGTTCAATTAAGGTATGGTTTGAAACTTCGATCAACTTAAATTGTCCATTTACACATTATTTTAAATAAGTAAGCTGAACTTGGTTTGAAAATAATTTTCAATAAAACACTTGTTTTTGTTGAATAAGCTTTAATTCTATCAAATTACATATACCTATTTTGACTTCATTTAACCCTAAAAATAAAATGACTCTCTTTAGATGACTTAAAGATCCTAAAAATGATCTAAGACATTTCTCTTTTTTTATTTTTAATTTTTCAATTTTTTTTGTACTTTTTGAATTTTCTGATTATTTTTGTATTTTTTTTAATTAGGACTATTTTCTTTATTCTTAAAAAAAATCTAAAAATACGGTGGCAAAAATGTGATGTTTATAGCTGCCTCTCTTCATAGTGAAGTTTGAGTAAAATTTTACCATAAAAACAAAGAGATACCATTTTTGCCCTAGGGATAAATTTTATCAAGAAGCGCTACAATCAACTAACCATCCTAAACTTCAATCCACTTAGGATTTGTAAAAACAGGGAAAAGAGATAACGGTTTACAAGCAGGCTATCTTTGGAAAGGAAGTGTGACTATTTCTCCTTGTAGAAGATATGGCTATACTTAAAAAAGCGAGTTTATACCCTAAAGCCTAATGGCTAGTCAAGATAAGAAAACCTAGTGTGCTCCAACTAAAATTTAAAGAGAGGAGAAGAATTAGGATAGTGCTTTAAAGACTAAGTGATCTATACATTTTAAAAAATTAGGATAGCACTTCTAAGAGGAAGTGATCCAAAGATAGAATTAGGATAGCACTATCAAAGCATGTAATATGAAGGTTGTAGACAAGGATAGCACTTCGAGAGTATGCGATTGGAATATAGTATAGAATGCGATTCGATGAAAGGGTAGCACTTCACCAAGCAAGCAACTTAAAGGTTTTAAATTTGGATATCACTCCTAGTGCATGCTATCTAAAGATATGATAGTACTCCAATGAGTAAGTTACCTAAAGGTTTTAAATCTTGATATCACTCTTAGAGCATGCAATCTAAGGGTAGGGTAACACTCCAACGAGCAAGCAACACAAAGGTTTTAAATTAGGATATCGCTCCTAGAGCATATGATATGAAGATAATGTAACACTTGAGTGAGCAAGTGATCTTAAAGCTTAAAATTAGGATAGTGCTCTTAAAGCATACGATTTGAAGATAAGGTGGCATGCAAACGAGCAAGTGACTTGAATGTCTTAAATTAGGATAGCACTCTTAAAGCATGCAATCTAAAGGTTTTAAGATCATGATAGCACTCCTAGAGTATGCGATCTGAAGGTTATAAGTCAAGATAATGCTCCGAGAGCAAGCACCCTAATGTTTTATCACATAGACAACTTTTTAAAGAGTAGGCAATCATAGGGACTATAACAAAAGGGTTGATGCAAATATTTTGGAAGACTATTGTAACTTAAAGATTCAAAATGACATGTTTGTTGATTGGGAGCCATCTAGGACATAGCAAACATTAGGGATAGAGTCCCTTGATTGAAAAGAATTGAATGACACTAACCATGAGGCAAACATGTTAAAGAGAATGACTCTAACCAATAGGGCCATCTTGAGAGCAAATCTTTAAACTTAGACAATAGGAGGTGAATCCCTTTCGAAAAAAACTAGTCATTAGGGTGAGCACATTAAAATGAAAGAAGCATACCACTAAGGTTAACTTTAGAGAAGATGACTCTCAAAAGAAATGAAGATTCTTGACTTGAAATGTTGAAAATTTAGACCACTAGGGTGATATTGGAAAACTTGGACCATAAGGGTGACATTTGAATGGACTTTTGAAATGTTGACTTAAAATGAGAGAATGGAATTTATTTCAAAACTTCCTTCCTTTTTTTTTTTTTCTTTTGTTTAAGACTTGTTAATAGGTTTTGATTCCTCATAGATTCTAAGAGAGTCACATATAAGGGATAGGCATTTTCAATAGTTCAATAGCTTTATCTTTTGTTTGAGAGGACTCTTTCTTCTTAAGGGTCTTTGACACTTTTCATGGGGTATTATTGGAGGGCTGAAAATTGCTATATTAATTATTAAGGTAAGCCCATTATTTATTTAGGTTGTACTCCTTCTTGGTTAGGTGACAAGGCTTAAGGAGTTCGGTCTATATTGGGATAATTCAGGGAGATTTGGCTTAGTAAGTTCAAAATAAGGATCGTTATACCGATTTGTCCACCTCTAACCTTTTCTAAGCAAGCTCATGTACTATGAAGAAGGTTATTAGCCTTAGGCCCTTGTAAACTCATTTTAGATAATAATGGAACGAGTAAAACTCCATCTCGTCTATCAATTGTTAAGACGATCCAATGGATATCATTAAGCCTAAGAGCTTATAAATACGTAGTCATTCCTCCTCATTTGACAAAAACTCTAGATTAGAGAAAGGGTATTCTACTGTGAAAACTTTGCTCCCTAAGATCAAATAGCGTTTAGGCAAAGAATGGTGTTAATTGCTCAATAACTACAAGGTTGACGTCCTAGGTTCCTTAGGCTCCCTTACTTATCACTTGCGCATTTAAGACTTTGAGATTTCTTGTTCCTCTTCCCTACCATTCTCTCTCCAATCATCTCATTAAGTATTATCTCCACATCACTACTCTGAGGTCATATGTAATGTGATACTTGCATGACTCATACGAGATTGCTCTAATTAAAACCCCTCATCTATGTTTTGGTGACTCCACTGAGGATTGAGTGTAATATTAGAGTGATGGCACCTCTTAAGAAGAGAATGGCTATAATAAGTGAAGTTATCTCTCAAGAACAAAGTATTAATGTTGAACAAGACCTACCTCCACCACCTTAAGGCACTATGGAGGTCATGTAAGCTATACAAGAGGCAACAAAAGCCTTAGATCATTTCATGGCTATGTTTGCTTCATTCATAATAAGGTTGGTTACCTTTACTGCTACACAACTTAAAGTGGCTCCACTAAGCTCTATTATTGTTGCACAAATAGGCGTTACACCCTTTACTCAACCAACTTACCCTCCCATTACTAAAGAAGATATACCCTAAGGAGGGTATGAGTAAACCCCCCTTACCACAAGTGCCAACTTGGAAAAAATCTAGTATTTGAAATAGAGAATGTAAGGGTCTAAATTAATGGCTCTTCATCCTTACGCATGCCTACTCCTCCATCTAATCCCACAATCCTAATCTTAGGTAGACTTACTTCTTACCTTAATGCTGCTCCTGCTTTATTAGTTGCACCTACAGCCTCTACTTTAAGGACTTCATTTGTAACAAGGGAAGACTTGGACATTTTTATGGAGGAAATATAAGCTAAGTCATCCATGACAATACCTAAAGCTGAAGCTCCCATATCATCAATGCTATAGTAACTCAACTCTTAAGTTTCAAAGCCCATGCAACGCCCTGGCACATTGGCTGTTACGCCTTAAGCCTAGGCAATACCCTAGCATCTTAGCTTACAATGCCTTGACCCCAGGCAAAGCTGTGGTATCCTGGCTTCTACCCTTTAAGCCTAGGTAACACTTAGTATATTGGATTCCATGCTTTAAGACTAAGTAATGCCCTGACATCCACATCTTACATCACTGTTGCTTTAAAGGTAAGGTGTCTTTAATTAAGTTCACTAAAAAGTGACTTTTGCGATTAAGTGACACTTAACCAAACATTGTTATTGACTGGTAAGAGCATGGAGTCCCAAGTGCATAATGAAAAGACAAGTTTGTATAATGCAGATTGGTAATAGCATTACCTCCCAGGTGCATTATAAGTTGTTACAACTAAGTAAAATGATTCTAAGTAGCCAAGTAGTGAGAAATACCCCCTTAACTAATGAAAAAGAATTATCGATCTTAGACAATGAATACTATTATTGCCACTTTAGTGTAATAGAATACTTTCTCAAAAGGGATTAGTTAAATATTATTGCTACAAGTGACAGCTTTTGTTTTGATGCACAAGATAACTCTAGAAGCTCCTTAGATCATCATAATCTAAGTAGCCTTGTGTTCATGACAACCTTCCAGGTAGCTCCTTAGATCACAAAGTCTAAGTAGCCTTAAATGCTACGAGCTTAATGACCCACAAGAATTCCAATTTTAATGACTTCCATTGCTCCTGCTAAGTGAAGGCATTGCCTCCTAAGCACATGATGATTTGCACATGCTTGATGACTTTTGCTACCAAGAGTGCTTTAAGTGGAATCATGAAATGAAATGGCATAACAAGTTCATCAGTGCCTAAAGTTCCCTTTGATGAAGGAACAATCACTTAAGTTGCTACTTAATCTCAATAAGACATGTTAGCAAATGGGGGAGGAGGGGTATAAATAGGTATAGTGCACTGCTCATCTCCATGTGCACTTGAGCGGGTAGCATGCCAGTGTAAGTACTAATCTCTCTTGTCCATAATTGGGGATTCTTTATACTCTACTACACTAGATCATCATTGTCAACCTTAAGAGGCATTCAGGCTACCTTCCTTGTCAAATAGGGAAAGCAAGCTCCTTAGAATGTACCGTAAAGGAACTTTATTTGTGCTTACCACACTTTCATCTCATTCATTGAAAGAACTGCAATTGAGCGGAAGTAGTAATGGAATGAAGGATCTTAGGCTTCTTTAAGAGAGTTACGTACTTAGGTTTCATGGTAATATACTCTACTTAATAGCCCCATCTCAATGGAAGTAATTTCTTGAGAAAATAAAATTAAGTATGTTAGTAGTCATGGAATGGAATAAGTCTCCTTCAGTAGTGAAAAAAGTGTTTATTAGAAGTTCTTCGCAAATGAAGCTCTCGATATGCAGGGCCTACTGGGGCCTATTGCTCATGAGGCTTGTTATACTTAAATCATTCTGCTCTCAGGGCTCATTGTGCTCTAGGCTTTCTCGCTCAAGGCCTACAGTGCTTGAGGCCTACCGAGTCTTCTTTAAAGTTGCTCCTAGAGTCCCCTAAAGTCTTAGTATGGGAGAGGATTATTGCATGCAAACCCTGCCCCATTTGAGGCCTATTAAAGCCTTTTACTTTCAAAACTTACTAAACGAGATGCTCACTATTCTTAAGGCTTGCTGGAGCCTACTACACTTAAAGCTTTCTCACTCAAGGCTTCTCTATGTAAAATTTGGTACACTTAAGGCTTGCTGCACCTGAAGCTTGTTAGGACTTGCCATGCTTGAAACTTCATCCCTGGAAGTCAATTCCTTGCTAGGGAACTGCTCAACTTACTTTGCCTCTTAAAGTAGATATTGCGATTTATTGGGCACATTATTAATTACGATATTGTACTTGCAAGAATAAGGGAAGAGTTAGCAAGCCAAGACAAACATGGTATTAAAAAAAAAGGGAAAGAAAGAAAGAAAGAAGAATGATTGAAGTGGAAACCCAGGTAGTGGGAGAAGGCTTACCATACTTGTAATGGTGTTGAATATAGAATATCTTTTCATAACATCGTTTGAAACTTTAGATACACCACTACAAAACAATGGCCTACTATACTTCCATTCTATTCATATGTAGGAATTACAATCGAGTAGAAGTAGTAATAGCATGAGGACTCTAGTCTTCTTTAGAAGAGTTATGTACTCTAGCTTCTCTGTAATGTATGCTACCTAGTCATCCAATCTGGAGGGTAGATCCTTCAGGAATATGAATTAGGTGTTAAAGAGAGGTAACTCTCTCATCTCATTTTTGAAACGCTTCCATGATGGTATCTTTAGAATAAGTACAAGGCTTGTACTTAATAAACTGAAGATCACCATCAATATGAGGTGTTGCAATGGTTTCTAGGCTTTTGGTCTTCTCTTAGAATGTCTTCAGGGGTGGTCTTATCCAGCCACTTATCTTGAGGACTTAGCACTAGTGGCTAGCATGGTCATTCTTTGAGTGCAATATCCTTCTATCTCTATGTGGAGAAATTGAACTCAATAAATTGCAAAAGTCACATCACAATTATCTATACGAGACAAATTTACTATTGTATGAGATGATAACTTTGTACAATTGGAAGAGCCTCTATTCCATTGATATATGCTATAGTCTTCTATGCCCAGTGATATATATATATAAGGGGAGATTTCAGTGAGACAAGATATACATGGTTACATTTGATTTAAGGAAGAAAAAGGCGTTTCTCACTAGAAGTTATACAATGTTGATTTAAAAAAGTTATCATTGCGCATGCAATCTTAAGGGCATATCATTATTCTCATTTCAATTGTGAAGAATTAAATAGGAAAGAGTAAAGAATTGATTCTTCCAAGTTTACATGAGAAGACAAACTTGATATATAATGTAGGAATGCAATGAGTGTAGTCATTAGAATTCACTAACCTCATTCTTTTATTATAAAACCTTCAAATACTTATGGAATTGTTGTCTTCCGATAAAATAGATTTTGAGACTTGGTGAAAAATGACAGGAAAGTAAACTTGAGTTAGTAATAGTAATAAATATGAAAAGAAGAGGAATAGGTGCTTGCAATTAGAGCAAGATGTGGCTAGTGCAATTTTATTACTAAGTGTTTCTACAGTTCAATAGCAAGACATGGTTATGATAAATGCAAATCGAAGTTTGCTATTGACTTTTGATCAATGTGGTCAATCTTTGTTGATTGTTGCCATCACGATATTACTCTTGGTGTTTGGAGTAGTAAGCTGGGAAGGACCAAAAATATATTATGTTAGAAACAACATGAAGTAGTAGAGGAATGGGATATTTTATGAATATTCACTATTGTCATCTACAAGAGACAAATAGGGATGGTAAGAAATATAAAAGAAACAAACAATGGAAAAGAAAGACAAAGGATTTTATAATCAATGCCAGTATAGATGTGTGAGTAAATTTGTGTGGCTTTTCAAGGGGCTTTATAACTAATGCTCATAACGTCAACGTAACGATTTGTGAATAAAGAAAAATAAATAAATAAATATGCACAAGGAGGAACCATGATAGCAATAAACTTCAATGGGATGGAAAGTTGCTCATGACCATAATAAGCTTAGCCTCATCATCTCAAATTTCATTTCATTAAAAAAGATAGGGGCCAATGCAATGATTAAGGATATGCTTAAGTCCATTCCATATTCCCATTAGAACATGATGTGTTATATGTGAGGTGCTCTTCGCATTTATCATTGAGGGAGGTATTAAGTAACAAGGTCAAACTTAAGTTGACTTTTTCCAAAAAAAAAAGGGAAAAAAAAAGGAAAAAAGAAACCACTTATGTAATGATATAAATTTTATTTCATTAAGCTTGGAAGCTACGTGAGAGAAGATTGAAGACATACACATATGGTTTGCTTAGTTTGTTCGATATTCTTGTACAAGAAAGCTCTGGATGTGAAGAAGTGCCAGAGCAAGAGAAAACAAACAATTGCAAACCAAAAAGCATACATGGAAAGAGAGAGGTTTTTTATTTCTCAATGTTAAGGGAATGGGGACATCATAGAAAATATTTACTTAAATTTTATGAGCTTAGTTTGTTTACATGGAAAAAGATGAATGGGTAAATAAATATTTAACACAGAAAAAGTCACTAAGTAAATACATAGTACGTATATTAGAGCATGGCAAGGATAAAGCAACTTGAGGGCCTAATCAGCTATGGTATCAATAATTTAATAGAAGGCAAAGTTCAATTTACATAGAGAAGATACGACTCATGCAAGACTAGATGCAGGAAAAAAAAAAAAGTATGGCATGTCGATGATTGTTGTGATATGTGAATAAGTAAGCAAAGAAGGAGAATTCACAAATTGATAGAAGTGATGTGGAAAGTAGAAGGTGTTATTGTTGTTTGCTTAAGGCACTTATCTTCACTGGAGTGAAGCGATTTATGCTTCTCAACTGATATGATGAACTCATTCGTCCTTTCATCCTCACTTGTTTGTTGTCACAAGAATGATCAAAGTATAAATGATCACTCAATATTGTGTTCACTCGCACTCATTTATTTTTGTTAAACAACTAGAGATGAGTGGTTAGAACTTGGAATGAAAAAGGAAATGTAGAATACGACATGCGTGTATAGCCAACATCTCTAGTATTTAATCTAGTGAAAGATACTAAATTGATGAAGAATACTATTGTGCATCTATGAATGGATACAGCTTGATAAGCATTGAAGTTGCTTGGTACTTCCTTCGAAAGAGTATCGCAACTCGAGCATTAATCTATTTGAACTTGTAAATTGAAGATTGAAGTTGACACAACGGATGCGAGTGTGGATTAGAAAAAATTGATGGTTGCCTACAAGCACATATAGCCAATAAGAGGGTATTTCAAGTATGAATATTAAAAGATTTGGTAAAAGATTTAATAAATCTTGGCTTACTTAGATGATATTATTCCAAAATATTAAGGATGTTCAAATCTAAAAATTCAAGAGGTTTTTCGTAATTCATAAACATGTAGATTTAGATATGCTTCTTATTGAAAGTTTATTTGGTTTGGAAATAGAAATATTGTTGGTGAAGTTTTTAGCAAGTAAATATTTGATATTATCTGTCAAGATTCAAAGTTGGAATTGATATTTAGTATAAGAGGAAATAAAATAATATGGGTGAGATTTCTGTAGCAAGAAAATTTTTAAAAATGAGATTTGATACTATTTGTCAACATGAAAAATTGGTTATAGTATTTAGTTGAGGTGGCAATATAATATTATGTACAAGATATTTGGTAAGTAAACATTTGAAAAAGAAGTACGGTGGATTTGGGGTCCTACTTCTATTGCCATAAGTCACTTGCGTTAAGTGCTAATTTGGGCATGGAATAAGTTACTTTCTTTTAAGTGCAAATGCTAGTCAATGGATTTAAGATTTCTTATCCTCGAAAGTACAAGTGAAGACATCAGAGGTTATCTTTTAATTATAAGGCCTCATGAAGTATTATTTTAATGTCCATTCTATATCAAGTATCGATTCAATATCACTAATGAGCACAGTACGTTCTTCTATAAAGTTAAACTCCATAAAGTGTTCTATCCGATTGTTAATATATTTATCATCCATTCCTACAAAGGTAGCTTATGAAGAAAGAAATGATTTTGAATTAGAAATTCTTTTCCATTCAATATGAAGAAATATTTGGAGAATCGGCTTATATAAAGGAAGCCCATATAGTATTATAAACTTATTCAATATATTGCCATAGGGGCAATACCTCTCTAACATGCCAAAAGTGTCTTACATAATTGAACAATGTTGTAAGTTGCACACTAGGCTATATAATAAATAAATTTATAGCATTGGTACTAGACTAAAATAAAATCTTAAACTAAGTGAACACACTCGGTAACAATGTAGCTAATTCATAACATATACGCGCCAAGTAGTGACTTAGCTATTCAAAATTAGTAATTGATGCCTAAAAAATACTTGGACTTTGTTTAAGAATTTTGGTTAGGGGGCAAAATGTAAAGGGCCGAAAATTGCTACTTTAATTATTAGGCTAAGCCCATTATTTACTTAGGCTGTACTCTTTCTTGGCTAGGTAGCAGGGCTTAAGGAGTGCAATCTATATTTGGATGATTGAAAGATATTTGGCTTGGTGGGCTCGGAATAAGGATCGTTGGATTGGTCCGTTCGCTTCTAACCTTTCTTAGGTAGACTCATGTACCATGAGGAAGGTTATTGGCCTTGGGCTCTTACAAACTCATTCTAGATAATTATGGAATGAGTAAAACTCCATCTCGTCTATCAATCATTGAGATGATCCAATGGATATCATCAAGCTCAAGAGTTTATAAATACTTAGTTATTCCTCCTTATTTGACAAAAACTCTACAGAATAAAGAAACAGTGTTTCACTATGAAAACTTTGCTCTCCAAGATCAAATAGTGTTCAAGCAAAGAATAGTCTTAATTGTTCAAGAACTGCAAGGTTGATGTCCTAGGTTCCTTAGGTTCCCTTACATGTCACTTGTGCATTTGAGACTCTAGGATTGCATATTCCTCCTATATGCCATTCTCTCTCCAATCATCCAATTAAGTGTCATCTCTACATCTTTTACTCTAAGGTCACATGTAACGCGATACTTGCATGACTTGTACGAGACTACTTTAGTAAGAACCCCTCATCTACAACATTTAAACTGGAGGTAAATGTTCCTTGGGGATAACTTCTTTAGGTATCTTCTTACTTAAGAAAAGATATATCATTGAAGATAGGTTTAGTCCAAGAGGACTTCTTTACCCTCTTAACTTAAATTTCACTCTCTCGACTTCCATTTAAAAAATTATGATCCATCTTATCAGTAACACATTTTAATAAATCTATTAGGTTTTTTTTTTGGTTTGTAATGTAATATGGGCTTTTGGTTATTGGTTTGAAAATGGATATTAATGAAATGGCCTTTTTGAAAAATCACTTTTCAACCTAAGTTTACAAGTTAAGAACCCTTTAAGAAAAACTAGATTATGCTTACCCTAATATCGAAAATACTTTTACTAAGGATAAATTATTTCCATCAATCATAAGGGCTTTTAAAAGAGGGTGGAATTGTAGGTGAACCTTAATTCTGGGTTAAGTTTTTAAGAGGAGTAGATTTTAGGGGTCTTGGTGTTTATCGCTACTTCAACTTTCAAGGTTTTTATTACGAGACATAGGCTTTGCTTTAGGAATGGGTATTTTGCTATGTTCCCTAGTCTTTTTAGGCTCTAGGACTTTATGTTTTGGACTTGATCATCTTATCTATGTTTATTGCTTAATTTCTTTTTTGGGCAAAATTTTCAATTTTCCGATATTTTTCCTTATTCTCATTCTTTTTGTGTCTAGTTGCTTTTTGTTTTCATCTTTTCTTTTTTTTTTCCTTATTTTTGCTTCTCTCTCTCCTTTTTTTTTTTTTTCAATTTGACCCAAGACAAAGGTGATCATCTCTTTTTTGGACTTACGACACAAAGTGTATATGGTTTGTATTTAGTGTTTAGAATGGAAGCCTTTCTTCATCTTATAGGAAATTAGTTATTGAAGGTGATATTACTATTGAATTGATGTAACTAGAGTAAGCATAAACTAGTTTTAACCTTTTCTTCTTATTGATACCCCTTAAGCTCCTACTTGCCCCATTGTAGGGTGAATCTTGATTAGGTTTGATTTTGAAAATACTCCATTCAAAAGACTCAACAGGTTGATAGGGGATTTTGTGTTTAAGATATAAAAAATAAATGCCTAATTTCATTTTGATTTGAACATCAAATTCAAAATGGACCTCTTTTAGGGAATGAGTGCAATATCCTTACTTCAAATGACATTCAATTCTCAAGTGTTTGAGATTCAGTTTGCCTCTTTTCATCCTAAACCTTTCAAATAATGAGATTTTCCTTCACATAAATGGATTCAACTGTTTCCAATTTGCCTTAGGGTGCCACAATATTAATTAACCAAAGAACTTTGAAACTTCAATTGTGTTAATTTAAAGAATGCCTTTAATAGCAAAAGGTAGCTAAGAATATAATTTTGTTCCATATAATTGTTGTTACAAAACTATGCAAAACATTCCTTATTGGTCTACTATAGACTTTATTAGAGAAATTGACCCTTCTTTGCCCTTACTATAAATAGATCAATTAGGTTGATCACCCAGTTATTTAGGAAGATAGGTGAGCTTGTTAGAAGGTATTGGTAGACTTAAAGGCTTAGAGTTGTAGGTGATTCATTTGAAGTCCCATCATAATTTAAAGAAGGACTAACTTCTTAAAGCTCTAGCTAGATAATCTTTGCATCAATTAAGTCTTAAATCTTGTTCTTCAACCTCTAGCACTTTTTAGGGAAGTGCCTCTTCTAACCCATATGATAGTCGCATCATGCTTTTGGGTCAAAATTGTCCAGTCTACAATTTAGATTAGTATCTTTGTAAGATAAGATCTTTGCTTCCCTTAAATGATGAAAGAGTTAGGTCATTGAGATCCTTAGTTGAATGAATTATCTTTTTTAGGCACCTTGGGCTTGTATTTTCTCACTTACCCTTAGCTCTTTTCTTTTTAGACAACTCTCATTTTTTAGGATTACTGATGTTTGATCAACATTAGAAGCTAGGTGCTATGATCTTCTAAGTACAAGGTTTGATAGGAATCAGGCCATCGAACCCTTGACCCTAACTCGAGCTTAAGTTCGAGGACTAGAAAGCATGGTAAGGTGAGTTCTTTTTTTATGCCCTATAGTTGAAGAGTCTAAGCTATTGTAGTCTTTTGACTTAATGCCTTACCTAAGCCAAACCCTCTTACCCTTATCAATAGTCTCTAGTTACCAACCAAAGGTAGATTCGAACAACAGCTTAGCCTACTTAACCATCTGCCTAACCAAATTGAATCTAAGATATACTAAGTACATCCGAGTTGAATTCACCTTAGAAGAGTTACTTATTGAACTCAGCAATACCAAACTATTAGATTGGATCAGCATCATTACTTGGCTACAACTAAGCTAGTTATACAATTTGTTTGTTTTGCTAAGTACATGACCATTGATCATCCGCCACATGTCCGAGCAGCCCAAATGGCTGAATCTTTGGTATAGAATACCTTTTTTTGCTGATTTTTCATTTATACCCTTTGAACATTCCTCATACCATACTTATTTTAAACATTACCCTTTTTAGTCTTTTCCATTTGTAGCAATTACCTTACTATTTCAAGCATAAATACCCTTTGTAATATGTAGCCCCAACAAGACATGTAAATTAGGTATTCAATATACCTCTCTTTTGTGAGCATTGCTCTTTGTTTTGCTTGCTTATTTCACTTTTATCCTAACCCTTAAGTAAGGTTAGGTGGTGAGTATCTTCACTAAGTTAGCTTGTGCATCATATAGAGTTAACCATGTAAGTCTTCGATAGTTTCTTAGTGTATAATATTCTTAGAGCGGATTGAGGTTTGCTCCTTTATTTCTTTCTTCTCATGCATTTCCATCCTTACTTTCAAGCATTTTACAAGCTTTCTACAAGCTTAGGCTTACCTCAATACACTTGCCATGTCTGTCCATAGTGTAGATTGTATCATTTTGGTATCAAAGTGGAGGTTCATTTGAGTAAGTTGTTGTTTAGTTATGATTGTTATTGTATAGTGTATATTACTGTTGTCAAATGTGCTATGAATACGAAAGGGATTAATTGAAGTGTTTTAAAGTGTATTTGAAGTTTTACTATTGCTATTAGACATTTGTTGCAGAGTACTCTATTTTGCCCAGTTTCGAACTTAAGAAAAAAGAGTAATTTTCAACTGGGTTTGTTGTTCATTAGAGTAATTGTTGTGTTCATAGTTAGTTGAACTTTCATGTAGAGAAGTGTGTGTGTAAGTTATTTAGCTTACAAGGTAGTGTCTATTGTTTCTTAGATTCTGAGTTTATCCTTGAGATTATATGAGAAAATGATGGATTCAAGTGTCAATGCTGGTATTGGGGACAATAATAATGGTGCTGTCCATAATGGATGACAACCTCAAAACACCCTTACAAGTACAGATGAGCGACTTGATGAGATAACCAACTCGATATTCGATCTAAGCAGGGTTGTCTATGCACTAGCCTTTGATATGCTAAAGCCATATAGAATACTCCCTAAGTTACCTAACTCATGAGAGGTTAGAAACTATCTCAGTAAGATTAAGGTAGAGGAGTCAGAGGATGAGTGCAAAGGAGAATTGACTTAGGTGACATGGATGAAGAAGGAGAAGAAAAGTACATTGAGGAAGAGGAGGGACCTCGAGCACCCTGAACTGCCGACTATGTGAAACTCTAGATTTTGAGCTTCAAAGGTTTTGGACATGCAGATAACTATCTAGATTGGGAGGAGAAGGTTGAACGTATCTTTGATTGTTATTAGAATTAGTGTCGTGAGAAGGTGAGAGTTGATATTGTGGAATTCTCCAGTTATACTACATTATGGTAAGAGAACTTCTAAGCTATGAGGAAGCGAGAAGGATATAAAGAGGTTAGCACCGGAGTTGAGATGAAAGGAATCCTCAAAAATAGATTCCGGTTAGAGACTTACCTATAAGATACTTTTGCTAGACTTCAAGAGCTATGACAAGGAAGTTGGATTGTCAATGAGTATGCTTAGGAAATTCTAAATGCTTATGATCAATTGTGAAGTGGATGAGCCATAAGCCCAAATAGTATCTAGATTTCTTATTAGGTTGAGAAGCAACATTTAAGATATTATAGAACTTCAATAGTTTACTACATTGGACGAGATTATAAGAATAACTTAGCAAATGGAAAGATAGAGGAGGAATAGGTCGAGTCAATCTCCAATGATTCGACTAGTCTAATTAAGCTAACCCTCTTAGGGTAGTTACTGAGCTCAACAAAGTATAGAGCTTAGTACATGAACAAATGTCAGAGCTGAATAGAAAGGTTGACAAGTTGATTGTGAAGTACAGTTGAGAACTTATGAGAAAGGGCAATGATTTGGAAGAAAGATGAGTTAGATCAAGTTCTTGAAGTGCTAAGGTTTTGAGTACTTGGCTACCTAATATCCAAACCGAAGAACCATGATTATTAAGGGAAATGTGCTAAAGCTTGAAGTAGACATCACGTATGAGAATTAGAGGAGAAAAGACAAATGGAAGAAGAGGCTGAGGTTAATGATGAACTAGTTGAGGAAGATGCATTTGCTAAGGATTTGGACAAATTAACTATGGTAGTTTGATGTGTGATGAGTATAGAACCCTCTACTAAGGGGGAATAGAGAGAGAACTTATTTCACATCACTTGTAATGTGAATGAGCAAGTTTTTGCACTTATAGTAGATGGTGAGAGACACATAAATGTTGCATCTATTAGCCTAGTTCGAAAACTCAAATTGTTGACGATTTCACATCTAAGGCCTTACAAACTACATTAGTTGAATGGGAAAGGAGCATTACATGTCACCCATCAAGTATTGTTACCAACCTCTATTAGGAACTATTTTGATGAAATTCTCTATGATGTGTTACCTATGTCTACATCTCGTGTGTTGTTAGGCTGACGTTAGCTTTTTGATTAGAGGGTGATTCATGATTAGTTTTAGAAGACATATGTGTTAGAGAAAGATGGGAAGAAAATTACCTTAAACCCTATGACCCTAAGCTAAGTGAGTAGACTACAAGCTAAGTTAGCTCGAGGAACTAAGAATGCTTTGGTTCTTAATTGAGCTAAGCTCCAAAAAGCTATTAAGGTTGACATGCTAACCTTTCTATTGGTTAGATGACTATTAGAGCTGAAGGAGCAAGTTAAATTACCCCTAAAAGTTAAGGAATTGTTGGATGAGTATGTAAACTTGTTTACAGAACAATTGCTAAAAAGATTACCCCCTTTTCAAAGCATTGAATATTGCATTGACTTAATACCTAGCATTGCTTTACCAAACAAGCTAGCCTATAAGATGAATGTCAAACAAGCTATAGAGCTCCAGAGATAGGTTAATGAGTTGCTAAATAAAGAATACGTAAGGAAAAGTCTTAGCCCTTATGTTGTGTTGGTGCTCCTTGTACCTAAAAAGGAAGGTACTTAGCGTATGTATGTGGATAGTAAAGCCAAGAACAATTTCACAATCAAGTACTGATAACTTATTCTTAGGTTGGATGACATGTTAGACAAACTTAATGGAGTTAGGGTCTTCAATAAGATTGACTTGAAGTTTGACTACCATCAAATTTGGATGAGATTGGGAGATGAGTGGAAAATAACATTCAAGACTCGATATAGTCTTTATGAGTGGATGGTAATGCCCTTGGGTTTATCAAATGCCCTTAGCACTTTCGTGCGATTAATGAACCATTTATTGAGAAACTCGATCGAGAATTGTATCGTAGTATACTTTGATGATATCATTATATATAGTGCTGACATACTAAGTTACTTTGAACATCTCTGAATCATGTTTGATGTGCTTCGTGTTGAGAGATTGTTCAGCAATTTGAAGAAGTGTTGTTCTTGCTAGGAGGAAGTGGTTTTTTTTTTTTTTTTTTTTTTGGGATATGTAGTTGGTAGAGGAGGTTTATGAGTCAATGGTGAGAAGACTGAGCGATTGTCGAGTGGCCCACCCTAACCACTTGTGCAGAGGTAAGTAGTTTCCTTAGATTGGCATCCTTTTATCAAAGATTCATCAAAGCTTTCAGTACCATTGTTGCACCCTTATTGAGCTGATGAAGAAGAACATTGAATCTAAGTAGGGAGAGAAAGGAGAGAGAAGTTTTTCCAAGGTAAGAGCAATGTTGACCTTTGCCCTAGTCTTGGCTTTGCTAGACTTTGATATAGTGTTTAAGCTTCGAAATGACGCGTCAGGTATCAGCATCAGAGTTGTCTTGATGCAAAAAGGCTAACCAATTACCTACCATTACAAGAAGTTGAGAAGACCTTAGTTGAACTACTCAATATATGATAAGGAATTCCTAGCTCTTATCTAAGTACTCTAAGTGTAGCAACATTATCTACTACCAAGGGAGTTTGTCATTTCTACAGACCATAAGTTCTTAAGGAACCTCCGAAGTTAGACTAAACTATCAAAGTGGCAAGCGTAATAGGTTGAATTCTTAGAGGGATTTAACTTTGTAATCAAATATAAATAGGCAAGGCTAATGTGGTTGCTAACACCTTATCATACCGGCATGTTCTTCTTATTGAGTTATAAGCAAGACTCTTTAGATTTGCAAACATTAAAGAGCAATATACTTAAGATCCCATTTTGGTCCTATATTTAGATGTTATATAGACGGAAGAATGGTAGATGACTATCACATGGAAGATGGATATCTATTCTGAGGAGGCAAATTATGTGTGCTAACCTATTCAATGAGAGAATTGTTGGTGAGAGAAGCTTATAATAGAGGACTCTCTAACCACTTTGGAGAAAGAAGGATGTATGAGTTACTAAATGATAGATTCTTTTAGCCTAAAATAAAATGTGATGTGCATCATGTGATTGAGGGATGTATCATTTATAAGAAGCCAAAAGCCGAGCTAAACAAGGGAAGGCAATGCCTCTACCTGGTATGACCAAACTACAGGCTAACTTAAGTATGGATTTTATCCTAAACTACCTAAAGTAAAGACTTTGTAATGGTTGTTGTCAATAGGTTCAACAAAATGACACATTTTATGCCTTACACCAAAACTAACGATGCTTTGGCTATTGCTTCTTTGTTTTTACAGGAAATAGTTCGCTTGCTCGAAGTGTTGAGGAGTGTGTTGTTAAATAGAGACCCAAAATTCTCAAGTCATTTTTGGAGAACTCTTTTGTGTTGGATGGGAACCAAAGTACTATTGAACACCTATTGCCATTCCTAAACCGACGACTAGAGAGAGGTTGTCAATCATGCCCTAAGGTCATTGCTCTGAGCTGTAATGAGAAAAAACTTAGCTAACTAGGACATCTGTCTACTTATGGTAGAATTTTCTTACAGTAGGACAACACATGCCTCCATTAGATATACCCCATTTAAGGTCGTGTTTTGTTTTAACCCAAAGCTACCCCTTAATTACACTTTGATGCCCTTGACTAACCAAGAAGATCTAGAATCAAGAACCAGAGCTTAGTCCCTCCAATAGATCTGCTAACAAGTCACCTGGTACATTAACCAAGTTTCTAGGAAGTTAAAAGAGAAAAGCAAAGGAAGAAAGACCAAGTAGTTTCAACTTGGTGATCAAGTGTAGCTGCACCTAAGCAAAGAGAGATTCCCTAATAAGGGAAAGAACAAGTTGCCTGGTTGAGCTGATGGACCCTTCAAGATCCTCTAAAAGACTAACAACAACGCTTACTAATTAGAGCTGCTAGAGGTCTTCATAGTGTCCAATGTATTTAATGTTGCCAACCTCAATCCTTACTAACCCAAGGAGGACTTGGATGAGGACCAGTTGGATTTGATCCCAAATCTTAATCAACCCAGTAGGGATGATAGGAATCATACCACCAAACCCATGATTTGAGCCTAAGGTTGAGGACTAAATTGCGTAGTAAGGCGAATTCTTTCATTATACCCCATAGCTAAAGAGTTCAAGCTATTGCAATTTGTGGACCTAATGCCTTACTCAAGTCGAACCCTTTTATGCTTATCAATGGTCTCCAACTACTTACCAAAGCTACACTCAGACAATAGCTTGGCCTACTTGACCATCTACGTAGCGGACCTGAATCCGAGCTATACCGAGTACATTTGAGCCGAATTCACCCTCGAAGAGTTACCTGCTCAGCTCGGTAATGCTGAATTGTCAGCCTCAATCGACATCATTACTAGGCCATAACTAAGCTAGCAGTACAGTTTGTCTATTTTTCCAAGGGCACAACTACTGATCATTTGCCACATGTCTGAGCACCGTAAATGACAAAATCTTATATGCAAAACACTTGCTTTTGTTGATTTTTTATTTATACCCTTCAAACATTCCTTGTATCATACTTATTTTAGACATTACCCTTTTTAGTCTTTTCCATTTGTAGCAATTACCCTAATATTTTGGGTGTAAATATCTTATGTAATATGTGGCCGCAACAACATAAACAAAATAGGTATTGGATATACCTCTCTTTTGTTGAGCATTACCTTCTATTTTGCTCGTTTACTTTACTCTTATCATAACCTTAAAGTTAGGCTAGGTGGTGAGTACCCCTACTAAGTTAACTCGTATATGGTATCAAGTTAACCTTATAAGTCCTTGATAGTTTCCTAGTGCATAATATCCTTAGAGTAGATTGAGATTCACTTGTTTATTTCTTTAATCTCATGTATTTCCATCCTTGCTTTCAAGGTTTCTACAAGTTTGGACCCATCCTGATACGCTTACCTTATTTATCCTTAGAGTAGATCGTATCATGGCCCATAACTATTGCTAAGTTTGTGATGCTTTTCTGTAATGTCGCCACTTTTTCTTCTAGATTTGCAAGTCTATTTTCCAAGCTTGGATCTTAAGATACTTAGAGACTGTTGATTATGGAGAAAAAGATTTGCAACTATTAGGTCATCTGACATACTGCTTTTTCTAGGGAGGTGGTCTTGTCATCGGCCATTTAGACTTTGGAATATTCTTGATCGAAAGAATCCTCACTCATTAGCAACCTTTTTTTTTTTTTTTTTTCAAAACATTTTATTTTGAAAGAGAAAAGGATTAGCTTGAGAACTTGATAAATTATTTTACAAGGGATGATAAGAATGGGAGAAAATCTTATACTAAAAATACATGAATGAGGTATATTCACAATACTACTAACTTAGAGAAGAAAACATTTAATATTCACAAGTGTAACTTAGAAAAAAAAAATTTACAAAAGGACACTTTGTGTAGAACCTGATCATGTCTAATTATTCATTTACTGAAAAGAATGGGGAAGTCATTATTTTGTATGGAGTCCTAAGGAAAAGAAGAAAAAATACTAAGATTAAGAAATAATTCTAGTATTTACAAGCTGGAAGTTTTCTCATGTGTTGTCTTGGGAAAAAGGGAAGAGGATCTACTCTTACAAACCAAACATATTTTTAAGAAGAGCAACTAAAATAAAGAATACAAATATTTACAACCAAATGGCATAAAATAAAGAAATAGACCTTATTAATTGGATAGTTTGTAGGTTATGAGAATCCTACAAATTTGAGACTAAGAAAGGACTTTTAATTTTACAGGCTGCAAGGGTATAGACTTAAAAAAAAAAAAAGTTTCTAAATGAGGTGATTGACAAGCTTTTTTTATTTTTTCAAAGAAAGGGAGGTCTAGAGTGTCAACAATTTACCAAGTGGCAAAATTGCAACTATTATCATGTTCTAGAATTGTCTATAATATTTACAAAGAGGATGAGACGTTTTATTGATCACTTGCTAAACCCTATTTTCTTATCCTTTTGTTTTTCTTCGTCTTCTTTTTTTTTTTTTTCTTTTTTAAAGAAGACTATAAAAAGAGTACTAATTATTTTAAAGACTATGTGGCCTATTTTTAAAAATGATAGCCTAACTGATAGCAAGAAGAATTTTGTAGGAGAATTTTTTTTTTAACTTTTAATTAGAGAGGTAAAATTATTCATAGGGGATCATATATGATTATTTGCATACCTAAGTAATCATTTCTAGGAGCTAAGACTTCAAAAAAAAAAAAAAAGAATATTTCCATGTAAATAAAGAGAAGAAAAGGCACAATGTAATATAAAGGCATGTAGATGCAAATGCAAAGGACCATCGATTAAATAGTAATATGCAATATTAAGGGTTAAGGGTTGGGACTTTATCAAAATTCTATGCTTACAAAAGCTGTTTTACACAAGAATAGTATATATTGGGGAAAATTTGATATTTACCAAAAAAATAGAAATTTATAAGGAAAGGGAATTGTTACATGAGAAAGAAATTTTTACAAGGAAATTATAAATTTACAATGGAAAGGACTTAGTACTAATATACATGGAAATTATAGGGTAAATATATTATAAGACTTTTCTAATGGAATTTCGATAAAATAACAATCCTTAGTTAACAACATACCCCATTGCTATTTATTCACTAGTCCAATGGTTCATGTATGCATGAGGTGATATCTAAAAGGTTCTTAAGCTCTATAGACTAATACGTTTTCGAAGAAATGGTTCATTAGTCATAGTGAAACTTAAGTGAGGTAGCCTAATTGACCCCTAAAGATGGTTAGCCTACAACATTTGAAGCCTATATAATAGCCTTTGCCTAGGGTCCTAGGATGGTCTATTTTTAAGTATATCGACCATGCATTCATGTTGCAGTAGTTAAACTCTCCCTCCCCGTAATAAGCCCCAAAGGTTAGCTGCAGCAAAAGGTTAGTACAACTATTTACAGATATTTACAAGAAAAGAATATAATTTTAATATGGGTATTTTGAAAAATAATTCTAATTTCATAAGGTTCTAAATGGCTAGCCCTTTTGATGGTCCCTAGTGGAGTCGCCAAGTTGTTGAACTTGAATTTTCATTTTCATTTTTTTTTATTTTCCTTAATTCAATTTATATCAAACCCTATACCCATTTGATATAAACCTTCAACTAAGAATTAAGAAAAATTTGGTTTCTTTATTTTTTTAAAGAAAGGAACATTAGAGTGGTCATGGGTAGAATTGAGAAATATGATTAAATTAGAACATATTGGATAGATTAGTTCTAATTTAGCCACTAGTCTATGCTTTTCAAAATCTTTTGAAAAATTTTCAAAAAACCAATTATCAAAAGTTCAAGGCTACCTTATTAAACTCTATGGGAGTACCACCTTTAATCTTCCTAATTTAGTTTTATTTTTCGAAATATTCTTTTAAATTGAAAGATAAATTATAATTTACAACTAAATAAAATTAATTTTACCTCTAAAAGAGTAGAAATTAAGTTATTCACAAAAGGAAAAAAAAAAAAAAGAAATCCTTACTTTAAGTTGCCTCACAAGTGTCAAAGTACCCTTGAGTAGGGATTTGACTTTTCATAGTTCGATTTGAGAAAAAGTTTAGTATTTTGGTTTGTAAATTTTTGAAAGTAGTTTGCATTTACATTCTTTATCAATTTATTTATTTTTATGAATAGAAAAGTCTTTAGGAAAAGGCCTTAACCGAGTTTTTGGAATTATAAGAACACAGCAAAGTCTCATTCTTAAATAGAAAGATGTTCTCATAAAAGACAATATCTTTATTCATAAAGATATGTTTGGAAGCAAGATTAAATAACTTATATCCCTTTTGTTCCTGTACATAACCTAAGATTATACATTTGGTACCATTAGGATCAAGCTTATCATAATGAGATGTGTGTTTGGTTGCAAAACATAAGCATCCTATGGTTCTTAAATGTGTATAATCAAGTTTGTGTCCAAATAATAGCTCATAAGGAGTTTTCTACTCAAGATTTTCCATAAGCATTTGGTTTATAAGATAAGTGGTTAGCACACATTTACTCTAAAATTCTTTCAGTAGATTAGCTTGTAATCTTAAGGCTTGTGTAGTATCAAGTAGATGACTATGTTTTCTCTCAATTCTTCCATTTTGTTGAGGTGTGTAGGTCATGGTATGTTGACGTATAATTTCAAGATTATCAAACAAGGACTTTCAATTAAAAGATAAAAATTCCAATCCACTTTTAGAATGAACAATTTTAAGAGTGACTTGAAAATGATACTTAACATAACAATAACAAAAGAAAGCAGCAAGAATAGAGGAAACTTAAAATTTATTGTTAAGCATATATGTCTAAATACAACGACTAAAATCATCTAAAATAGTAAGGAAATAGTTGTCTCCACCAATAAAAGTAATATGATATGGACCCCATATATCATATGCAACAAATAGAAAGGAAATGGAGACTTACTAAAACTTTGAGTGCCTTGGCTAAATGACAAACTTCATAAAAGTGTTTCTTAGAACTAACATCAACAATATCACTCAAATGTTTCAAGGAATGAAAAGAAACATGTCCTAATCGTGAATGCATAAGTTGAGCATTATTAAGGTGAATACAAGAAGTAATTGATTAACTAGTAACAACATTACTACTAAAAGCACTACAATTATTAACTATCATTTCAAGAACATACAAGCCAAATCTAGCTTCAGCTTGTGCAATAATGATGCTTGTTCTTGGGTCTTGAAAAAGGCAAGAAGTGGAAGAGAACAACATGGTTAATTTTTGGTCATGAAGAATTCTACTCACAAACAAGAAGCTATGAGTAAAATCTGGTACATGAAGAACATGTGTAGTATTAAATTAGGTCCAATGTAATAAGTGCCTATTGTTGTAATAAGTTTAATACTACCATTAGGCAGCCTTATTGGCATAGGATCTTTATGATGGAAAGCGTCTTTGAGCAAGGATAGTGAGGAGTCATATGATCAACGGCACCTATGTAAATTATCCATGAATTATTGGTGAAATTCAAAGCATTAGCATGAAGAGTAGTGTTAGAAATAATACCTGCCACTTGTGGCATGTTGACAAAAGCTCCCTTAGCTAACTTTGCTTTCATCATTCGAATAAACTCTTACCACATACTATTGAGTAATTGTGCGTCAACTATCCTTGCAGAAGAAGTATCTGCACAATTTGCACAAGAAACAAACTCATCAGAAGGAAAACTGATCAAAAGGTGAACTAAACTGTTGATGCCTCTTCTCTGTTGTACTAAATGATACAGAGGAACCCTTTAACCCTTTATTTATTCTCTTTCTCTTATACCAATCGGGATATCAGATATTTTGGAAACAAGAGCCAATTATATAGCCTTTTTATTTGCAATAGTTACAGAATTGTTTAGACTTCATATTCTTAGCCTTTTCCTTATCAAAAGATCTTCTAATTAAGGTAATAGCAGTTAGACTAATTTCTTGTCCAACATGAACTCCTCTATTCAAAAGAAAAGCTACTGAACTTAACTCATGTTCGATAGTAACCTGCCTTCATTGCTTAATCTATTGGACTAAATAATATGCACATCCTACAATAGGTAGAGGATTCATTCCAAGAACTTGATTTCATACGTATTCATATGCATCATTCAACCCTGTTAAGAACTGCATCAATTTACTCCTTGAATCAAATTCATCTAGTTTATCTTTTAATCTATAAGTATAGTTAGGAAAACCATCAAGCATTTGCAACTCATCCCAACATTTCTTAATTTTGTTCTAGTAAGCACTGATCGACAAATTCCCTTGTTTAATTACACTTATTTCCTATTGAATTTGGTATACTAGAGGACCACCAATTTGGCTATATACTGTTCCTTTATTTCATTCCATTAATCTAGGGCGGATTGCATGTACATGTAATTTTATGATAAATTACTAGTTAAGAAGTTCATAAGCCAACACCTTACCATGTAATCTGATCTCTTCCATCTAATTAGGTTAGGTGACTGATCATTAGGTTTTTCTAAATATCCATCAATAAATCAAAGTCTTAGTTTTGCTCCTAACCCTAGCTTAACAAATCGACTCCAAGACAAATAATTTGATCCATTAAAAATTTCATTTCCTAACATCTTACTAAGATTGTCCAAAGTAGAAACATACAAAAGGATCAGTGTTAACCTGATATGTTTGCGTATTCATATTCAACAATTTTACATCATTAGAAACGATAGATTTAAGAGAGAGAGTAAAAGGTGAATCGTCAATTGAAGTTTGGATCTTAATCTACTTTGATACAATGTAAATTTGAGTCTACTGGAGACTATTACCAAAGCCAACAAGCAATAGATTGACTTCCATAAGAGCTCTGCGCAATGGTAAATGAATAGAACAACAAGTATATATGGAAGAAGTAAGTATATATTCAATTTGGATGTGGAGTATTTATATACAAGCCCTGTATAGTAACAAACTTAACTATTAGTCCATCTTAGCAAACTAAATTATGTAATTTTAGTAAGCCAATTCTAAGAAGTGATATATATAGAATATTATGTATAAGTATAAATATTAACATTGATCATCAATTTGAGTTCTTAAGACCTTCTTTTATAGTTCTTTAGCTTGAAACATGCATGGAAAGTCATCATTGGCCATGAATTTGGAGATTTCTAATTGATGGGTTTCTTTGAAAAAAAAATTGAATCCATGATGATATGATACAATTTAGGTGTAATTGATGGTTAAATGAGATCTATGATCATTTTTTCTTACTCCAATTATAGTAAATAAGGTTTATTTTTGCTCGAATTTGGTGCATATCTAAGGAGTTAGTATCATATGACATGATTTTTTCTTATTTTCAACTACGATTTTGATCCTCATAATGCTTATTTGAATAGGATATGGGCAAAAATTAAATCTTGCATTTTGTTTACTGAAAAATAGTGAAAAACTAAGTAAAAATGGATAAAAAAATTAAGAGGTTGTGTGGCCATTTTCTTTTCCTCAGTTTCTGCTATTTTGAACTCTACTAGACAATAATGGCATTAGTTAACACACCTCGCTAACCAAGAAGCACCATGTAGTGCATTGAACTTGAAACTTGTAAAAAAACAAATAAAGAAAAAGAAAACCCTCAATACTCTCTACCAGAATCGAACCTATGACCTACAATACGTATCAAGACTTAACCCTTAACCAACTAAACTAAGATAATTCTTGATTTTGTCCCAACAAAAATCTAATTGAATATATTTTTTAGCCAATAAGGCTAATGATCTTCGAGCCTTGAAAGTCAAAATAAGCTTTTTAAGTCTTGGGAAATGAATTTATTCTTGTAGGTAATTATTAAGTCTAATAGGCATATGTGAAAAGTTACTTTCACAATTGGACTAAATTGGTAAAATTACAAGCTTAATTTCTTCTAGTGCTCGATTTTACTATTGGTCATAAAATAATCAATTTACATCCAATTGAGGCATCATTTGAAACCTCAATTAACTTAGATTATCCACTTATAGATTTTTTTAAGAGCAATTCATCTACTTTAAATTGGGTTAAAAACCAACAGCTTAAGGTGGAGGTAGACACTCTTAGACAGTGGGTTTAAAATAACCCTCTATCACCATAAAATAGCTCTTAAGAGGCTAATATTTCCTCTCAACCTGTAAACACTCCACCTATAAAGAGCAGGTAAAGTAATCAAGCTCCTACCAACAACCTTATGTATTGGCTCTAGAAGATACCCTCTAGACTAGCTTGATCTCATGATCAAACATGTCACTAACATTGATAAGTCTAAACAAAGCAACCTATGAGATACCTAAACAGAGGGAAAAATCCCTTTTTTCATGCAATTTGAGATGAGCCCATTCCTGCTTAAATAGGAATCTTACAATTGGAGCTATGTGATGGGACTATCGACCCCATTACTTAGTTATCTTACTACCATGGTCAAAGTTACTCCATAGTATCTCCTATGCCATGGACAACAAGGCCTTCCTTAGAAACCTTACAAAGGAACTTGAAATAGCACTTAGGCCTCCAGCTAAGCCTAGTATCTAGCTTAAAGGAACTCATAAAAGTGTTTCTCTAACACTTCATGACCAGTAAATAACCTATGAAAGATAGCTCATCCTTTAACCTGATTCACTACTAACATGACTAGACTCTTTAAGAGTATGTGGCAAGATTTTTTGCTACCATGATCAAGATTCAAAATCTTGACATGAACATTGCACTTAAGTCCATTGTTATGGGATTAAAAGACCATTGCCAATGCTTATACTCCATCATAATGAAATGCCCTAAAGACTTAGCTCAATTCCATGCTTGAGTAGCAAAGTACATTAGTTAGGAGGACAACATCCTTGAATATGGCCATAAACACATAATGATCATATGCTCGTGACTACTTTAGGCTTTCTCATAGATGAAAGGATATTTTAAAATGTGTTAATGTTACAGTTTACACCTCAACTTTACCACTTTTTGTAATTAAATACCTAAAGCTTTAACTTATCTAATTATACACTCAATTGAAGATTTAATTATCATGATTTACACCTCAATTAATTCCATTATATACTATCAGTCTAGTTAACTTGATTAACCAATGATATAACTACATACAATCTTCGGGACCTACACGACCTCCTATAAGTGATTATCGGCCACTCCTAACAAAACAATGAGTTATGATACACTTCAAAAGTATAGGTCGTGAGACCTACGAACAGTTGTAGCTAGTCACCTATGTCCTTATAAGGGTTGCATGAACCTACAAAGGTTGTGAGTAGCCATCTTGTTGGCTAATCGTACTGGCTTGACTAATTGTATGAATTGAAGTTAATTGAGATATAAACCGTAATAATTAAATCTTCAATTAGGTATATAATTAAATAAGTCAAAACTTTATATGTATAATTATTAAAAGTAATAAAGTTGACGTATAAACTGCGACATTGCCTCTTTTAAAATTTATGTTATACAATGAATTAATAAAGGATGACTAACTGTATGGAAAGTTAATATCATATATCAATCTCATGGGACTTTCTTGTAAATAAATTGCTAGCATAAATGTAACACATAAATAGTATCCTATTTCATTAAAAGATAGGTATTTGAACACAAATTTCCACATGGCAACATAACTATACCACTATAGGTTAGTCTATAACCCATGTACATTACCCTAGAACAATTAATCTCAACTGATGCGTTATATACATGATTAATTGCTAACTTTAAACACATGTTGTACAACATCAAACTAGTCACTTACATGGAATGTGCTAATCAAGCTTTAAATCCATCTCCATATGCTTAATTAAGAATCATTCCAAAAATAGAGAGCATCCAATTAATCCTAATTAAACTGAGTATAAACTAGCTTAGTCAATTGAACTAAGTTAACAAATGAAACATTAGGTTTCGATTAAGTTCAATTAATTGTTATGTAGTTTGGTCAAGTAAACTATTACAAACTTGAACATTTTATCGTCTCACCCCATTAGCGACTATTTAGTGCTAGGCCAATAAATATTCTTGGAATTTAAGAACTAAAAATGTTGAAGAACTCGAAATTTATCCTCTTGAATCCTTTCTTTGTTTTCCCATCTGATTTGGTAGTTGGCTTTAATTTATGCTACTCATTTCAGTACTGTTAAACCATATTTAGATTTCAATGCTTTGATAGATTTAAGTCTACGAATTAGCAATTTTATTTGCTAAACAACCACTTGGCTTAAATCTATTTTAATTCGGTTTCTATCAATCCAATTCAAAAAAGATTATGTTCATTGTTAATCTTTCATTAATTACCTTATAATTTTGAATATCAAAATACTTCAATATGCTAAGGGCATTGTAATCCAATGATATCACCACTAGTCTTTTATTGGGATGGACTGAGATTTGAATACCATCTACCTTGCCCCCTTGCTAAGTTGTAAAATAGTTAGCAAAAAAAGAAAAAAATAAAGAAAAAAAGAAAAGTAGAGAAAAAGAAAGAAAAAAGAAAAAAACTCTAATTCATTAGTTTGATCAAACAATAATTTCTCTACAGGTTCTAAATTCATTGGGCTTTCTAGAATAGAAAAGACAACAAATAATTAAGCATAAGAAATAAGAATTAACGAAAGAGGAAAAGCAACACAAATCACTAACCTTGATAGATGATTTAATGTTGGAGCTCCTAACTTAGATGGATTTAAAACTCAAAGAGCATGATAAAAAATCAAAAGCTTATTAACGAAGAGTGTAGCTTTTGCTTCATTTAGTTTTAAAGGCACAAATAACTAGTTTACCCTTGATTAAGGTGTGTTTATAAAGAAGTAATTAAAGAAGGTGTTTATGATGTGTTACAGTCCCATATGGGAAAGTAACATAAACTAAATATTGTACTTAAGTCTAAAGGGCTCTCCCAACTATCAAGTTAATCTTTTGGGTTGGGCTCCCTTTTTGGGCTTGGGTCATAACATTTGGTTCTCTCATTGAGAGGGTTAACTCTATGGAAGGGGTAGCTTGGAAAAGGAGCAACCTAGAAAAGGAGCAACTTAGGAAAGGGTTACCTGATGAAGTAGAGTGTGAATTACTCAAAGTAAAAGCTACTTAGAGTAAGCAGTCTAAAGTGAAAACTACTCAGAGTGGGCAATCCAAAGTAGGCCAACATGAGCGTTAGCTTTCAAAAGGGGGTGGTGATGTTACAATCTCACATAGGAAAGTAACATGAACTCAGTATTGTACTTAAGTTTAAAGAACTCTCTCACCTATTAAGTTAGTCTTTTGGGTTGGGCTCTCTCCTTGAGCTTGGGTTATAAGATGGTCCTAAGTACCTCTTCTTTCAAAGTAACTCTATACTTTATAATATAGTACTTTACAAAATTACTTAGTAATTTTTAAAATCTTTTATAAGTTTCATATTATAGTTACTTTTTACATAAAATATTTTTTATAGTAAATTATAGATACATGCACTTATTTGAGTTGGTCTTTCTCCTTCAATGCATAATTTCTATTGTGAAATCAGTGAATGACAAGTATGTTTGGCTGAAGCTTGCTTCATGTAGAACAAGGGTAGGGGTGCTTTACTGTTCATTGTTTGGAATGAGTATCCATAAACCTTCATTTTCCTTTTACCCCCTACCGTCTTTTCTTTCTTTCTTCTTTTTTCTTTTTGTAATGTTAGTTTTTTTTCTTCTCCTTTTAATTTAATTTATTTATTTAAATATGACTAAAAATTATTTAATATAGAATCAACTAGAAAAATATTGCCATATGCACCTTATGTAAGATTAAAAAAACATGATTATGTGTTTATTAAAAAAAATTACATGTCATGTATTTACAAAAGTACTAAAAGTTAAGCCACATATTTGTAATTTACCTTTTTTTTAATTCTTGAATAATTATTTTATTACTATTATATATTATAATAACTCTATTTTATCTTTTATTACTAAAAAATTAAGAAAAAAAATAGAGAAAGGCCATTACTTTAAAGAAATGGCACAAATACGTAGACACGTCTAACATCCTTATTAGGCTTGAAGTCATTAAAAATGTAAAAGAATTTGTAGGCAAAGGTACTTGTATAAGCAATTGGGCACCGTTAAGCAATACATGTTACTTTAACTTTATAAGTTCCAATTGCTGGAAAAGTACACTTTTATTACTTAATGTTTACCTACTTTTCTTTTTCTGTCTTGAATCTTTTTTTTCCCTTCTATTTTAGTCATTGATATTTTCAAAATCTTATAAAAATAGGACTTTCAACAAATTTTTATTAGGTTTTTAGTCTATCTATTATATGTATTGACTTCAAAATGGTCTATAATAATTAATTTAAAAAATTATAACATTTACATTTGTTTACATAATATAATAAAAATGAAATTAAATAAAATTATTGATATAATATAAATAAAAATAGTAAAAAGTACAAAAAAAAAATTCAAAGCAAGAAAAGGAGATTGGAAAAAATTGAATATACCTTGACCATCTTGACAAATTAGTCCATGACTAATTGGTAGCTAATACATGCTCAAAATGGATGGAAAATCTAACGTAATAAATGGAAATCTTATTTTTTTAAGATTTTGAAGACGTTAAGGATTCAAACATAAGGGGGAGAAAAAGATTTAGAACTCAAATAGAGAGGTAGATAAATGTTGAGGACTAAAAGTGTACTTTTTGTAGATTTGCAAGGATTTGTTTTAGTCATAAACAATGAAAGGAAAATTAAAGTTTATTGAAATGTTATTTTGCAGAAAAATGACTGTACAACTTCACTATTAAAAGAGCTGCTGTTTATATATAACAATCTAGCTTAACTAGCTAACTAACTAACCTAACCAATGAGCTATTAATAGCTATACACGAGCTAGTAAAAATAGCTTGAGGTGGAAAATAAAATAAATATAAAATGATGACATGTATAATCTATTATCCCTCTTACAACATACACACTCCGCCTTCCTTCAAGTTAGTGATGCTTGAAGAACTGACTTAGATCTAAGAAACAACAAGCGAGGTTCAGGTAGTAACATAGTACAAATATCTATAAGTTGAAATTTAGCTAGTATGTAATAAGTAGAAAGAAAGCCAGAGGTGACACGAACTTGCATGAAGTGGATGTCGATATCAATGTGCTTCATTCTAGCATGGTAATAAGGATTTTGTGCAATTAAGATGGTGGATTTGTTGTCACATTTTAATGAAACAAGAAGAGACATTGGGATGCAAAGGTCTCAAAGGATACAGAATGTCCATAGCACTTCCTTAGTTACTATTGCAAAACTTCTGTACTCTTCCTTAGTTAACAAAGTGGAAACAGTGTTTTGTTTTTTCGTTTTCCAAGACACAAGAGCAGAGCTAAGGAAGACACAGTAGTTGTTGATTGATTTTCGATCAATGTGCTTTGCAACCCAATGTGAATTTGAAAAAGTAAGGAAACATAAGTCATTTTCAGTTGAATAAAATAAGCAATGTGACAAAGCACCTTTGAGATATCTAAGGATGTATGTTGCTACTTGCAAATGAGGGATACATAGCTTAGACATAAACTTATTGAGGTAATGAACTACAATGCTTATGTCAGGTCTAGTAAAAGTAATGTAAGATAAGTGTCCTATAAGTCTACAGAATGAAGTAAGATTGTCTAACAACTCACCTTGCTCATTCTCTAACTTCAAATCAATAGGTAAGGGAGTATTAGCAGGTTTAGATATGGCATACCTGATTCAGTCAAAATGTTTACCAAAAATTTATATTGATTGATAAAGCAACTATTATTAGTCCTGCACAATTCAATTCCCAAAACATATCTGGCAAGGCCCAAGTCCTTGATAGTGAAAGCATGATGTAATTGAGCTTTCAAAGAAGCAATTAAATAAACATTAGAACCTATTATGAGGATATTATTCACATAGAACAATAAAGCAATAAAGCCAAAAGTATTTTGAAAAATGAATGACAAAGTATCTTGCTTAGACTATGAATACCTAAGTGATAATAAAAACTGAGATATTTCTAAGTACCACTACCTAAACACCTGTTTGAGCCATTACAAGGACCTCTTTAACCTACAAACTTGATTGGATTTAGCTTTATTGTAACCTTTAGGAGGTATCTTGTAAATCTTTTCATTTAAAAATTAATGCAAAAACGCATTATTCACATTGATTTGGTGTAAAGGCCATGACTTAGCAATAGCTATTACAATCAAAATGCATATGATATGCAACTCAGCAACAAGGGAAAAAGTGTCATGAAATTCCTTACCTTTAACTTAAGCATACCCTTTATCTACTAACCAAGTTTTGTATCTTTCGACACTCCCATTAAGCTCATATTTGATCTTGTAAATCCATTTACAACCTATAAGTTTTTTGTTTTTAGGAAACTCAATTAACTCCCAATTATCATTACTCTTAAGTGCACTTAATTATATTTCCATGGCATCCACCCACTCCTTATGCTTTATTGTGTATGAGTAATAAGATGGTTCTTTAATAGTCAACATATTAGCAAAGGAGAGCATATGATCCTTAGAGAAATGTTTGAATGAATGAGGATCACATAGAGGATACTTAACATAATGTGAAAGAGTAGCAATAGCAATAATGGCATTAGTATTAGGTTATAAAGAATGAACTGTATATACAAAGTCTTTGAGCCAAGAAGGAGGATATCTAGACCTAATATACTTTCGAATAGGTCCAAAAACATTAGGGCTTATGTTAGAGCAAGAAGAACCATTTCTATCTTCTACTTGACCATAATTCCTATCAGAATGAATAGTATCACTATCATCATCAATTTGTAGAGATGGATCAAACATTATAATGTCCATAAACTGAGTAATATAAAAAGTAAGCTTAGTTTCAATAAGTCGATCAGCTTTAAAAGGGAAAACATCCTCAAAGAAAACAACATCCTTACTAGGATTTGTTTTGTTTGAAGATTATATACTTTATATCCCTTTTGACCATTAAGATATCCAAGAAATACACATTTAGAAGCTTTAAGGTCAAATTTATCTCTTTTTGTAATAAATCAACAACAAAGCACGATCACCCCATTACCCTAAGATTGTCATTTTAGGAGGTTTATTAAACAACATTTCAAATGGTGTCTTCCAATCTAGAACATGCGTGGGCATAAGATTTATAAGAAAAGTAGTAATGAGTATGCATTCACCCTAAAAAGACTTAGGTAAGTTTGCATAAAGTCTAAGAGCTCTAGAAGTATCTAATAAGTGTTAATGCTTCCTTTCTACCCTACCATTTTTTTAGGGTGTATAAGGAGTATTATCTTGATGTACAATACCATCATGTAGCAAATCTTTCCATTTGTTCATCATAAACTCTCCTCCATTATTAGTTCCAATAACTTTAAGTATGGTGTAAGAATGATTGGTTATATATTTAAAGAATTGACCAAGAATAGAACAAAGTTGATACTTATGATGCAGCAAATAACTCTAAGTTACTCTATAAAAATCATCTATAATGGTAACAAAGTAATAAGCACCACATAAAGAAAAAACATGATAAGGATCCCAAACATTAACATGAAGTAATTTAAAAGTACAAGATGATTTATTAGAGTTGGGATATAAAGGATTTCTATAAAATTTTGCCTCTTGACAAGTGAAGCATCAAAATTTATTAAAGTTCAATGTTTACAAAAATCTAAATGTTGTAACTTTCAAATGGATGCATGTCCTAATCTATTGTAGATTAGACTAACATCCTTATTTTCTAAGACAAATGACTTAGATGACAAATAATTTGAATTGCTACTAACAAAAGAAAGACTACTAGATCTAAGTATATACAATCCATTCAAAGCCTTTGTTGAAGCCATCACTTTATGTAAGGTGAAGTCCTAAAAGATGTAAGATTGTTTATCAAAAATCGCTTGTAAAGAACATTCATTTATAGGATGTTGCACTATAACAAGCTACAAATGAATTGAGGCATGAACAGAACATGAAAAGGAGTAAGTGCAAATGAAAGTTGAATACAACTAACTTTATCTACATAAAGAATATTGCCATTGGGCAGTTTTATGGAAATAAGTACTACTAATTGATGAACATAAAAAAGGATATCAAAAATTGGAGTGATATTATTAGAGATCTTAGTATTAACTATCCAAAAACTTGGATTATTATTTATAGCATTAAAACATGAAGTATTAGATAGGGAAATAGAAATACCTACATGAGCTACACTTGCAATTATAGATGAAGAATCTTCTTTGTCTTTGAACAATCTAAACATTTCCTTGCAAGTGTCTTGCATCATTTGCTTGTCTAAGCGCTTGTGGCTGCTATCATGAGAAATGCTATTTTCTATTGGCTCATTAAAGTGAGTGTCAAACACATTTTTACGAGCAATGACTATGTTATCTATTTTATTTTTTTATGGGAATAAATCTTCCTACCTTTATACCACTTTGGATATCTAACAAGCTAGAAATAAGAATCAATTAAATGTCCCTCACCTTTGCAATATTATAGAATAATCCTTTCATTAACTTCTTTTTATCAGTTGAAAGTTTAAATCCTATACTAGCATTGGTTAAAGAACTATTTCTGCTAGTAGAAAAGGTAGAAACATCAAGATTTGAACTAAATGTACTAGTCACTTATCTTTGTTTTTCAATTTGTTGCATAAGGTAGTAAGCATGATTTACAGATGGTATTGGCATAGTGGATAAAACCTTGCTTCAAATTCCATCATAGGCCTCATTGAGTCCCATCAAAAATTTAATTAGCTACTCATGAGACTCATATTCTGTTATTTTCTCTTTGAAACTACATGTACAACAATCACTCTTCCACAATCACACATAGGAATTGATCTTAGCTCTTGCAATTCATGCCAATAATGTTTAAGCTTGTTAAAATACACATTTACAATTTGATTATTTTGCCTTAAGTTTTTAATGTCATGTTGAATCTGAAACACTCATGGTTCGTTAGCTACGCCATGCTACTTTTTAACATCTTACCACAATTTAAACGTAAACATTGTATAAATTTTTTTTTGCACCATCTCACTAATCATGGAATGATGTAGCTAAGATCTAACCATATAATCACATTTATCCCACTTTATCATATCAAGTGAATTTTCCTCTAGTTTCCTAAATGTGCTATTTATAAATCTTGTCTTAACTTTGGCACCAAGACTTAGCTTCACTGATTCATGTAGTTTATGCTATTGAATAAAATGTTGCCTATAGACATACATAGACTATCTAAAACCAGAAATGAAATACAGATCATTCATGGCTGTGTCATTTTGATCAATCATTGTTGACTAATTAGACTCTAATGACAATCTGATAGTATGAATTGTTGCAATAACATGAAAATCACTTGGAAAGTCGCTTTGATACTATATGCAAATTTGCAACGATTTGTCTCAGTCATAACAATGAAAGGAAAATTAGGATTTATTGAAATGTTATTCTATAGAAAAATGATTATACAACTTCACTATCGAAAGAGATGCTGTTTATATACAACAATCTAGCATAACTAATTGATTAATTAACCTAACTAATGAGTTATTAATTGCTATATACGAACTAGTAAAAATAGGCTGAGGTGGAAAATAAAATAAATACAAAAGAAAAAATTATAATGGAGAGGATCAACGTATAGTGATAGGTTGAAATAAGGGATCAATGAGTGAATATTTTGCAAAATTTAGATAAGAGATCAATTTTTCATAAAACGGTTTAAATAAGGTATTCATAATAATTAATTCAGAGAATTATTTGAACTATTTATGGAACTTTGATATCTTATTTAAGTTTATATTAAATGTTGATTTTCTCCATTATAATTCTCCCAAATATCAAATGATGATATGTATAATCTATCATACTTTCCCCTTGAAGTGTGGAGTAAGAACCTCTAGTAAACATGCTCTTACTCATTTTACTCTAAATTGGTTTAATATTCTGGTGTAATTTATCATTGTTGAAGAGGCTACAAATTGATGTTTGCTATGATTTAGTAAATTCATAATTACTTGTAATTATGTGTAATTTTCTTTAAATATCTTTTATGGTTTTTTTTTTCTTTTTCTTTTTTGCCAATAAATATCTTCTAAGGTTGAAGTTTGAAATTCTATAGATGCTTATCGTAGAGATATCATTTGTTGTATTATTTATAGAGAATATTTTATGCATCTTAAACTCTTAACATCTAACGTGGTAGGTTGATGCATCTACGGATTTTGGGCTATTATAGGCTTTTTATTTTTGTTGTTGCCTATACTTTTTTTTCTTTTTTGGGCCAAACACCTACTACCTGTACATATTAGAACTATTGAAGCACAGGAGAATTGAAATTGGTGAAATACTATACCTTTATATTATAGCGATTTTAACTGTTATCACTTTGTTTAGAATATTTAAAACATACATGTAATTATTGAAAAACCACGAAGGAAAAGCGGGTTTGCTATAAGCTTTGGTTTGACTGGACTTTAGCACACGACATTCTGACAAAAGAGCCCCTCGCCATCTACTGGTCATTGTTCAAAAATTCCAAGAATAAAAAGGTTACTTGGACTCACATCCCATCAAGAGGAAAAAGAAATGAACATGCACGACACAGGAGTTCGATCAAATTGTCCGAAATTTCCAAGACAACCTTGACACACTTCTTCTTCTACTAAAAAATAACCATTCTTTATTCTGTATTTCACAAAATCCATACACATCACGTCCAACAATCTTTTGGCATCACTTGGCCACCAGAATAGAAGGATAATGAGGCTTCCTAATTTGACCAAATTTCCAATAGTGCCATAGCCGTCAATGCGATAAAGATGACGAGACTACGCCTGCCACTGCCAGCTTCATGCATACAACAATAGAGACCTTCAATTAATAGCGGCTTTTCAATAGCTGTGCTTTTATTGCGAATTTACAGTGGTATTTCTATTTTCAGTGGGTATCCATGACATGAAGTTTTTTTCTTGTTATAGTAATAATTTATACATTAAGGACGCTATAAAACTTCATGTAAAGGCGGCCATATAATACTCCTTGTTACACAATAGCGTGGTGCCTTTTGTCACTGTCATATATATACGTGTATATATATATATATTACAAATTCTAATTAAAAAGTGTCACTAAAGTACAAACTATTGTTACATAAAATAAAAGATTATTATAGTAAATACATTTTAAAAATATGATTGCTATAAAAAATTGACAATTGGAATAAATATTTACAAGGGGAAATTGAAAAAGCTTTCCTCTCTCCTCCTTTTTGAACTTTCGCTGTAATGCGGATTCATCCTCAAAACTCTTAAAATGAGTTTTATGACTCTCTAAACTTTTAACATTTTCTATTAAAAAAGGTATTGATGGATTTTTTATTAAAATTTAGTTTTGTACAATGCATATGCCTTTTTTATTGCATAATATATTATTGATGATAATGTATTTTGAGATTTAATAGCTACTCCATTCTTTTTATTATTACATATTAAAGATTAATATAAGATACTTAAATTATATGAAAGGAACATATTTTCTAATAGAAATCTTGTGCAACTATTTGATGCATTTCATAGTATGCATAAAATGAATATGGTAAGAAGTATGTAGCAAAAACATTTTCTTTTTTATTTTTTTTCTAAATACTTACATAATGTCTTTATAAATGTTTTACGATAAGTTACATGGCCATAAATTGGCATTAGCAAGAGATAATTACATTGCCGAAATTTATTGTAGGAAATAAAAAAGTATTTATAACATTTTATGGTAATTAAAAAATATATTTTTAGTCAAAAACTTATATATTACAACAATCATATTTTTCTTTAATTTGAAAAGTGAATATACCTTAGTTAGTAATTAGTTCTAATTTCATGAAATATAAAATAACAATTAAATTATTGTTGTATCGTTTCCTATTTTTATTAATGCATTGATTAAAATTTATTGTGAGGATTCGACATATAAATGACTAGATGATGTAAAAGAATCGCATTATGTTTTAGAATAATTGATGATAATGTTAAGGAATATCAAAGTTAAGAAGATAATTTATGATTCAAAATATGTATATACAAATCAAAACAATTAAGGTTTTGAAAATTCAATCATGAGAATCAAGGTAATTTTTTTTATTGTATATGAAGCATTAATTAAGATGGAAATTAAATATAACTTTTATCTAATTGAATGATTGTCTAATTTATATAATATATACAAATATATAATATATTATTTGTCAAAAAAAAAAATTCAAACAATGATAAATAGTATATCTTATATATGGTATTATGATATGTAATCTATATTGTTTAAGGCCCACTAGACTTATGCTTTCCTTTTCAAAATTTCCCTAATAGCATCTGCCATTTGAATTTTAATTTTATCAAACTATCCTTAAATGCTTAATAATATTAATGAATCATTAGTAGCTCAATGTCGCTATAGTAAAGATCAACATATGTTAGAATGGTGTTTTGCATAATTAAGCTCCCCTAACATAAAAAATCTCAACTAAAATGGCAATTTCCTAATATTGCTATAATTTCCATAATTCCCTTCTTTTTTAATTATGAAATAATTGCATCCCATTTCATTTGTCCCTTCAACATCCCATCTCTTTTTATAATTTTCTTCACCAAATTGTCTTTTTCTTTCTCAACAACACCGCCAAAACATCACTGTTATGAATCTTAAGGAATACTTTCGCTTATGTGATTTTTTTGTCAATTAATACTTAGTTTGATTATAACTTTTCATAATCATTATAAAACCTATATTGCAATTTATTCAATCACCATTTGATCTATTTTTCAATATACTTTATTATCACCTTAATATTATTTTATATGTGTAGTTTCAAATCTCTTTTTTAATTAACTAATGTCTCCTTCTAATGAACTTTCAAAATAATTTACTTGTCATTTAGAAAACAAACTTTTAATATGTAAAAAACGATGTCATTATTATAACTTAATTAAAGAAAAGAGCATGTGTACACCATGGAAAATATATCATTTATTAAATAAAAAATATGGTTATATATGATACAAATATAGAAATAAACAATACCGTATGAATAGTAGTCTTTTTCTATGTTTATACTTATATATATATATATATATATATCTATTTAGAACATAATATATGCAAAGCTTGTAAAAATACTTTGAATTTTAAATATTAATAATTGTACTAAGATGTAATAAGGTTTAAGTGGTTAGGGCAACAATGGAATTCTATTCTTATTTTATATAAAGCCTCTTTTTACCTACGATCTCATTTTGCAATTTCTTTGTATTGTAAGACTCTATACTAAGAATTCAATAAACCTAAAGCACAGAGGGAAGACTCTTTCCATTGTTGTGAATTATATTATATGAAGGCTTAGATTTTTCTAATTTTGTGATTGTTTGTTTTGGTTAGATAGACAATTATCAGAGTTTCAATTGTAAGATTAGTGGGAAAACTCCAATCGGTAAGTTTGCAATCTTTATGAGGAAAAAGAAACTCTGAGAATTTGATTTTGATTGTGATCTTTTATTTGAATGATCTCTTATCTTTCGTTATGGCATGTTTGCAAGGGTTGACATTAACGAGTTGAGGTTTGTATAACCTTAAATCCATTCTTTATTATCCACATTTGGTACTATAATTCATAAGACACATCATAGTGCCTATGGTTATGGTCAACAATTGGAGTTAAGGGTTTGAAAGAGTAGAAGGAGTTTTGATTGGAATTTGAACTAGTGCATAAAAAAAAAAAGGGAATCGAAGGATAGTATACATCATGATCAAGTATACACCATGTACATTTTGAGGGAGTAGCTAACACACGGCATGTACAAGCACAACACATTGTGTGTTATATTTTAGGTGAACACAGCGTGTACATGTATAATACGCAGTATATTGTTTCTTCTTTTAGGGTAATATAAGGCGTGCATGGTTCACACCTTTTTTTCCTCTCGAACATAACTTTTTATTTATTTATTTTAACTATTGTTTTATTTCAATAAAAAAATTAACTAATAAAATCATAATTCTAACTTATTAGCTACATAAAAAGTTAACTATAGACTTCTAAGTTGCACCCATCTATAAGTCAAGATTAGGCTAGTAAATGACTAGTGAAAAAAAAAAATCAATAATAATAAAATAAGATGTTTAAGTCATGCCATGAAAATAGTTCATTAAAAATAAGTTACTTTAATGCTATATTTTAGGTGTAGAAATTGAATCTGATACCAAAGTAATTGGTTTCATTTGTGTGGATTCAAGTATGTGTTTCTCATGCTTGTTGATTGTGTTTGTTAAGTTTAGAAATAAAATGAATCTAATAACTATCTGACTCATAATGAATTGCTTGCTACTGATACATGGCTTAATTTGGTGATTCATTCCTAGAGTATATTCTTATGATCTGTGAGTGGCATTATCAATAATGGAATTACTCTTAGATATGATTAATGGTAGATTTAGGGTTATAAAACCTAAGCGGTGAACTTGTAACAATTTAGAGAGGTGTAGAGACCGTGAGATGGTAAACTGCTGTCAATAAAATTAGTGAAGACTAGGAAGGTGTGTAGACCTTGTGATGGTGAACTTCTAATGGTAAGAAGTGTAATAGGGTGGTGTCGAGGCCTCAAGAGGTGAATTTATGCATGTAGTGTAGCTTGGGGCCATTATGGCATTCCCATTTCAAACATTGTGATCGAGATAGTATCCCTTTATTATATGTAGGACTAATATTGAATTGGATACCAAAGTAATTAGTTAAAGTTATGTGAATTCAAGAATATGTTTACTGTATTTGTTGGTTGTGCTTGTTAGGCTTAAAAATAAAATGAATTTAATAACTATTTAATTGATAATGAATTGCTCATTGCGTATGTGTGACTCAATCTAGTGATGAAGTCATAGAAGATACCCTTATGATCCTTAAGTGGAGTTATTCCTAGTGGAGTTACTCTTGAATATGATTAAGGATAGATTTATTGTTATAGGACTAAGGTGGTGAACCTATAATGATTTAAGAAGGTGTTAGGTTTATGAGATGGTTAACCCTTATTAGTAGAATTGGTGAGGATTAGGAAGGTGTAGGGATCATGTGATAATGAACTTCTATCGATAAAGAGCATAATGTTAAGGTAGTGTCAGGGCCTTTGAGGCGAACATAGGAGATGCATGGGTTAGAAGGTATAGTTTGGGTCTAACTCGAGTTTGGTCCAAGTTAGATCCTTGGGTTAGAGTCGGGTTGGATTTGGAGCATGAGTTTAAATGCGGGTTATTGGTTGGATTTGAGTTCTTGGGTCAGGTCACATGCAGTAGCTTAGAGAAGGCATTTCGGAGGCCGTTCCAGTAGCTAAAATGATTGGGAAAGGGTGGTTTTGTATGTATTATATTGAACTTTGGGGGGGTTTTTTTATGCTACCATCTTTGGTGGCCACCTGGTGATGGTCGCAGTGGTGGTGTGCTATTTGAGTTGGTGAAGGTACTCGATGGAGGGGTCGTAGTCATAGGTGGCCGAGGAAGTGTGTTCGAATGGCGACGGCGGTGAATGGGCGAGTGTGCATAGTGGGGTTAGAGTATAGCTTTGCGTCTGATGGTGGCCGTAGTTAGCGAAAGAGAAGCTTGTGGGTCGGTATGTGTGTTTGGGATGGTGTGCGTGCGTTGTGCAATCGAGTGGCTATAGGTCATACTTGTGTGTGTGTAGGGGGTGTGGTCTACAATCCGAATGGGTGAGCATAGTTCGGCTGAGAGAAGGTTCTTGTGTGTAGGTATGGTTTTGTTGGTGAAGGCCTAGAGAGAGTGGTCAGGGGGTGAAGGTGGTATATAGTAGCTATGGTTGGTAAAGAATCAAGCTGAGAGTAGTGTGAGTGTACGAGGTGGTGTGTGTGAGTAAGAGGAGGCTAGGAGTGGTGTGGACATTGTGGGAGAGATAGTAGCTAAGAAAGAGAAAGAGTGTGTGTGTGCGTGTATGTGTGTAAAGAGACAATGAAGAGAGGGAGGGGATTGATTAGAGAATGGGCCCCACCTCCTCTACTGTGATTTTTTTTTTTGAAAAATTTCAATCCCCCCTCTCTAGTTTTCCAATGTCCCCGTCTGTCCGTATGTGTTAGTTTTTATAATGAGGAACAAAAAAGGAAAAGGAAGGAAGGAAAAAAGGGAAAGAAATTTAGTTGTCATAACAAATTGCAACGCGCTACGTGTCATAATTAGACATGTGGCCTAATGATGTTTTAACATGTAGCAATATATGGATTTTAAATAAAGAAAAAGTTAAAAAACCATCTTCATGCTTCTAGTAGGTTTCAAACCCTTGTCCTTTAACTTAATCCATGCACTTAGTCCATGTGTTTTACCATTAAACTGTTGGCCTATACTTTGTTCATATGTATAATTAAATTGTACATATGAATCAGGTCAGCTTGGGCTAGATTTAAATTTAAGTCTAGGTCTAATGGCCTTTTATTCAAAGTCTAATTAAATTAAAAATCTACTTTATCTAAGCAACTTAAAAAATTATTATTTTCTAAATTCCTTATTTTTTAAAAAAATTTTCTATGAATTTTCAAATTTCTTATATATTTTCCTAAATTTTTTCATTTTTTTCTATTTTTTTTTCTAAATTTCTTATTTTTTCGTGTTTTTTTTCCTATTTTCCTTTTATTTGTATTTTTCTAGAATTCTTATTTTTTCTAAATGTCTTCATTTTTTAAGGTTTTCTTTAATTTTCTATTTTTTTTAACTTTTTCTAATTTAGGACCTTATAACCAAATTTGAAAAATAAAAGGGGGCAACAATTAGATGTCTACAAGTGTCTACAAGCGTCTACAACTACGTTGCTTTTTTCCTACTTATATTTAATTACAAAATTGAATCCCTTAAGAAATTCAGCTCGCCTCACCTGTCGCTTTAACAACTTGGTCTAGCTTCGAAGGTATCTCAGCAATTCATGGTCAGTATATATGATAAATTCTCACGGTAGTAAATAATGTTGCCATACTTACATTGCTCAGATCGGTACCAAAAGTTTCTTGTCATATACGAAGTAGTTTAGCTGTGGTCCTTAGAGTTTCTCACTATAGAAGACAATTGCTTAGCCTTCCTACATTAGGACAATGCCTATTCCAATGCCCAATGCATTGTATTCTAGCTTAAAAATTTTATCGAAGTCAAGTAGTACTAATATCAGGGTGAAGGTCAGCCTTTCTTTTATGTCAACAAAACTCTTCTCCTCCCTTTCTTCCCATTAGAAGTTGATGTTTTTCTTCATTAGTTTAATAAGTGGTGCAGCGAAGGTATTGAAATTCCTGATGAATCTTCTATAAAATGAAACTAGTATGTAGAAACTTCTTATGTCAGCACAAGTAGTAGGCATCAACCACTCAACAATTGCTTTGATCTTCTCATCATCAACTCGCAAGCCTCTTATACTGACTATATAACCCAAGAATACCACTTCCTCTTAACAAAAACAACATTTCTTTAAATTACTAAATAGTTTCTCGGCACGGAGGATATCTAGGACTGCTCTAAGATGTTTACAGTGACTCGGCATGTTGGCATTGTATGCCAAGATGTCGTTAAAGTACACCATGATACACTTCCCTATGAGATATCTCAATACATGGTTCATAAGTCTCGTGAAAGTGCTTGGGGCGTTCGATAAGTTGAAGGGCATGACCATCCACTCGTAAAGTTCATGTCGAGCCTTAAATGCAGTCTTCTACTCGTCTCCTAGCCTTATGCAGATTTGATGGTAGCCAAACTTAAGATCAATCTTGCTAAAAATCTTGGCTCCACTCAATTCATCCAACATGTCTCAGATACTTGTATTTGATCATGATTTTGTTTACGACTCGGCTGTCAACACACATCCGCTTAGTTCTATCCTTCTTTGGCACTAGAAGTGTAGGCACATTACAAGAGTTGAGACTCTCTCTTACATAGCTACTCTCCAGCAGCTCAATGACTTGACGTTAGAGCTCAGAAGCCTACTCAAGATTCATTTGATAAGCTGGCTTTTTCGATAGTACAGCAGTAGGTACTAAGTTAATGCAGTGCTCTATGCCTCGAGTTGGGGGCAACCCTTCAAGTAGCTGTTTTGGGAACAATTCAACATATTCATCTAGCAACTCCTTGATTTCTTAGGGAAGCTCACCCCATTCCTCCATTTCCAATAGTCACTTAGTTAACAATAGAATTGGCACGTCAGCATTGATGGTCTTTCGAAGCTCGGCTCTACCCATCACTAGAGCCTTCTTTGATCTACAAGCAAGTTACATTTAAAACTTGTTAACTTCTCTCGATAGCATCGGATTCAATGTGATCTTTTGGTCATCCTTCTTGAACATATATGTATTCTTGTAGCCATCATATATAACTCTCCTATTAAACAACTACGGCCTACCTAACAACATGTAGGAAGCATACATAGGTAGTACATCGTAGAGGAATTGGTCAGAGTAATTTCTTATAGTGATCAACAGCAGTATTTGCCAAGTAACATGTAATGCTCCTTTCTCACTCAACCAGTGCAACTTGTATGGCTTAGGATGTGCAATAGTTGATAGCTTCAATTTTGAAACAAGATTAGTCGATGCCACATTAGTACAACTTTCGCTATCTACAATGAAGGCACACATCTAATCATTCACCTTGCAGTTGGTATGAAACAAATTCTCTCTCTACTCCTCCTCTTATGTGGTTTCCATGCTCATAGTGTGCTGGACAACCATGAGTAACTGGTCTAAGTCCTCAAGAAACACGTCCTCCTCAATCAGTTCTTTCTTGACAAGAACCATCTCCTCCTTGGGTTCCTCATTCGTACTCTCTACTTCTAACTTCGGAATGTCTCTCTCAATGACCATCATTCTTTGGTTCGAGCACTAAGTAGCCATATGTCCAAACCCTTAACACTTGAAGTACTTGATCTAACTGGTCTTCCTTCCAAACCCTTACCCCTTCTCATACATTCAGGTCGGCACTACATCTTCATATTGGCCTTTTTGCTCGACTCTTACATTAATCTTTCAACTCGACTTTATACTCAACTAAGGTCGATGACTTGTTGGTCCAAGTTGGCTAGTCGGTATTCTACTCGTTACTCAGCTCCTTCTTTGCCTCTCTACTCATTGGGCAATCTTAACAGCTTTATCTATTATGTCATATCTTTGAAGCTCCATAATATCTCAAATGTCTCCTCTTAACCTAGTAACAAATTTTAAGACTGTTTGAGTTGGTGGTTCCTCTACTTTGCAATGTATCATAAGCATTTGAAAGTCTTGAACATACTCATCAATAGTTCAGCCTCCTAACCTTAACTATTGAAGTTGAGTGAAAGTATCTTAGAGGTATATTTCCAGCATAAACATTTTTTTGAGCACTCTCTTCATCTTAAGCCAAGTGTAAATCTCTTGATACCCCTTTTATTTTGTAATGGCCTAAAAATTCTTCCACCATATGGCGACATATCTAGAGAATTCAATAGTTGTGGTTCTTACCTTCTCATAATCCTTATATTGATAATAGTTAAACATATGCTCTACCTTCTCTTCCCACTCTAGATACTCATCAGCATTCCCAAATCCATTAAAACTCGGAATCTGAAGCTTCACATGGTTGGATGCTTTGGGGACTTGTACATGCTCTTCTTCAAAATGCTCTTCTTCTTCCTTATCATCAAGCTCTCTTGGGTCTATCTTTCGCCTTACTCATCTACCAACTCCTCTACCTCAAGCTAGGTTCTAACCTTTAACAAGTTGAGTAGCTTATGAGGTGTTTTGTATGGCCTTAGTAGATTGGCAAGACAACGCATGAACAACACAGGTCATATCTACTAAGAGGATAGCTACCTCATCAAGCCTCTCATCAGTGCTTCTAAGAGTTCCTTAAGACTGTTGTCCATGGTAAACAACTCTACTATCATCACTAGTACCAACATTCATATTTGGGTCTATCATTTTTCTTACAGATTCAAAATTCAAATAAATACTTTAAAAAGTGAATAGCTAATAACATAATAGTTAAATGAACATAATAACTAGCTTTGTTTTATATACGCAAAATAGAGTATAATAGAACTTTAGGAAGAACTAACTATAGTTCACACAAAACCTCCGCTTTGATATCAAGATGTTGTGAACCATGACCAAAACTGAACAAGTTCAGTTACTGGATGGGTCTAAGCTTGCAGAAAGCTTGAAAATGGTTAATTGGGGAAAGGTATGAAAGGGGGAGGGGGGGCGGTGGTAAAGAAATGATGAATGAAATAGTAAGCAAAAACCTATGAACAACTCTGGAGAATATGATGCACCATTGGAATTTCTGAGGACTGATGACACAATTTGATATGATGTACGAATTGGTCTAATGAGGTTACTCGTCACCTAACCTTGCTTAAGGGAAAAAATAAGAGTGATGCTAAGAGTAAACAACAGTGTTTATACAAAGAAGAAAGTACTTAAAAGTGTATTAAAGATAATCTTTGATCCATTATAGCTATAAGTACAAGGGTATTTATACCCATAAGTTAGGGCAACTTACCCAAAAGGGAAAAGATAAAAGGGACATTTCCTAAAGAAGTATTATATATGATACAAAAGGGTAAAAATAAATATACAAGAAAAACAATCATTGGTGCTATAGATTTTACATATGATATTGTATATGTGGTGATGCTGTATTGGCGAGATCGTTAAGAGATATGAACAAAAAAGTTTGGACAAATGGGTTTGTTCGAGTAGGGATGGCTTAATTAGTTCAGACTCCTTCTCTCAGTTTCTCATAAGGAAAATGTTGAGAAATTAGTCAGTTTGGCATGGGAGAGTGATCATCAACTTAGCATACTGTAGAAAAAATGGCGGTCATACGACATGGCATGAAGGATGACTCGATAAGAAAGTACTTGGCCTCAGCAGGGGTTGGTTAGAATAGAAGGGTTCGTCGTGCCAGCCCCTTTAGTCCTCGGGCTTTAATGCAAGTCAGAGGTCCAGTATCCTAATTCCCATCAACTTTCTTTTTACAATCTTATCTAATCTTACCAAATAGCTTGTGATTAATGGCAAATAGTCCTTAATATCGCTTGTATGTCATTTCAGGCGAAATAGTAAGTTGTTTTGTATTCGTTGGTGTATCATATCCTATGAGTAGCTTTATGAAAGCTACTATGATTACTGACTTGTCTACTTCCTTTTTCTTTGATACATTAAAGGACCCACTATCACTACTTCCTTTAGCAAGCCGTAATGATTAATTGAGCTCCTAAGCACATCATATAATCTTGGTATCAGAGATTGAGGTTACAAATGATAGCTAAGTATTATAGTAGCTACTTCTTATCATAGTGGTGTATTCAGTTATACTCTATTTCTCCATTGGAAAATAAGGCAAGTTCTAAAGTTATTATGCAATATTGTATTAGTGAAGTTATGTGAAATCTTCTATTGAGCCGAGAACTTCTTAAAGTTTTGTTTTTAGAATGTCGAATCTTAGTGTTTAAAGAGATATTAATAATACTGAAAGTAATGCTCATGGTCACAATCATATTACCTAATAACCCCCACGAACTACTGAAGAACAATTGTAAGACCTTGCTGCTATTATAGCTAACTTGGCTATATCTATATAGAGGGTAGTATAGACTAAGCCTTAATGGAGAGTTGATGAACAAGGTCAAGATGTAGTAGATAGGCCAAGAAGACAAGTACTTGAGCATAGAGCACCAAAAGCTATTAACATAAACCTAGTTCTACATCGACTTGTTGAGAGGTTAGCGAAGAGGAGACTTGAGTTAGCTGAAGTTGAAGAGTATGAGGAGTAAGAAGAGCAGTATGACAAATTTGAATAACATAAGCTCCAAGCTCCTAGAGGAGCTGAACATCTTAAGGTGTAGATTTCAAGCTTTAATGGGTCTGGTAGTGTTGATGAATGCTGGGATTGGGAGGAGAAGATTAAGAAGACATTTGTCTTCTATGATTATGAAGACTCAGTGCGTATTCAAGTAACTACTTTAGAATTTTTTGGGTATGCAACTTTGTGGTAGAAGAAATTGCAAAATGCATGTCAACAAGCTCGACGAGAAATCTGAACTTGGAACGAGATGAAGAGAGTTATGAGGAGTATATTTATGCCAGAAAATTATGAGTAAGACACTTTCCAACATCTTTCGGAACTTAAGTAGGGTAGTTGATCTATGGATGAGTATGTTTAATAGTTCAAGCTGTTGATAATCCACTGTAATGTTAATGAGCAAGAAGCATAGACAATAGCTAAGTTCATTTTTAGACCAAGATCCGAGATTAGCAATTTAGTGGAGGTGTAGAGGCTTAGAAATCTAGATGAGACCATTCACGTAGTGCAAAGGGTTGAAAGGTATAGGTGAAATCAGCTCAACCAAGCATAAAGCAGCCAACCTAACTTACCAAATAGAATTGGTAGGCCAAACTAACTTCGACATGATTGAGATTAGTATAGTTCCAAGGTTGATTGTTGATGTCAAATATGCAGCAAACTTGATGATGGTCAAGGAAAGACTGAGGTAAAAAAAGATTAAGCTTAGAGCTCTGGTGGGAAGATTGGAGAGATAAAGTGTTTTAAGTGCCTTGGTTTTGGACACATAACTAACTAATGTCTAAACTAATGCATTATGACCATTATGGGAGATAAGCCCTAGTTTAAAGTGGAAAGTGCTAGTGAAGGGGAGGAAGAAGAGTTAAATGTTAATCACTTATTAGATGAGTTTCAAGAAGATTCTAATGCCTAGATCCGACCTTTAATGGGAGAATATTGTATGGTTGTGCAAAGATCTCCCAGTATCTTTTCCATTGATGAGAATGAATAGAAAGAAAATCTCTTCCACACAAACTATCGATTAAATGGAATTTTATGTGCTTTGATCATCAACAGAGGGAGTTATACCAATATCATAGCACAAGGAGTGATGAAGGCTCTAAAGTTGCTGACTTGTTCTCATCCTAAGCCCTATAAGATTTACTCGCTTAATGAGAAGGGACGTCTACTTGTTTTCAATTAAGTCAAAGTGCCTATCACTATTAGTGATAGATATAAGGGTTAGGTGTCGTGCGACGTCCTACCAATTTATGCTTTACACATACTACTTGGTTGACCTTGATACTCAATTTGAGGGTGCTCTATGATGGATAAAGAAACACTTATATGTTCTAGAAGGATGGGAAGAATGTTATACTAACTCTTATAAGCTTAAGAGAAGTTTAGGAATCTTAAGTCAAGGTTTCCAAATCCTTGCAAAAGAAGTCCTTAGAGATTTCCTAAGCATAATTTTCTAAGGATGTTAAGGAGAAGGAGCATGTACTCTTATTAGTAAGAAGATTACTTAAGTTGAAGGATGTTAGAGAATTACTTGTCGAGGTGTAGACATTGCTCTAAGAATATGCCGACTTGATTTATACTAAGTTGCTAAAAGGTTTACCCCTTGTTAAATGTATCAAACATTGCATCAACCTCTAGCCTAAAGCTACCCTACTAAACCAACCTACTTATAGGCTCAATTTTAAGGAGGTAATCGAGCTAAAGAAACAAGTTAATGAATTGATTAAACGTGGGTATATCTAAGAGAGCATGAGCCCTTATGCCATACCGGTTGCCTTAGTGCTGAAGAAGGATGGCTCATGAAGAATGTGCATTAATAGCTAAGCTATCAATAAGATCATTGTCAAGTATCGATATTCGATCCTATGATTAGATTATATGCTCAATAAGTTGTGTAGATACCTAATTTTTGCCCCTTTATAATCCTAATTTTTATTTCTACAAAAAGAGTCCTAATTTATAAACAAAAATAACAAAAAAAATTAATGAAAGATGAAAAATAATACTAAAAATAAACAAATGATGAAAATACCAAAAAAATAAGAAAAGGAAAAATTATAAAAATTTCGTAGATTTTTAGGAAGTAACTTATATTAGAAACAAATAGTTTTAGTTTAGTTAAAAAAATTTTATTTTAGGGAATTAGATAGTTTAAGTATAATTTAATTGTACTGAATGTCAAGGCGTAGACCAACGGCCTAACGGATAAGTATTGAAGTATTTGGGTTAGATTTAATTTGTGGTCTTAGGTTTGAGTCTTAGCAAGCACCTATATCTTTATTTTTCTATCTTTGCAGAAGTGAGACGAAAATGAGATTCATATCTAATTAAATCATATGAATTTAGTTAAATCAGATTTAAATTTATTTGAATCTAGTTTAATTATCGAATCATATACGATAGATATAACTACATATGATTTGATTTGGACCTTAAAAAACACACATACACACGTGCATAAAAAGAGGGGAGAGATACAGCAGAAAAATTCAATAACATCTAGCATTATCCATATAACACAAAATTCAATGACATCTACATCCCGAACATGCAGTTGAAATTCCCACAAAGTCAAACATTGACACAATTGCTTGATGCCTACAACTTCGTCTAAGATGTAATCCAATCCAACACAATGAAGCAATCCGCACTTTGCAATTCACAGCCATTTGCAGTTGCCTAATGCTGACCTCACTACATCTGAACAAAGCCATGTAAGCTTAATCCGAAGTCAACCCTTCGCAAGTCCAAATGAAATTTCAATCCAAATCCAACAATTCCACATAGCCAATTTCCAATGTCTAACACTTGACACTCTACGACCGAAATCTTAATCTAAATCCAACAATTTGAACGAATCTAATCCAAATCCAACGTCCATCTAAGGTCCAATCCAAATCCAAATCCAACAATTTGAACGAAGCCAATCCAAATCCAACGTCCATCTAAAGTCCAATCTAAAACCAATGTCCGTCCGAAGTCTAGATCAAATCCAATGTCTGAAGTTGAAGTCCAGAAATCTAAATTTCCGAAGCCTAACTATCCAACGAATCAAATGAAACCAACGTCGATCCAATTTGCCGAACCAACGTTTACATCCAATGCCAACCGATGAATGCCTTTAAGTCCATCGCTTGATGCAATTCCTTTCATTACCTGACACATGATAGTCGACTCCTCCTCGCCAAATTCTAATCCACTTCTCGTTCACGATGCACGATTATGCGAGATTTAATTTGATAAAAAATATTATTTTTATTTATTTATTAGATAGTTTTATTGTTTATTTTACTAATTTATTATTATTATTTTTTATTTGTTTAAAAAGAATAGCAGTACTCCTGACTCGATTGCGACGACACAACGCTCACTACACCACGAACCACATACTATTACTGATTGTCACTGTTCACACAAACAGGAAATCCAAGTACTTTCTTACAGATTTGATTCCTTTTATTCGTTTGTTCATGTTGCTGTTATTATTTAGATTTTTAGTTTTAGGATATTTTTATTGTTTTATGTGAATAGTTGTTAATTAAAGCATCTTAGTTTTATTGATTATGTAGATTGAGGATTAATTAGATTATACTGGTTTAATTGAAGGTTTATTTAATAAGTAGTGATATGTTTTAGTATTAGTTATTATATAGGGGTATCATATGGATTTGTTTTTTTTTGTAAAATATATATATATATATATATATATATATTAGTTTAAGAGTCGTTAAGATCAGTTTTACTATATCTATACATTGTTATGTTTTATCAGTTAAAATAATATATAATATATGCATATGTTAGCATAAGAGTTTTAGTGATAGATCTTATATAAATGTATTATATGGAATTATATTATTTTTGGTAAATAGCTATATGTATATTAGTTTAGGGATTATTATGATTGGGCATTTATTTTTTAGATTTGGTTTTACTTAAGGATTTGTTACATAGAAAGTTGTTTTTTTTTT
>JAMXBB010000001.1:33387366-33432213 GCA_024138015.1 Lumnitzera littorea
ATATATATATATTAGTTTAAGAGTTGTTAAGATCAGTTTTACTATATATATACATTATTATGTTTTATCAGTTAAAATTGTATATAACATATGCATATGTTAGCATAAGAGTTTTAGTGATAGATCTTATATAAATGTATTATATGGAATTATATTATTTTTGGTAAATAGCTATATGTATATTAGTTTAGGAATTATTATGATTGAGCATTTATTTGGTTTTACTTAAGGATTTGTTACATAGAAAGTTGTTTGTTTTTTTGTCTTTTAAATGAAACTAATAAAAGACCTTTTTTAAAAAATAGGATTGTTAAACCATTTTTTTTTTAAACAAAAAACACTCAAGAGTTAGGGCCCTTTAGATTTTATTTGAATAAATTAATTTAGTAACAATGTAAATTCGATTAGTTTTCAAAAATTAAAATTAACCAATACACTAAAGATTTTTTGAAAAAACGAGGATCGTCTGATCCCGGTTAGTGGGTACGTAGGCACCTTCGGAGCGATGATAAAATATGTTAAACTTAGGTTCTTTTTCTTTTGATTTTTTTTTGTTTATTTATCTATTTATTTTAAATATTATAATTAGAAAATTAATCCTAATTTTGGTAAATGAATAATGGTACTCGTTAGGGTTTAATAGAATAGCCCTCGAATTCAGAACCCTCTAGTTCTTTATTCAAATTGAAATCAAAGACCGGTAGCTAAATCGTAATCAATCTACCCAATTGGTTACGGTTTCTTTTTCTATTCTCGACTTTGGTTAGGTGGTAACTCCAAAAATTATTTTCAATAAAAAACCAGAATTTCTCAATTTCTTTAGTTGAGGATTAATATTAAATGGGTTATGGTTTAGTATTAATCAGAAATTGGGAAATTAATTTTTAAATAAAAGAAATCGAAAAATCAGGCTCGACAAGTTGCATGATACGTGAATATTTTGGAAGGTTGATATGAAGAGTAGTTACTACTAGATCTGAATGAGACTAAGAGATGAGAGAAAGATTGCTTTCAAAACCAAGGACAATCTATTTGAGTGGTTGACGATGTCGTTTAGGCTAACAAATGTGACATATGAATCATGTTTTAAGATCCATGATAGGAAGATATGTTGTAGTTTATTTTGATGAAATTTTAGTATATAGTTCTAGCCTCAACTCATATGTTGAGCACTTGAAGTCAGTATTTGATACCCTTCAAGCTAAATTGCTATTCTGCAATTGGAAGAAATGCATGTTCTGTTAGAGTGAGATAGTATTTCTTGGATATGTTGTCTCTAGAAGAAGAATCAAAGTTGAAGATGAAAAGATTTGAGCCATTCTTAAATGGCTAATGCTAATCGATGCTACTGAAGTTAGGAGTTTTTATGGTCTAGCTTCATTTTATCAAAGATTCATTTAGAACTTTAGCTCCATAGCTACCCTACTAACCGAGCTAACTAAGAAGAACTCCAAATTTAAATAGTCTGAAAGAGCTTAGAAGACTTTTGAGGAGATCAAATCCAAGTTAACTTTTGCCTTAGTACTAGTATCGCTTGACTTTAGCATGGTTTTTGAGTTAGAATGTCATGTTTCTAGAGTCAACATTGGTGTTGTTCTCATGTAAGAGCACCGACTTCAATGATAAGCTCAAAGGTGTCATACTGAATGACTCAGCATATGATAAGGAGTTCTATGCCCTTGTCTAAGCACTTCAAAACTGGCAACATTACCTATTGTGAAGAGAGTTCATTATCTACTCAGACCGTGAAACTCTCAAGCATCTTAAAGGATAGCAAAAACTCTCCCGATACCATGTTAAGAGGGTCAAGTACTTGGAAACCTTTTCCTATGTCATCAAGTACAAGAAGGGAAGTTCTAACACTGTGGCTGATGCCCTTTTTTCGTCGGCATGTTTTTATCATGAAAATATAGGCTAGAATACTTGGGTTTAGTACTCTACCCAATCGATATGAATATGATCCATACTTTAGACCCTTAATGGCTAAGTGAATTATTAGAGGAATAGTTGATGGGTTTTATTTGAGGCAGGGATATCTAATGAAGGGAAAGCAAGTTTGTATGCTAAATAGTTTTGCTAGGGAATTACTTGCTTGGGAAGCCCATGCTGGGGGCTTAGTAGGACATTTTGACGAGAAAAGGATTGTTAAGTTGTTGAAAGAGCATTTCTATTAGCTTAGAATGATGAAGGATGTATGAAAGGTTCTTGAGCATTGCAAGACGTACGAGCGAACTAAAGGAAGAAAGGAACCATATAGAGAATATACGCCTCTACCCATAGTTGAATGGCCATGAATCAATCTAAGCTTTGATTTGACCTCGAAAATATGATTTTATTATAGTAATGGTTGATCGGTTTAGCAAAATGAGCCACTTCATCCCTTAACACAAAACCAAGGATACTTTATTTGTTGTTAACCTCTTTTTGTAAGAGATTATGTAATTGCATGATGTCCTAAGAAGTATTGTATCGGATTATGATTCACAGTTTACAAGCTTCTTTTAGCGAACACTATGGAAGAAGCTCAACACTAAGCTTATGTTCAGTACTTCTTGCCACTTGTAGACAAACAGCTAGATAGAGGTTGTGAATAGAACAATAGTCAACCTCCTTCAAGCTACTGTTGGAAAGAATCTACATGAATGGGATCTATTCTTAACCATCATCGAATTCACTTACAACTGCTCTACTCATAGCTTAATAGGAAGGTCACCTTTTAAGGTCGTCTACAGACTTAATCCGAAGTTACCATTGGACATGATTACTAGCTTGAACTCTCAAGGTGAAAGTCAGTCAGGTCTACAACATGCCGAAGAGTTTTAGAAATTATATCAAAAGGTTGCTAAGTATTTACTAAGATAGTGGCCCAACAAAGAGTGCAAGCAAGTCGAAGTAGAAGGTGAATTATTTATAGCTTAGGAGACCTTGTATGGATTCTCCTCAGCAAGGATTGGTTCTTAGGGAAGAGAACAAATAAGTTATTCTCCAAGTTGGATGGCCCTTTCAAGATCCTTCGATGCATTAACAATAACGCTTATGAGTTAGAACTACCCAAAAGATATAGAGTGGCTCCAACTCTCAATATCGCTGACCTAACGCCTTATGTGCTAGAAAAAAAAGAAGATCGAGATTTGAGGGAAAATCTTCAGCAACCTCGAAGAGTTAATGGGGTACCAATCTCTAGACCCCTCACCTGAACTCACCTTTGAGGCTTGCAATCTCTTATGAGAAGGATCTTGTCTTCTCACCTTATCGAGGACAAGCTCTAATACATGGAAGAGCAATGGAAGAACTCCTTAAGGCCCCAACTCGGATACACTCTGCTCTGTTTGGACTCTTATAAAGTCGCTAACCTACTAAGTGCTGAGGCTAACCTACTAAATATTGAGTGCTGAAGCCTACCTGCTAAGTTGCAAATCAGAGGTCCCTATATGTCGAGCTCTCCTTTTCCATCCAACTAAGCTGTAGCTTCACCTAATCACCTCGACAGCTTAGCAACATTAGCTCAATTCAACTATAATCCCCCAAGATGCCAAAGCACAAACCCATTGACAGGCGACCACCTATCTCTTACTTTTTTTACATTTGTAATATATTCTTTTTTGTCTTTTGTCATATTTACCCTTCTTGCTTCTACCAACAATCCTTTTCTTACATTGTCCTTTATGTAATTTTCTATTATAATATTGTTGCCTTAGAGGACTTATTGTAAGTAGTCCTTTTTATTATAGTCGCAATTAACTTACACTTCACATTATTAATGAATATTCTTGTTCTTATGAAACATTATTATGTGAGTACATCCTTCTCACATTTTTATCTAATCTTGCTAAGTAGCTCGAGATTAGTGGCTTATACACCTTAGTAAATGCTTGTACATTGTATCAAGCGAAGTACTAAGTCATGTTGTGTTTGTTGGTGCATCATATCCTACGAATAGCTTCATAGAAGCTACTGTGATTGCCAACCTGTCCACTTCCCTTTTCTTTGATACTTTAATGGACCTATTGTTACTTCTTCTTAGGGTAAGCCTTAGTGATTAACCGAGCTCCTAGATATATTATATAAGTCAAAAACCCATACTCTTCTAGTAGTTCAACTTTATAAGCATTTGGATTGATCTCTTTGAATTCCTTGAATGGTCAATTTGCTCATCGAGATAACTTGATCTTCTTAAGGTAGGGAAACAGGTCCTTACTGAGATGAATCCATATTACATCTCCAGATTGAAATCTTCTAACTCTTCGTCCTCAGCTCTTTCATTCGAGTTTGGATGCAGCTTAGGTTAAGTGATGCATGGCTCGAATGGCTTCATATCATTCAATAGATTGAGGGTCTTCAAGTCGGTTGGATGGGATGATCAAGTCAAGCAGTAGCTCGTGTACGCATAGGTGACCTATAAGGGTGACTTTTCGGTGATGCTATTGGCAATTTTATTGTAAATGAACTCAATGATTGGTATGTACATGTCCCAATCAGCTGGGTTCTAACCAACAGTAACTCTTATTAGGTTTCTTAATGTTCTATTAAAAACTTTGGTTTTTCCATCCATTTAAGGGTTATAGGATGTATTGAATAGCAACTTGGTTCTTAGTTGCTTCCAAAGGTCTTCCAAAAATGACTTAAGAACTTAGGGTTTTAATCAAATACTATAGTCCTTGGTACTCCAAGTATCGTTAGTTCATTGACACAACACAAAATGTGCCATCATACTGAATTAATCCACGACTACCATGATGAAGTCTTTCCTACAAGACATCTTTGGCAATCCTAATACAAAATCTATACTCAGATCAAACCATGGTTTCCTTGGGATAGGTAATGGCATATAAGGTGCTTGTTTGGCTTAGCTCTATGCTCTTCAGCAGGCTATACATCTCTTTAGTACTGACTGCATATCATTCATCATTCTAGGCTAAAAGAATCTCGAGATAAGTACTTCGAATGTTCGGGTATTTCTGAAATGACTAGGTAATCCTACTCTATGTGCTTTACATACCAGCAATTCTCTTGTAGAATAGGTCGAGATACATAACTTTCCTTTCTTAAATAAGTATCCATCCTCCCTATGATAATCATCAATAGCTCGACCATTGTCACATCGAGCATCAATTGGTCTAAAGTGTGGATCCTCAGCATAAAGACTCTTGATTATAGAAAACCTAAGAAGTTTGGTTTGAAGTTTAGTCAAACGGGAATGTCGTCTTGATAGGGCATCGACAACTACATTGTTCTTATCATTCTTATACTTAACGACATAAGAGAATCTGTCCATGAATTCTATCCATTTAGCTTGTTGCCTAGATAATTAAGGCTAACTCTTTTAATGCCTCAATGACTCATGGTTAGTGTAGATCACAAATTCTCTAAGCAATAGATAATGTTGCCAGATAGTAAAAGCTTGGGTCAAGGAGTAGAACTCATTATCATATAAAGAATAGTTGAGTATAGCTCTTCGAAGCTTCTCACTAAAGTAGGCAATAAATCAGCCCTCTTACATCAGTATGGGTCTTATGCCCAATTTAGATGTATCACAATCTACATCAAATACTTTGTCAAACCTCAAAAGAGCTAAGATAAGGGTAGTAGTCATCTTCTCTTTCACCTCCTTAAAACTCCTTTACTCCTTCTCTCCCCGTTTAAACTCAATGTTCTTCTTAGATGGTTTAGTCAATAAGGCCACAATGGTGCTAAAATTATTGACAAAGCGGCAATAGAAGGATGGTAAGCCATGAAAACTTCTCACATCGACTGAATTAGTCGGTAGAGGCCATTTAGTAATCAGCTTTACCTTCTCCTCATCCACTCTTATACCTCCTCCATTCACAATAAACCCTAAGAAGGCTACTCCAGTTCAGTAGAATTCACACATCTTTAAATTAGCATAGAGCTTTTTAGCTTGGAGCTTTTAGAAAATAGCTCAGAGATGCTTACAGTGAGCCTTTAAATCAAGGTTATAGACTAGAATGTCATCAAAATATACAACAACAAATTTCTTAATCGATTGTCAGAGCACATGGTTCATTTGTCTCATGAATGTACTCTGTACATTTAATAGTCTAAGTGGCATCAAAAGCCATTCATACAATCCATTATGGGTCTTGAGTGTGAATTTTCACTCACCTCCCTCCTACATTTTGATATGATGGTATCTAGATTTGAGATCAATCTATGAGATTATCCTTGCTCCATTTAACTTATCGTGTATGTAATCAACTAGGTATAGGATACCTATACTTGATTGTAATACCCTCTCTTCACCAAGTCATCTACCTACCTCTATAACTCAATGGCTTGTTTAAGATTCAGCCTATAAGCAAGCTTGTTTGGTAGTACAGCTCCTAACTACAAGTCCATTACATGTTCAATGCTTCGGGTTGAAGGTAGACCTTTTGACAATTTACTTAAGAACAAGTCGACAAACTCATTTAATAAGGCTTTCACCGACTAGTTTAATATCCAGTTCCCTCATTTTAAGTAATCTTCTAACCAGTAGATAGGTTAGTTCTTCTAGCAACATCTCCCTCTTCAGCTCGATTCTGGTCATTACTAAAGCTTCTTTCTTCAAGACTTAGCTTCATCGAGCCAGCATAGTCGTAACTTGCTCGATTATCATAGGGCTTAGCTTTACTTTCATGCCCTTGTACTCCAATGAACATGTGTTCTTCCTTCCATTGTAAATCACATTCTAATCAAACATCTATGGTCGTCCAAGAAGAAGATTAGATACACTCATAGGTAACACAGCACAATAGTTTCTAATATAGATCGGCACGACCACTTTCTTATTTACTTATAAAGCTCTTTCGTTACTAAGCTAATGTAGATTATAAGGCTCAGGGTAAGGCTTGGTTAGCAACTTCAATTGCTGGACCATGAATGTCAATGCTGCATTAGTGCAATTGTCACTATCAACAATAAGTGCACACAATGACCCATTTACCTTATAACCAATGTGGAATAAATTCTCTTATTATTCATCATCTAGTGTTGGGTGTACACTCATCACTTGCCTTAGTACTATGGTTGTAAGCATGAAATTTCCTTTATCACTATATAATTTCCTACCCTTTAGATAGGTTAGTTTGTCCAGTCTTTTTCAACTCTTCTACTTCCTCACCAATACTATCTACCTTAATGATTGGCACCTTTCCTCTAGTCACCATAGTTCTTTTGTTTAGACATTGGATAGCCATGTGTCCAAATCTTTAATACTTTAAGCACTTAATCTCATTCATCTTTTTCCCAAAACTTTATCCCTTCTCAAACTTCCTCAAAGCCTCTTTCTTAACTACTTAGGTAATTGGAGTAGGTTGGATATCACTTGTTTAGCTTAGTTCCAATCGCATAATTCTGCTCATAACAAGTTGGCTTATAGGAGTTCGAAAGCAGTTCATTTGACATCACTTGATCTGCTAAGAAGCTTAGATAGCCTCATCAAGTGTACCAATATTCATGGTCTCTAAAATGTCTCCAATCTCATACTTTAACCCTCAAATGAATCATGACACAGTTTGGTCTTCAAGCTCGATGACTTTATAATGGATCATCAACATTTGAAATTCCTTTACATACGATTGAACACTTGACCCTCCTTATCTCAACTCCTACAATCTTTTAAACGTGGCTTATAGATAGTAGCTTGGAATAAACCTCCTTCTCATCACCCTCTTCATTTTGTCCCATTCCCTTACTTTGTGTTCTCATTCTCTTCTTAGAGTAGCTCGTAAATTCTTCCACCACAAGGCAGCATAGCTAGTGAATTTTAGCACAGTAGGTTTGACCTTAGCATTATTAGGCACTTCATGATACTTAAATTGTTTCTCAATCTTGTTTACGCAATCTAGGTAGTCTTCTACATCACTACTTCCAGAAAAAGAAGGGATCTACATCCTTAGTCCTTCTACTCTAGGAGCTTAGATATTCATTTCCTAAAGTTCATAATATTCTTCCCCTTTATCACCTATATTCTCATCTTACTCTTCAATCTATTCCAACGTAAGTCTGCATCAAGCAGCCCTATCCACTCCTCTAGCTCAAGGTGGTCGAATTGGGAAACTACATTAACTATGTCGGCCATTGCCTCTCTCAGGTTGCTTATTGGCTTAGCCTTTATACAAGTCATCTCTAACTCGCTACTTATCCTCATTTATGGCAGTCACCAAGCTAGTCACTAGGTTTGTAATCTTATCTAGTCATTCGTTCTCAAATTGGGATGTAAAACTCCCTTATTGACCTTAGCCATTACGAGCACTACTCACTTGATTACCTACATTTCCTTAAACACTAGAGTCGAACATTATCGTATTACTTCAATAGATTAACAACTGGAACACACTTTGAAAATCTTCCTTTGAACAATAATGAAGAGCATCAATACACCAACAATTACTACAACAATAGCAATATCACTCTACACAGCAACAAAACCAACTAGTCACATACACTTTGTTTTAGGTACATAAAATAGAGGAAAACAAAGCATTAAGCTTCCCTAATTTAATACACTATTGCAACACTTGCTATAACCTTGTAAAGCTCCTTTAATATGATGCTAGTCTCAACTTACTATCTCTACATATGGTATACTACAAAAATTACTCACAAGCACAAATGACTAGAAGCTTACTTGAATGTATCTAAGCTTTGATACCCAAATTATGCAAATCATTGGGAAGGTAACACATGATTATCGATATCACATGAATCAAAGGCAAGTCCAAACCTCTGGATGGTTCGAAAGATAAATAGGAGTCAAAGGTTGAGTAAGGATTTCATGCACTGATGATGAATATGATGCACCAACGCCTTACACAAACTCGAATTATACTTAATATGATGCATAAGTATAATGTGAGGTTGCTCACCACTAGTCCATACTCAATGGCCTAGATAAGAGCTCTTTAAGGTCTCAGTTCTCAACAAGAAAACATAAGCACAAGAAGGAAGTAAAAGAGGGGAAATGTCTACAATTCAATGTTACTTATCGTATGATTATTACATATTACAAGTATTTATATAACCCAATTAGGGTAAGTCCTAAGTTAACGTAAACTACAAAGAAAAAAAAAGGAAAGGTAAATAGCTTATAGGGGTAAATTCATAAAGAAGACAAGAGAATATATAGATACAAAAAGGACAGTGTAGATTTTAGAAAATAAATGCAAGTCGATTGCTCTTTTTATAGTCCTTAATGGTACAGTTTACTAAGCAGAGTTAGATTGGTTAGGTCGAGCTTAGCTCGGAAGCTTAGGAACTTGAACTTGGTATGGTTTGTCCTGGCTTAGAAGGAAGGAGGTCAACATCGGACTTGGTAGGTTAGCTAAGCATTAAGGCAACACGACTTCGGTCATCCATTAGCTTAGCAATGTTAGGTTCTTCTCATTCTAATTGTAACATAGTGATATTAGGGGAGCTTAAGAGACATGTCAAGTTGGCTTGGACGAATAGCTCCTCCTCTAAAGTTAGATTCCTCTCAATTATACGGTGAACTAGGGAAATTAGGCCACACACTTAGGATCGAGTCATTGGTCTTTGATTCTTATCAAAGGCAATACAAAACCAACACTTGAAACAAGTTTTAATGATGCATTTAAGCTTCATGAGGGTGCAAACCTGTCATAAAACTCCATAATGAAAAAATTGCTATTCATGTTCCTCAACATCACATATAGAGACATTTGAGGTTTTAGGGGGCCAAATCTACACAACCATGAAGATATGTCAAATCAATCATTTAAGTGTAATCTACGGACAAAATCAAACATACGAGAGCAAATGTTAGGCATGGAAATTGAGAAATGACAAAGCTGTGCACATGAAAGCCTAAATAGGCATGATTGACTTGAAATGTGCATAAACCATATCAAATAACAAATTTAATGTATAGAAACTAAATGAGCATATTTCTTAGACTAAATATCATGTTATAAGTCGGTTGGTTCATTGAAAAAGCCAATTTTGGTAAAAATCACTATCTTGGTTTTTAGTGGCTTAACATTCATCTTGCATTACCATTCCCAATTCTTTTCTCAAAGTGTGAAACAAATCCTCACTCAAGGGTTTTGTAAAGACATTGACAATTTGATTACTTGTGTCAATAAATTTCTGAACATATATCATAATTTTGAACATGATCTCTAACGAAATGATACCCAATTTTAATGTATGTAGTCCTTAAGTATTGGATTGTGTTTTTGGTCAAATTGAGAGTACTTGTAATATCACAACAAATTGGAATTTTGGAGAACTACAATCATGCAAGGATTTTTTCATTTAAAAAGCTTAGCACAACAACTACTAATAGCTACATATTTGGCCTTGGTGATGCTGTGGAATTTTGTTTATTTGAATGTTAAGGCACAAGAGAATTCTCAAGAAAGTGACATGTACCACTTTCAACACAAGATCGAAAGTGTTAAAGTTAGAATGCCACAAGTCAATTTCATTAATGCTTATGAGGTACTTGAAGATGCATTTTACCATACTCATGTAAGAATCTTTTGAGCAAGATTAAACTCTTGTACATGGAAATACAACAAACATGATATAAGGTCTAGAAGTGGATAAATATAATAAACTTTATATCAAGCCTCTATTAAGTATTTCATAAATTGGTTTGCTATGTTCATCTTTGTCAAGTTTTAAAGTAATGCTCATAGGAGTAAGCTTAACTTCACAACTATCTATCTTGAATCTTTTCAAAAGCTCTCTTATAAATTTACTTGATTAATGAATGCCCCATTTTTTATTTGTTTAACTTATAGAACTAGAAATAATTGACTTCCCCCCATCGTGCTCATTTCAAACTCTTTTTTCATACACTCTACAAACTCATATACTAGGTTCATGCTAGTAGCTCTAAACACAATGTCATCTACATGGATTTGAATAATTAATATATTTGATTTGTACTTCCTGATAAATAATGTTGCATCTAGTATGCCTCATGAAAAACCATTGTTTATCCAGAAGTTACTAGACCTTTTACTAAGCTCTAAGAGCTTGTTTGAGTCTACAAAGTGCTTTGTTTAGCCTAAACACATGATTAGAGAATTTGTTGTTCAAACCTTAGAAGTTGCTCTACATATACTTCTTCTTTAATATAGCCATTTAGGAAAGTAATTATAACATCCATTTAGATTAATTTGAAGTCTTTAAAGACAACGAATACCAAAGCATCCTAATGGCTTCTAATCTAATAACAGGAGTAAAGGTCTTATCAAAATCTATCATTTCTTCTTGATTATAGCCCTTAGTAGCCAATCTTGCGCTATTCCTAGTTACTATACTAGTTTCATAAAGTTTATTTCTATATACCCATTTTGTTCTAATTACTGGCCTATCACTAGGCCTATGCATTAGATCTCATACCTCGTTTCTAGTATGATGATTAAGCTCCTCTTGCATTACTTATATCCAAAATTCATCCTTTAAAACTTCATCAATGTTTTTAGATTTAATTTGAGATAGGAATATTAGATTTCTCATATTTTCAAGGGATGATCTAATTAACACCCTATTAGATGGTTTACCATTGATTAGATCCTTCAGATGATCTTTAATAAATTGTCATTCTCTAGGGAGGTCAAGATTACTAGATTTATTTAAATCATTATTTTCCTGAGTAATTTCTTTATGAAGAGCTTTTGATTGACCAATATCTAAGTTAATCCTATCAAAATGAGTACTTACATTACTAACTTCATTATAGGTGCCTTTATTAAATATAGGTAATGAATCATCAAATAAAATATGAATAGATTCTTCAACCACCAATGTTCTTTTGTTAAATACCATATATGCTTTACTAGTTAATGAGTAACTAAGAAAAATTGCTCCATTAGATTTAAAGTCAAACTTACAAAGCTACTGCTTACGATTTTCTAGAACATAACATCTTATTACAAATCAATAAAAATAAGAGATGTTAAGTCTCTTTCCTTTCCATATCTCATAAGGTGTTTTTTTTAAAAAAAAAAAAAATTGGTTTTATAAAAACACGATTTGAAATATAGCATACAGGGTTTATGGCTTTCACCTATAAATATTATGGTACATTATTTTCACAAAGCACAATTCTAGCTATTTCAAGTAAAGTCCTATTTTGGTACATTAAGTCAACCCTTTTTCCAATCCTCATCTATATAAACCTTTTCTTTTTTATCCTCTATTTTGATTGGTCACTTTTCCATGACGTCCTAAAGCTTCATATTTTGTGCCTTAATGAAGATCTTCATCCTACCCTTCCAATAGGAATAATTTCTATTAGTTAAAAGTGATGGCCTATTAATAGCTTGTCCTTCCAAAAAACCTAATGCTTTTAGTGCCATGATCTTTACTCTGATGGGTTAAGCAAACGGTATATATAGAGACCAGGCTCTGATATCAATTGAAATACTATACTAGGAATTCAAGAGGGGGTAAATTGAGCTTAATTGCTAATTTTTACAAATTAATAATTTTTAATTCCAATTGCTAGATAAATATGATAAAATAATGATATAGTAACAAATAAAATGATAAAATTAAAATAGATAGCAATAGAGAATTCAAGCCTGAGATTTTAACATAGAGTTCCAACTACCTCTTACTCTTTACAATCACACAAAGCTTCAAAACAAGGACTTCGTGTGTGCTTTTATTAATTTTCACAAAACAAGGCTCAAGAACCAATATATAAGATCACACACAAGTAATCACAAGTATAGTGCTATTACAAAGATTGCAATTTTGAACTCTCTTAACACTATACAAATGATGTACAAGATATATTAAGATTGATGGGTAAGAGAAAAATTGAAGTAATTGCAAGTTGAGCTTAATTAATTGCTTCCCATCTACCCTACATCTTGTACTTATAGCATCTCTAAGAAATTTAGACATTACTCCTTCATCCCGTTGCATTTGATGCTTGAAATAGACCTACAACAACTATTTTTCATAAAAGGTTTGGACCCTTTTCAAATGGTTTGGACTCCTTTTTATATCTTACACTTTTGAATATTCTCAGCATAGGATGGTCTAAACTCATTTTCAAAAGGTCCAGACCCTTTTTACAAACATTACACTTCTTAAAGCTTTTAGCATCAAATAGTCCACACCCTTTGCTAGAAGGTTTGGACTCTTTTTCTCTTGAACATAGGAGCATAGATTCAAGTCTTAGAAAACATGTAAATATGACTATACACATAAGATTTACCTCATAGTAACATAAAACATCTATTATAATTGGTGTTAACATTTAGAGGACATTTAGTCTCAATTTTGACCTAATATTACATTTACAAGAAAATTTTTGACAATATAAAAGAATATTTTTCCAAATATGAACCCTTAGTTCAATATCACTAGCAAAGGGAATAATTAGGTTCGGCTCAAGAGGGAAATCAAATCTAAGGTATATTGAGCCATATAAGATAGTGAAGAAAATTGGAGAAACGACCAACTGATTCAAGTTACCACCTGAATTAATAGGAGTACATGATTTTTTTATGTGTCCATGTTGAGAAAGTTCGTAGCTAATTCGGAACAAGTTTCTTCGCTAGAACTAATGGAGGTACAACCCAACTTGGCTATTGTGGAAGAATTAGTGAGAATAGTGGATGCAAAAGAGTAGAGACCCAAAAGAAGATTAATAAAGTAAATCAAAGTATAGTGGAGCAATCAAACTAAATGAGAAGTCACAAGGGATAGAAAAGAAGATGAAAAAGAAGTATTTAAAGCTTTTCGGTAATTCAAGTAAACATTTGAGGACAAATGATCTTTAAAAGGAGGAGAATGTAAAAACTATAAAAATAATTTAAATTGAAAATGTAAATAGTCGTGGCAAGACAGTAATAAGGTTTAATTCTTATTTTATATAAAGCCTCTTTTGCCCTAGGGTCTCATTTTGCATTTTCACTATGTTGTAATAGACTCTACCTTAAGGATTCAACAAACATAGAGCATACGAGTAATACTCTTTTTGTCGTTGGGAATTGTATTATGCGAAGGCATGGATTTCTCTAATTTTATGATTATTTGATTTGGTTAGATGAAGAATAATGAGTTTTAATTGTAGGATTAGTAGGAAAACTCTAATTGGTAAGTATGCAATCTTTTTAAGAAGAAGAGACTTTGAGAATTTGATTTTGATTGTAATCTTTTATTAGAAGGATCTCTTACCTTTTGTTAAGACATGTTCACAAGGGTTGACATTAACAAGTTGATGTATATGTAACCTTAAATTAGTTCTTTGTTATCCATATTCGGTACTATAATTTGTAAGACATATCTAAATGTTTGTGGTGTTGGTTGACAATCGAAGTTAAGGTTTGAATGAGTAGAAGGCATTTTAATCAGAATTTGTAGTGAAAAAAAAAAAGAAAAGGGAATTGAAGTGTGAGACATGGCATGATGAAGTATATGCCATATACATTTTGAGGGAGTAGTTAATACTTGGCGTATGCAAGCACAATACACCATGTGTTGTATTTTAGGGGTACACAGCATGTACAAGCATAATATGCTGTGTATTGTCTTTTTTTTTTTAAGTGTCACACATCATATATTACAATACAAGATATCATGACCTAATAGTATCATTGTCGTAGTAGGTCGCTATATACTGTACACAGGTCTACTATCAACCTTCTTGTTGATCGCAAGTCTTTCATACGATACACAAGGCCCTTTTCACTATATGTTACTACCAGGCCCATAGATAAGTAATATAAAACAATTTAATTAAGATTACTTTTATGGTATAAATTAACTAATCGTATAGACTCATAAGACCCACACCAAAAGAATATTACAAACAAATGCAATTCGTAAGAGAACTGCATTAAAAATTTTAATCTATGTTATAAACAAAAATGTAAAAGTAGCTAATTATCTACAAGTATATTACAAAATGTCCTCTTTGCTCTCTAATCGCTCCAACTCATCTCTACACGAAACTTACCATCGGCATGCCTCGGCCTGGGTTAGCGAAGAGATTTTCCTACATCAAAAGAAATCTATCAGGGTATAAGTTTAAGCTTAGTGAGATAACTACCCTCATCAGTACGACATGGCAAAAATTTATTAGATGCACAATCATATGAATGCATGAACAATCAATGTACCGAACAATCAATATATCGACCAATCAATATACCAAACAATGCATGCAGTGGCTTAGGAACTACATACGACTCAGAATTACACCCCTTGTAGTTGAGGTTTGAAGATAATTAACCGACCCAAACCAAAATCCGAGTTCTAGACCTTGGGTTTTATTTCATTTGCACTATTGTGCTTAAGCTAAAACAAAACTGTATATATATATGTATATGTATATACTTTCTTTATCGAATAACAAATCATATTTTTAAAATCCTAAGTCTAGTGGTGTGGTGGCCTCCGCAGTCTACAAACACATGCCTTAAGCAGAAGCCACAAGACTTGGCCCCTCGTCGACAGTTGGCATCTCCCAATGCCTAATAAGCCCATCAGCTTAGGATAGAGACTCAATAAAAATGATGACATAGCTAATGCCCAATCCTATAGGAGGCTCGTCCTCCTGTGAGTCTCTTCCCATCTTCTACGTGAAGCAGTAGTCGGTGTTATCTCAATGCAATTTGGGGAATGTATGATCCATTTAATTTCTTAATCATATAAGTGATTAACTCAATTTTTAAGATGATCAGACAATTTCATTCCATATAATTGCACGTATAAATTATCACTAACAATTCCCATTATTATGTAATTAACATGTCTTCGCATTCATCCACAAATTCATACACATGCATTTCCCATATCCTACAAGCATCCAAATTTATATATATAAGTTTAGGTGCATCTATTCTACAAGCAAAATCAAGTAAAGAGTTATCGGGAATTTACTCACTCCACCATGCGATCAGTCAAAGTAATCCGGGGACAAGTCATCTCCATACGTGGTGTCCCCTAATCATCAAAATCATAATACTATAAGGAATTGATATAAACTTAGGATACTAAGCTAAAATCTCTTAAGTTATACTCTTGGCTAGTTTTCGTATCTTTTCCCAATTTTTATTTAAAAGTTCAATCGAGTATAAATTTTTCGTTTTAAATCTAATTTTTATGATCTTATAGTCAATCTTCATCGTTTTTGAGTGTGCTTTAATGTGGTCTAGTTAGATTTTCGAAATGAGGTGTGCAAATCTGTCCATGGGTCAGAATAGTAGTAATCTTCATGTTTTGGAGTACTTTCGGGCCTTGTTTGGTAATTAGGCTTTTTGGTAACTTGAGAAATCCTTTGGGTTTGGTCTTAAGATATTATCTTAAGCTCAAAATACTCCTTAAGGTCAGATTTACAACTTTGATTTATACTCCTAAGGCTAACAACCACTTCATGGGCTCTTTAGTGGGCTTAAGTTGTCAAATGGGCTTATTTTTTGTTCAACTCAATGATGGTCACTTTCTCGGGCTTAGAGAGTGTTTTGTGGGCTTCTTGAAAGTCTTAAAACAACTCTTATAGATGTGTCAAGTTGCTGGTCAGAAATTTAAGGGTGGTTCAACTTGACATTTGAGGTCTGTTTTGGAAGTTTTAAGTTCGATTTTAAGTTTTAAGCTTAATATACTTATCATACTTTCCTTGGTTAGTCTTTTTACTTTGTTTACTTACCTTTATCACATTTTTAAGTGTCTTTTAAGGATGTTCCAGATCTGGTCAATTTATATATGAGGGCTTCCAACTTGGTTTTCTAACCTGTTTCATCATTTCCTTAAGTTTAGGTGTTAGATCATGAACTTAAGCTACTTATATTCAAATCTTAACTTGAATTTTCTTCCATGGGATGATTCTTTAGCTCATGCTTTACACGAAAAATAGAAGATCTCATACTTATTACAACTTCCATATCATAGGTCATGTCATACAAAATTGGTTTCCTCATAAAACTTCATGTAATGGATTTTTCCTTAACCTAAGTCTAGATTTGAGCATATTTAGCTTAATGGAAATAAAATCAACTTCCAAATGATCTTTGAATCCTCATGTCTAACATGTTGATCTTTCATTCAAGTTCTTGTTTTAAGGTTTTCTTAACTTAAAATCTTCCATTCAAAATGTTAAACAAGTATCTTTATAAAACACCAACTTTACATGCTCATATTTCAACTTCATGTAAGGGTTTCATGAGTTTATTTTTTAGGATGGTCTTTGATGTTTTAACAACTTATAATTATACTCATATCTCCAAGAAATCAAAGTCTCCTAACATGAACACTAACCTACTAACATAAGAAACACTTTTTCATCCTTAAAGCAAAGTATGGTGGTTGTGCACAAAGGTTTCACTTAAGCTCTTAACCTTACTTCCTTCTTTTGCACCCTTTTGGAAACCCGAGTTGTTTGATCCTTTAGAGTGGGGTTTATGGAAGGTTCTAAGGGTTTTAAAGGAACTTAGATGTTGGAAGGGAAGGACACAAGAAAAGAAAATGAGAGGGCCGTGAGTGGTGCTTGGAAAATAGTGGCAAAGTTGATTTTGTGGGGCTGAAGTGTTCCCACTTTTTGGGTTGGTTTCCAATAAGAGAAAAAGGAAGTGAAAATGAAATTGAAAGTGAGAGGAATGAGGGAGAGAGTGGCCGGTTAGGAATGGGAGTGAATGTGTGTTTAAGAAGTCTTGAAATTGTTGTCTTGTAGCTTACACAAAAGTCAACAATTGCAACTATTGATGATGTAAGCATTAAGGAGTGAGTAGTGGTGTGTAAGAGGAAGTGATTGATGGATGAAAGACAAGAGCATGGCCCCCCTTTCTTGCTTGTTCAAACCAGCCATGGAGTGTCCTTTGAGGTCATAGAATTATCTTGTCTCATTTAATGAAGTTAAGCATGTGAAATCTTGTGAAAATTTGTCCATATGTAATATAAGTGAAGGGGTGATAAGGAAAGTGCCTTATCATTAAATTTTGATAAGTTATCAATTGATAAATGATTCCAACTTTCAATTGATAAGTCATTTGAGGTGATTGGTTGATCTACTTATTTATATGTAAGGCTTAGACATAAAGATAATGGCATTGTCTTATAGGAAATTGTTTTAGGATTTTCATCTTGCATTATTTTGTAATTTATGATTCGATTCTTATAAAATTGTAAAATTTTCTAAAGTTGAATGAAATTATTCAAATTAAATTATCGATTAGTCACTTAGGGTTAAAAGTCCCTAATTGTTTTAGGGTTTAGGGTCTTAAGTGACTTTAGAGGTTGCAATTCTTCAAGCTCAGGTTTTATTGATAATTGGTTTTTGAATTGGAAAATTTTAATTTGTTTCTAAATGTAAACTTAAGTTCTTAGTTTCATTGATTCTTGGGAACGTTCGAAAAGTACTCTTAGTCAAATCACAGGCTTGCTAAAAGTAGGGTTTACACAAAACGTGTGTACTTCATATCATGCTTTTCCTCTCAAACTTTATCTTTTAATTTATTTATTTAAAATTCAATTTATGTCAACTAATAAAATAATGGGGAAAATAACAACAAGAAGATCAACGTTTAGGAGTAAGTTCAAACAATTTTATAGATAGGTTATGAAAAATATTTTGTTTAAACCACTTTATGAAACGTTGATCTTTCATTTGAATTTTCCCAAATATTGATCTCTTATTTAAATTTACTCCCAAATGTTGATCCTCTCTGTTGTAATTCTTTCAAAATAATAGTTTTGGTGATACTCAATTCTCACCCAAACTAAGGTTTAACGAGTGAAGCCTATCTTAAGGAGCATCAAGAGGGCACCTAAGCAAGCAACGAGCTCTGTACCCTACCACAACCATCTCTTGAGTTTATGAGCTCACACCAACGAAGAATGCCAATCAAAGGTGAGCTAGTCCTCCACATTGTGACCTGCCTAGCAAGCCAAATGATGAATGTCCAACCAAACAAATCCCTTGCCCAGGGTAAGCTAAGAGCTTAACTCGTTCCTCTAAGCATCGACTGATCCTTCGATTGGTGTCTTAGCTCAGCTTTTGTCTTTAATAACTATAACCTAATGCAATTCTTTAATGAGCATTTAACATCCATAGTATAGACAGTATGCTCGGTACCTTTGCTCCTACTAGAATAATGAGTTGCAAATTTAGTAGCTTGATTAGCCACAACATGTTGCCTACAATGAAGCACTATTATCTTTCGTAGAGCCCATTGCCTACTAGTGGCTAGTATGAGCGAACCCCCAATCATTACAATTAAGTGAAGTACATAAAAGGGGCTAAGCTACAACTAGTAAGATAATTTATAGTTAGCTCTTTCGAATCTCTTTCTCTCTCTATCTCACATTTTCGCCTTCTTAGACTTCTTCTCCTTAGTGAATAGAGGTAGAAGACACACACACACACATACACTAAACAAGCATAGTCTACTAGGTCTTTATCACTTACCTCTCCTTTTCTTGATCCTCTTTGCTGACTTAAGCATCAAAGGGTCCCTATAGTCTAGCCTACAAAGGGCTTTTTTGCAAGTATTAAGGATCAAGAGATGAAGCCTAGTCCATTTCAATTCCATTCAACTTTGTTGGTCTCCACATGATCAACATTTTGGTGCCCACTATTTTAGGCCACCATGATAATAATGGCAAAAAGCAAAAACAAAAATGCACAATCTTCCTATATAGAGAATAAAACTACCTCCCAACAAGGTAGGGCTAATCAGACACTTCTACCCCAAAATGAAAACACCTAAGTCCAAGAACTTAAGTCACTTGTCCAAGAAATGTTGGAAAAAAATAGAAAATACTATGAATCCATCATAGCTTTACATAAAGATTTAGTACTACTTAAAAAAGCATTTGAAAATGGCCTAAACGAGGAGATAACAATCGACTGCTCCTCTCATGCCTAATGTGTTTGCATAAATAGTACCAAAATGGTCACCAACTGCCCAATGACCTACTCAACTAGCCTAATTACAACCATAGTAGAATACATGTAGAAGGCAAATGCCACAAATAAGCTAGTTGATAGCCTATTACCTAGGCCACCACCAAAATAATATGAAGACATGAACATGGACGAGCTTAATGAACACATCCACTATGCCTTTAGCATACGCAATCAAAAGAAAGTCAAATCGTTTGCACAAGCATCATACTCAGCACAACAAAAAGCCCATTCATTCCATCTATCCTTAAGGAAACACTCTCTATAGGAGCACAGCTATTAGACTTAAACACTTATGATGGCTCCATTGACCTAGACAACCATCTTATATACCTTTGGACAATGATGAGCCTCCATAACTTCTTAGATGAGGCCTTCCTTAACATGTTAGTGAAAGCTACTAATAACTCTTATTTTAAATACATTTCACATGGTGATTTTATAGTATTTCCCTTACATCTTTGGTTTTCTTTAAAGAAATTGATACTTAATTGTATAAAATTTTGATTTCAAGGTTTGAACGCGTTCTTGGATTAAAAACGAATAAAAGGAATTAAGTTCCACTCAATTTGGAGTTCAAATGAATGAGTTATAAAGTTTTGAAGTTACACAGTTTATGACACAACTGTATCCCCAAGCTGTGTCCATCCAGGAAGATTTGCTAAGGTCAGAAAGTTACACGACCTGGGGATACGACTATATCCCAGGCTGTGTCTGGTGACGAAAAAAAAAAGGGACTTTACAATACATCATAAAAGGACTTATTAGGATTTCACAAAAAGGGATTGTACATTCAAAAGAGAAGAGACTTGGGGAGAAGGAGCAAAAGGCGAAAGCAACACCCAACTTCAAGATTGGAGAGATTTTTTATCAACAAAAAGGGGTTTTTCATGTTTTATTTCTTGATTTTGTTGGAAGTCATTTTTAGTTTTATTATGATAGCTTAAAATTCTTGTATTTAGGATTATGGAACCTAGGGTTTCATGTGACTATTAGATTGATTAATAATTTTCAATAAAGTTTCTATCTTTTGTTGATTCAATTATGTTATTTAATTGTTAATTGATATTTCTAGAGTATCAATCTATGATATTATGCATGATGATTGAGAAATCATATGTGTAATAGGATCTTGACATAATTGAAGAGAATTGCATGTGTACTTAGAGATAAGATACATGTTTTTTCCAGAAAGTTGTTCTTTTGTGTGAGAATTCATTATATATTAATGCGATTCTAAATTATATTTTTAAGTGAAGAGATTCTGGTAAATAATTTAGGATTATGGTTAATATGCTTGAGAAAGGTATTAACTTTAATTGTGAATCCCTCCGGTCAAGAATAATAGAGATTGAATTGGATGCATTTTAGGCGGTCACATGTTAAACACTAGGGGAAATAGTTCTTAAATACATTATTACTTTCTTGAAGTTGTTCTCAATTTTATCTCTTTCTAAATTGCTTAATCAAGTCTCATAATTAGGTTAGTTTATTAATTTTAGTATTTTTAATTCATTCAACTCATCACAATTTTCCGGTTAGATAATAGAGCTAAGGTTAATATTAGTACTCGAAGTCTCTAAGGGATCGACTCGGACTTACATCCATTATATTAAAATTGATAGGTGCACTTGCCTAATATTAAGTTTTTGGCACCGTTGCCGGGGACTTTCGATATTAGGAACACTAGTTACTTTATTACTTTGACCATTTTTTTTTTCTCTTTTGTTTTCATTGTTTATTTTTATTACCTAGAGCTACAATTGATTCTATATTTCTTACCCTTGTAGTGCATGACTCGAAGCAATTCAGAAGATTTGGTAGAACTTGATTCTGAAATTGAGAGAACTGTCCTTCAAAATTTGAGATTGCGACCTAGACAAATTGTAGCTACCATAGAAGACGAGTCAATCATTGAGATTAAGGAAGAGGGTGAAGAGGCCAACACTCAATTCATCGATCAAGAAGATCAACCACACATGGCTAACAACGGTAATGAAGCAAATCAGATCATGTTTGACTATTCAAGGCCTATACTTATTGGAGCTGACTCTAGTATCACAAGGCCAATTGTTGTGGCTAATATCTTCTAAATTGCACCTAACATCATATAAATAGTGTAACAATATGTTCAGTTTGATGGTCTCCGAGATGAAGATCCTCATGCCCACATCTCTAGCTTTCTAGAGATTTGTGATACATTTAAAATCAACGAAGCCATGGATGATGCCATCCAACTACTACTATTTCCTTTTTCCTTAAGGGGTAAAGCAAAGTAGTGGTTGAACTCTCTACCACGAAATTCAATCATAACTTGGAATGAATTGGTAGAGAAATTTTTGGAGAAGTATTTCCTACCTGCGAAAACCGCTAAACTTCGAAACGATATTTCTTATTTTGCCTAATTGGAAGCTGAGACTCTATATGACACTTGGGAGCGATTTAAGGACTTGCTTAGGAGGTACCCACATCATGGCCTTCCACTATGGATGCAGATTCAGACCTTCTATAATGGTCTCAATTTATCTACGAGATAGATGATTGATACATCTACAGGGGGTACTTTGAACACAAAGACACTCGAGCAAGCACAAAACCTAATTGAAGGAATAGCAATGAACAATTATCAGTGGGAAAGCACTAGAGTCAAGCAAAAGGTTACGGGAATTTATGATGTGGACATGACCACTGCTTTGGTAGCCAAGGTGGACCTATTGAGTAAGAAGATTGATGCACTCTCTATTAGCCCTCAACAAGTACAATCGGATGTAAGTGACTTCGGTATGCAGCGTTATGGAGCACAAGAACAACTAGAATAGGTAGATTATCTAGGAAATCCACCTAAGCAACAAAATAACCCCTACAGCAACACTTATAATCCTGGATGGAGGAATCACCCCAATTTCTCATGGGGAAATCAAAACCAAGGCCAGCAGAAGACCAACTTTGGCCTACCTGGATTTCAAAGACCATTCCCACCTCCTCTTCTTCATGAAAAGAAGTCCAGTGTGGAAGAACTTCTCACAAAATATATTCAAGGCAATGAGGCTCGCTTATCCAACATTGAATCATCATTGAGGAATCAAGAGGTGTCTAATTGTAACCTTGAGAACCAAATTGGTCAACTTACGAAGCTAATCTCTGAAAGACCATAGGGAACACTACCGGGAAATACAGAAACCAATCTAAAGGAACATGTTAAGGTAGTGACACTTCGAAGTGGGAAGGAGTTACATGCTAAGAGGAAGGTTAGCGAGGAGACTAGTAAGATCAATGAGGGGATGAAAGCAAAGGAAGACGTAGAGTCATCTAAGGCGAAGGAATATCAATCACCTATCCCATATCCCCAAAAACTCAAGCAAGATCGCAATGACCAACAATTCAGTAAGTTCCTTGACCTCTTTAAACAACTACATATTAACTTACCTCTCGTTGATGCCTTGTTGCAGATGTCGAAGTATGCTAAGTTCTTGAAAGATTTGTTATCCAATAAGAGGAAGCTTGAGGAGCTTTCTACAGTCATATTGGGTGAATAATGTTCAACGATCGTGCAAAATAAGTTGCCCAAGAAGCTAAAAGACCCAGGAAGTTTTACAATTCCTTGTCATATTGGTAACTTGTTAGTTGACAAAGCTTTAGCTAATTTGGGTGCTAGCATCAATTTAATGCCTTATAAATTTTTCAAGAAACCAAGATTAGGGGTACTTAAACCCACACGCATGAGCTTGCAATTAGCTGATAGATCTATGACGTATCCTAGAGGCATTATTGAGGATGTATTAATCCAAGTGGGTAAATTTATTTTTCCAGTTGACTTTGTGATATTGGACATGGATGAAGATTTTGAGTTGCCCCTTATCCTAGGTAGACCATTCTTAGCTACCGCTAGGGCTATCATTAATGTTAGTGATGGTAAGCTCATTCTTAGAGTAGAAGATGAAGAGATCATGTTTAAAATTTCGGAGGCTATGAAAAAGTCTGTTGATCAGGATGATACTTGCTACCTTTTGGATGTTACTGACACTTTTGTTTCAAGTTATATGCAGGAAGTTCTTTTTAAGGATTTACTGGAGAGTTACTTGCAATTAAGCATGGAAGAAACTTTGGAAGATCCTATCAAATCTGAGGTGGTAACCCAACTGGAAGCAAATAAACCTACCTCTATTGAGAAAGGGTTTGAAGAGTTTGAAAAGAGGAAGGAAGCACAGTTAAAACCTTCGATTGAGGAGCCACTAGTATTGGAGTTAAAGCAATTACCTGACTATTTAGAATATGCCTTCTTAGAGAAGGACTCCAAATTACCGGTTATTATAGCATCCAATTTAGAAGAAGAGCAGAAAGAACGGTTGCTGAAAGTACTTAAGGAGTATAAGAGGGCCATTACTTGGAAAATATCTGATATTCGAGGTATCAATCCCTCCTTTTGTACTCATAAGATTTTAATAGAAGACCATAAGCCAGTTGTATAGCCTCAGAGATGCTTGAATCTAAACATGAAAGAGGTAGTCAAAAAGGAAGTTATCAAACTCCTTGATGTAGGTATGATATATCCTATCTCTGATAGCTCATGGGTGAGTCTAGTGCAAGTAGTTCTAAAAAAAAAAAAAAGTAGGATGACAGTAGTTCTTAATGAAAAGAATGAATTGATCCTAATGAGAACGGTAACAGGTTGGCATGTATGTATCGATTATAGAAAGTTAAATGATGTTACACATAAGGACCATTTCCCCTTACCTTTTGTTGATCAAATGATAGAATGACTAGCTGGACATATGTTTTATTTTTTTCTAGATGGCCTATCTGGTTATTTTCAGATACCTATTGCACCGAAAGATCAAGAGAAAACCACTTGCACTTGCCTTTATGGCACCTTTGCTTACCGTAGAATGCCTTTTGGTCTTTGCAATGCACTTGCTACATTATGTTAGCAATTTTTGATGATTTAATTGAGGAAATATTGGAGGTATTTATGGATAATTTTTCAGTTTTTGGTAACTCATTCGACCATTGTTTGAATAATTTGGACAGGGTACTTACTAGGTGTGAAGAGACCAATTTGTACTCAATTGGGAGAAGTGCCACTTCATGGTATAAGAGGGTATTGTGCTGGGCCATAAGATCTCATATCAATGAATTAAGGTTGATACTGTCAAAGTGGATGCCATTGCAAGACTCCCATCTCCAACTTTGGTTAAGGCCATAAGAAGCTTTTTAGGGCATGTAGGTTTTTATAGGCAATTTATTAAGGACTTCTCGAAAATTGCCCGCCCTTTGACTAAGTTATTAGAGAAGGATGTACCTTATGTTTTCTTTCAGGAGTGTTTGAAAGCTTTCAATATCCTTAAAGAGAAACTTACCAATGCCTCAATCATAGTAGTACCTGATTGGGCACTTCCCTTTGAACTTATGTGTAACACAAGTGATCACGCAGTCACTATATTAGCAAAACTCTTAGCAATTCACTATATTAGCAAGCACGGGACAAGCACTTTCAACCAATTCACTATATTAGCAAAACTCTTAATAATGCTTAGGAGAACTACACTACTATAGAAAAAGAGTTGCTAGCAATTGTTTTTGCCTTTGATAAGTTTTGCTCTTATTTGCTTTTATCTAAAGTGATTGTTTACACTGATCATACTGCCCTTAGGTATTTGTTAGCAAAATCAAATGCAAAGCCAAGACTGATTAGGTGGATCTTGTTGCTACAAGAGTTTGATGTGGAGATCAAAGATAAAAAAGGTGTTGAGAATTTAGTAGTAGATCACCAATCTCGATTGGAGAATCCAAACTTGGAAATGCTCGATGAGAATGAGATCAAAGATGAATTCCCTGAGGAGCGACTCTATGCCATCACTTAGGGAAGTGATATGGAAATTCCTTGGTTCGCGGATATCGCCAATTTTTTAGCTGCTAGGATTATACTGAAAGGACTTCCATACGAGCAAAAGAAGAAATTTTTTTCTGATGTGAAACATTATTTTTGGGATGATCCTTACCTATTTAAAGTATGTAAAGATCATGTTATTTGAAGGTGTGTACCACACCTCGAAGGATGGAGAATTTTGAGCCACTATCATTCGAGGCCTACGGGTGGGCATCATAATGCCAATAGGATGGCTCATAAGATCTTAGAGGCTGGATTTTATTGGCCTACCTTATTTAAAGATGCCTAGAAATATGTTGAGATTTGTGATCGTTGTCAACGAGTAAGGAATATATCTCGTAGGGATGAAATGCCACAAAACCCCATCATTGAGGTCGAGGTATTCGATGTATGGGGGAGCGATTTTATGGGCCCTTTCCTGAACTATAATGGAAATAAATATATCTTAGTAGCTACTGACTATGTCTCTAAGTGGGTAAATGCTAAAGCCTTACCTACTAATGATGTTAAAGTAGTAAAAAAATTCTTGAAAGGCCTATTTTCTCGATTTGGCACCCCTAGGACAATTACAAGTGATAGGGGAACATACTTTTGCAATGCCCAACTCGACCAAGTGTTGAAACGTTATGGCATCACAGATAGAATAGCCACCTCGTACCATCCCCAAAGTAGTGGCCAAGTGGAAGTCCCTATTTGCGATCTTAAGCGAATTCTTGAAAAAACCATAGAGTATCATAGGAGAGATTGGTCAGAAAAGTTGGAAGATGCTCTATGGGCATACAGAACCGCTTACAAGACCCCACTAAGAACCACACCTTACCAACTTGTATATGGGAAGGCTTATCATTTACCGGTAGAGATTGAACATAAGGCTTATTGGGCAATTAAGAGTGCTAATGTTGATTTTGAGTGTGCAGGTTCTCACAGGAAGCTTCAATTGAATGAGCTAGAGGAATGGCAAGCGAAAGCATATGAGAACACCAAATTATACAAAGAAAGGGCCAAAAAGTACCACGATCAGCGAATCAAACAAGGTCAACAATTTAAGAAGGCAATCATGTTCTTTTGTATAATTCTCGCCTTTGTTTATTCCCAGGTAAGTTGAAATCTAGGTAGTCTGGACCATTTACAATTACAAAGTTTTCTCGTATGGGACTATTGAAGTTATACACCTAGAGAAAGGCACATTTAAGGTAAATGGGCAACGATTAAAGTTATACTTGAGTGGAAATTTGAAGCATGTTGGACGAGAGGAATTTTATCTTCACCCGACAGAACAATCATGAGCTACAATCGTATCCCGTCGAGCTATCGACGTTAACTATAGCACTTCTTGAGAGGCAACCTATGTTTAACTTTGCTCACACTTTAGTTCTTTTAGTTTGTTCCATTTTATTTTTTTCTTTGATTTAGCTTTGCTTTACTTCTTTTATTTGTTTCAATTTTAGTTATAGGCTTTTCTTTTTAGTTTCATTTTATTTTTCTCTTTAGTTTTCTTTGTCTTATTTTTCTAGTTTAAGTACTTTTATTTCTTTAAAGTTTCTTTTATTTTTAAATTCATGAATTTAGGCCACTAAAAAAAAAAAAAAATAGAAAGTTACACGGGCGTAGGACACGGTTATGTCCTAACCCGTGTCCATCCAGAGCCTTTCAATGCGCCAACTACAGAAAGTTATACGGGCGTAGGATACGGTTGTGTCCCAGTCCGTGTGCGCCGAGCCCTATGCACCACCCACAGAAAGTAACACAAGCGTGGGACACGATTGTATCCCAGCCCGTGTGCACCTAGTGTTAACATGTCAACACAAAAAGTTACACAGGCGTGGGATACGGTTGTGTCCTAGCCTGTGTGCACCCAGCTTTAATACATCTCCTGACAGAAAGTTATACAGGCGTGGGATACGGTTGTGTTCCAGCCCGTATTCACCCAAGTAAGGCACCGAATATAAAGAGTTACATGAGCGTGGGATACGATCGTGTCCCAACCGGTGTCTGCCTAGCACCCACATGATTTAGTATACGCACTGCACAATATTATCAAAACACACACACACCCTCTCGAACACTTATAGAAATCCATACAAATTCATTTCACCTTGCATTTTCTCTCCATCTTCTCCTCACGTTCCCGATCCAAGTAAGTTCTCCTAATTTTTTTCTGTACTCTCTTATTTATGCTTTGTTTTCATCATTGTTTAGGCATGCTTAGATAACCGAAATTTAGGTCTTTTGTGAATTCGTCCATGAATTTTGTCTGCGAATTTACTTGTTTTTTTTTTATTCTTTCATGATAGACATACACATTTTCCTTGTGTTGATAGATTTCAATGCATTTATGATGTCTCTTCTAGTTAGATATTACTGTATGATCTCTCAAACCCGAATTTTGTTTGCTAATTCGATGATAACTATTCAATTATGCCAGTTAGGGTTAGAATTGTGAGAGTGATTTTGGGACATTTAGAGTCTTTGACGTGTTGAGAAGCTTTCTTTTCAAGCTGATTGTAATGTAATGCGTCTAATGTATAATTATTTGGATGAATTTGCTAGCCATTTCTTTTATACCAACTAGTTTTGTGGATGTACTCTACCTGTTTGTTTAAATGTCCCTATGAGAATTCTTTCAATATTCCTCACTTTTACTCCTTTATAACTCTATCTTAGTTTGAACTAAGTGTGGCAAGGATGCGCGTTTTTGATTTGATTTGGTGTTTCTTCTTAGGTAGTCAATAGCAAATTGCACAAAGCTTATCGTTCGAAGAAAATCTAAGTATGCAGCATCATCTTCAATGCAAGAAGGTGCCATTGTTGAACCATTGGCCACTTTCCCTCTGATAGAGCACCCAATGCTTCAATTCAAAGAGGAATACCAGTCACAATGCTATAATTTACTTAAGAACAAGCCCTTCAGTGACACCCTTCGTTTGGATTGGGATATTCTCGCTCAATTGGAGCTCACAACGGAAATGAAGAAACTATTGGAAGGAACCATTTGGGAGCGATTTTTATCTCTTGAAGCTCCAGTTTATAAGGAGTTGACATTGGAGTTTTTATGCATATATAAACTCGGTAAAGAGAGTGTTAGTGGCATGGGCCCCAAACGCAAACTCCATTTCACTTTGAGTGGCCAGCCTTTCCACATGACAATAGCTCAATTGGGTAAATATCTTGGTCATTATGAGGATAAATTTACACGGACAAAAGAGTTCCAACATTTACAATGTCATTTTCCACGTGGAGGAACACCAAGGACGTTTTGGAATGAAATTACTATCGGTGATGCTTATGACCCGAAAAAGAGTAAGGTTTCTCAATTGGTCAAACTTGAATATCGTGTTCTTCATTGGCTCTTTGCACATACATTGACCGACCGAAGCCTAAGCACTAGTGTGGTTTCCAATAAGGATTGCCTCTATTTGTATAATGTTATTCATAAACACCCAATCAATTTAGCCATTGAGCTAGCTGAACTTTTCAGCCACCAAGCAACCACTACACGGAAGAAAGGGCATATTTGTTGTGGCCCCTACATCACCTTAGTAGTGCAGGCCATGCGAACTAAGGTTATAGTTTGGGCCTCGCTTACCTTTGTTACTCAAGTCACTCCTATGCGACTTAATTCATTCCGACTCATGAACCTTTTACCAACGAGACGTCAACGTCGACACTCACGAAGCACCTCTCGAGACCAGACGTCTTCAGCAAGCTTTGAGGATAAATTTGATATTTTAATGATTGAGGTTCGTTATATTCGAGAAAGTGTGGATAAACTTCATATCTACCAAGACAAATTGGAAAAATTTCTCAAGATGAAAGAGTTGGATGCAAATGATGAGGATAGTGAGAGTGAGGAAGAGGACGATGAGGGTAGTGCAGAGGAGGCTGGGGGTAGTGCAAAGGAAGCTAGGGTTAGTGAAGAGGATGTTGAGGGTAGTGAAGAAGATGATGATGAAACCATGGTGAAGGCACCATCTGATGAAGATGATGGAGAGACGGATTTCGATCCCTCTTCTTAGTTCATTTTTTTTGTTGTTTTTAGTTGGCCAAGGCTTGTGCAATCAGACATGTAATGACAATGGCTTCCTAGTTATGGACTTCTTTACATTATTTTCGACTGGTAGGGAAGTATTAGTTTCTTTTTCAATACATGTATTTCCATTTTCCCTATGATGTTTTTTCTTGTTTGATATCTTGCTATTGTGCTTTCTTAGTCATACATTGAGGACAATGTACGTTATTAAGTGTGGGGAAAGGACATATATGAATTTGTTATTATTTAGGAGACCAATTATTTACATTTAACCCAATTAATTTTTAAGTTAATTTGCAATAGGTAATTAACAAGTGTTGGGCTAAATCAACTGTGTCATCTTGATCATTATTGATCTTATTCTATTTTACTAGAATTGATTAGTCAAATTTATGGAGAGCAAAATTATGAGTTATTTAGCTTAGGACTTTAAGACTTGAGATTGGAACAACATCACTAGTCGAGAATTAGTCATGATTATTTTTAAATTTACTTTTATGTATACCTTTTTCTTAGAAATTTTTAGAGCCTTATAATTTTTAGCAAACAAACAAATAAATGAAATTCTTCTTTTAAAAAACCCCTAAAAAATCACAATGATTGGAGGTAAAAAAGTAATAACAAGTGTATGAATAGAAAAAATTGGTAAGGATTCGTCTTAGTCCATCAGAAGAGTGAGATTAAGTCCTATTGCCAATACTAATGAAAAAATTGGTATGGATTGGCCTTGGTCCGTCAGAAGAGCGAGGTTCTTTTCCTAACACAATTTTGCTTGAATAAGTAAATTTAAAAAAAAAAAAAAAACTCTCAACAAAAGCATGAACTAGGGGGATGATAAGAGGATAAGTGGATGTAAAATGTGTTTGTTTTGGATTATGGTGCTGGTGAGATTGAAGAGAGATTTGTAAACACTTTAGTTAAATGGACAAAATTTTTATGACTCTTTCCCTGTTAGCGAGATATTAAATTTAATTTTTAGTTTAAGAATCCTTGGTTAAATGACTCGAGTAAACTTCGACTTCCATAAATTAACTAATGAACTCTAGTATTAAGTATTGTTGGGGCATTTGAATATGGTCAGGTGAATCTATGATATTGTTAAGGGTGAAATTGGTTGACTTTATTATTGCAAGTTAATTGAAAATGATCTTCTTACCTTTCTTCGGGTCAAGTGTATTCATTCACTGATTTCCTAAAAAGTGAGAAATTTTATTTAACGTTTCTTGTCCCAAAATTTTGTTTTGATTTATTTGCTTGAGGACAAGCAATTGCTCAAGTATGGAGAAGTTTGATAACTCTTATTTTAAATACATTTCACATGATGATTTTATAATATTTCCCTTACATCTTTGGTTTTCTTTAAAGAAATTGATACTTAATTGAGTAAAATTTTGATTTCAACTTTGAACACATTCTTGGATTGAAAACGAAGAAAAGGAATCAAGTTTCACTCAATTTGGAGTTCAAATGAATGAGTTATGAAGTTTTGAAATTATACAATCTAGGATACAACTGTGTCCCCAAGCTGTATCTATCCAAGAAGATTTGCCAAGGTCAGAAAGTTACATGACCTGGGGGACATGACTGCGTCCCAGGCTATGTCTGGTGACGAAAAAAAAAAGGGACTTTACAATACGTTATAAAAGGACTTATTAGGGTTTCACAAAAGGAGATTGTACATTCAGAAGAGAAGAGACTTGGGGAGAAGGAACAAAAGGTGAAAGCAACACTCAACCTGAAGATTGGAGAGATTTTTCATCAACAAAAAGGGGTTTTTTTATATTTTATTTCTTGATTTTGTTGAAAGTTATTTTTAGTTTCATTATGATAGCTTAAAATTCTTGTATTTAGGATTATGGAACCTAGGGTTTTATGTGACTATTAGATTGATTAATAATTTTCAATAAAGTTTCTATCTTTTCTTGATTCAATTATGTTATTTAATTATTAATTGATATTTCTAGAGTATCAATCTATGATATTATGCATGATAATTGAGAAATCACATGTGTAATAAAATCTTGACATAATTGGAGAGAATTGCATGTGTACTTAGAGGCAAGATACATGTTTCTTCTAGAAAGTTGTTCTGTTGTGTGGGAATTCATTATACATTAATGCGATTCTAAATTATATTTCTAAGTGAAGAGATTCCAGTAAATAATTTAGGATTAGGGTTAATATGCTTAAGAAAGGTATTAACTTTAATTTTGAATCCCTCCAATTAAGAATAATAGAGATTGAATTGGATGCATTTTAAGCGGTCACATGTTAAACACTATGGGAAATAATTCGTAAATATGTTATTACTTTCTTGAAGTTGTTCTCAATTTTATCGCTTTCTAAATTGCTTAATCAAGTCTCATAATTAAGTTAGTTTGTTAATTTTAGTATTTTTAATTCATTCAACTCATCACAATTTTCTAGTTAGATAATAGAGCTAGGGTTAATATTAGTACTCGAAGTCTCTAAAGGATCAACTTGGACTCACATCCACTATATTAAAATTGATAGGTGCACTTGCCTGATATCAGCTACCTTGCTCTAGTTCAATACCCTTCGTGAAGCATCATCACCTCATTTGACGACTTAGGTAGCAAGTTTCAGCAACATTTCCTTAGTTCTTGAGTCTTACAAAGAGATCTTCAATCCTTTACAATGTTAGGTAAAGACTCAACAAAACCTTGCGAGCATACCTTAAGCATTCAAATCGAACAAAGTTGCAAGTTTCTAAATTGGACACTAGAACAGCCATGTAGGCGTTGCTAATTAGCATAAATCCTAAAGGAAGGATTTTCAACATAATGTTGCTGGACAGGTCCAAATCCTTGGACGAATTTATGAAAGTCACTGAGAAATATCTAGCCTAAGAAGATACCATCTAAGCTTGCCTCAAGGTGGAAAATAGCATAAGCATTTTAGCAAAAGACCATTTGGGACCTCGCAATCCCAAACCTCAACCACTATTATAAGGCAAGTGTTATAAACAAAGGCATAAATTCTAAGCTACACCTCATATATACCCCTCATAAGACCGCTTAGCAAAATTATGCATGAGGTGCTATAGCAACTCCCTAGACCACCTAGCATGCACGAGATACCAAAAGCGACGAACTTAAGAAAATACTATGACCATCATAGGGTACACGAACATAATATCAACGAGTGCCGCCATTTGAAGAATGCAATCGAGGGCCTTATTCACAAAGGCCATATTGACCATCTCGTTGCAGATGAGAAAAACCAAAATGTTCATCGATGGTAGAAGCTGAGCTAACATACTCTTTTACAATGCCTTCAAGCAAATGGAAGAACAACTCGATGAGCCCCTCTAACACTACAAGTACAACCTTATAAGGTTCGGAGGTAACAGGCTAGTACTTGCTAAAGGGATCATCACTCTAACGATTCGATTAGGTGACAATGAAAATGTTACCATGCACTAAATCAATTTTGTTGTTGTTGACATATGATCACCCTACGGTGCTATCCTCGCCAAACTGAGAATCACAATTTTTGACATGCTTATAAGCCAAAGTTGTTTCAAAGCATAGTTTATGATCGCTATTAGAGTAGGCAAGGCTAAGGACAATTAGGCTTTAACTAGAACACTTTACCTCAAAGCCCAATCTAAGAAGAATATCATGAATATCAAGTCAACCAACTCCCCTACTTCATCCATGAGGGGAGAGCATGCAAGGAAGACCATCAAAGTCTAAATATCTGATGCCCTAGGTATGATGACCACAATAGGGGTTGAATTGCTAGACAATTAGAAGGCCAAGTTAATAGACTTCCTTAAGAACAACTCGAATGTCTTTGCATCTACCCCAGGAGATATGCTAAGAATTATTCCCATATTGGAGGCTACTCATTACCTCAATGTCAATTTAGCCATACAATCTATCAAGCAAAAGAAATGACATATCGCCCCTAAATGTCAAGCCATTATGGAAAAAGAAGTTCAGAAGTCGCTTTGAACTGGTTTCATTTGCTTAGAGAAGTACCCAACCTGGCATGCTAATACAGTGCTCATCAAGAAGGCTTATGGCAAATGGCGCATGTGCATCGATTATACTAACCTTAATAAGGCATGCCCTAAGGACTACTTTCCCTTACATTGAATCAACGGTTCGTCAATTCAATATCAAGCCATAAGCTTCTTAGTTTCATGGATGCCTATTCTGGATACAATTAGATTAGAATGACTCCCCAAGATGAGATCCACACATCATTCATCACTTACTTTAGAACCTACTGCTACAAAGTAATACCCTTCAACCTAAAGATTGCTTGAGCCATACATCAAAGGCTCATAGCCTACACCTTTAAGCCACAAACAAGCATGACCATGGAGGTCTACAATGGTGACATGATTGCTAAGAGCAAAACTAAGGAAGACCGTATCGATGACCTCCGAGAGATCTTCTAAATCCTCTACCAATTCCAAATAAAACTTAACCCATAGAAATGCATCTTCGGAGTCGCTTTAGGAAAGTTTCTTGGTTTCATGGTCATAAAGCAAGTGATAGAAGCCAACCCTAATAAAATCAAAGTAGTCTAATACATGCAAGCCCCAACTAAGATCGAGGAAGTCCATCAATTAATGAAAAGGATAGCCACCCTCAATCACTTTATATCTCGCAGCGTTGATAAGTGTGTAGAATTTTTCAATCTACTTAAACATCCTACTAAGTTCAAGTGGACAATAGAGTGTTAGTAAGCATTTTAACAATTGAAGAAATTCTTGGCGACTCTATCCATACTCTCTAAACCAATACTTGAAGAAGAATTCTACCTATTTCTCACTGTCGGTGATAAGGCTTTACCTTCTATACTTGTTCGATTTGAAGGTTATAACCAACAACTAGTCTACTACGTCAGCTACATCCTTTAAGAGTCTAAGCTACAATACAACAAAATAGAAAAGTTCACCCTTGAGATGTTAATTGCTGCTCGAAAGCTCAAGCCTTACTTCCATTCAGGCCTAATCATCATCCTAATAGATGTCCTACTTAGAATGGCTTTGCAAAGGCCTTATAACTTAAGTTGAATGATGAAATACTCCCTCGAGCGTAGCACCCATGGAATCCAAGTTTGACTAAGACAAGTAATAAAAGCATAGATTCTTGTAGGCTTCATAGCAGAATACATTGGAGCGAATGAACCCCAACTTAAGCTTACCATACCCATTTAGACACTCTACATCGATGGATCTTCTTCCAAGTAGGGGATTAGAGTCAATATCATGCTACAAGGCCTACATGGAATGAAGATCCTCTCTACCTTAAAGCTCGGTTAAGCAACAATGAAGCTGAATGTGAGGTACTTATAGCTAGCTTGAAGATTGCGAAGGATGTTGAAGCAAAAAAACTAAGCATACACTTAGACTCCATGTTGGTCATTTAACAGGTTAAGGGAGAATATGAGACCAAGGGCGAAACGATGTCCAAGAACTTGCATTTAGTACAATGCCTTCTCATAGAATTCAGTTCATGGGAAGTCAACGAAATCCCCCAACTAGAAAATGCGAAGGTAAATTGCCCATCTAGAATAGCTTCATCTACCATTCCCTTATTATATGACTTTGACAAGCTACTCTTCATACAATATCTCCCTGAAAGAAGTATAGAGGTGCAATAGCAATAAGTTGCCAAAACGACACAACAAGTCCTTGAGCCATCTTGGATGGACCCCCTTATGTAGTACCTCATGGTTAGGGCACTACTCAAAGAGTGAAAAGAGGCGAAGAAGCTAGCCTATTCCGTAACTAACTACATTAATCAATGATGAACTCTATAAAGGAGGATACAATATTCCGCTCATTAAATGCTTCTAAATAGAGGAAGGTGCTCTAGTCTTCGAATATCTCCATGTAGGAATTTGCAGCAATCATATCCAGTCATAAGCATTGTACGTTCAAGCACTTAGACTTGGCTATTACTAGCCCACGATGAAGGAAGACACTAAGACCATGGTTCGAAGTTACCACTCTTATTAGAAGCATGCATCAATCACTCATGCCCCTAATTCAGAGTTATACCCCTTGACCAACCTATAGCCATTTACACAATGAGGACTAGACATCCTTAGTCCTTTCCTAAAAGCCTTAGCGAGTCAGCAGTTCATTCTAGTAGTAGTAGATTACTTCACTAAGTTAACAAAGACATTGGTTGTCCTGACCATTGTAGCCTGAGTTACCAAAGGGTATGTGCTCACCTACATATTATCTCACTTTGAAGTATGACTCAAATTGATCATCAACAATGGGAAAAAATTCAACAGCAATCATTTCAAGGATTTCTATAATAAGCATAATATAAGGCTACATTACACCTTAAAGGCCCATCCCCAAACTAACTATTAAGTTGAGGCCATTAACAAGATAATTCTCAACTGTTTGAAAATTAGGGTAGAAAGAGTAGGAGGTAGGTAGGTTGGCGAGCTCCTTAATATCCTTTGGGGTTACCGCATGATACATAGAACATCGATTGGAGACACCCCATTCTACCTCCCATTTGGAGTAGAAGCTGTCTTCCTTATTGATTTAGAACTACCTACCAATAGGACATAACACTTTAACGTGAACACTAACCATATGGATGTATTGGCAAGCCTCGACACCATTGACAAAGTTCTAACACTGTGTAAGTATGCAACTTGGCAAACTAGTAGCAGGTTACTCGATCCTCACTCAACAAGTGAAGCCCATCATAAAGAGCACCAAGAGGGCACCAGAGTAAGCAATGAACTCATGTACCGGACCATAACCCTCTCTTGAGTCCACAAGCTCATACTAGTAAAGAATACTAATCAAGGGTGAGCCAGTTCTCTACATCATAACCCGGTTGGCTAGATAAATAATGAATGTCTAAGCCGACCAGTCCTTCGCCCATCGAGTTAACATCTTCGATTGCCTAAGGTAAGTTTGAGGCTTAACTCGTTCCTTTAAGCATCGGCTGACATTTCGATTAGTGTCTTAGCCCAACTTTTGTCTTTAGTAACTACAACCCTCTACAATTCATTAATGAGTGTCTAACATCTATAGTACGGATGGTACACCTAATACCTCTACCCCTGCTAGTGTTTGACATCGTTAGCCATGACATGCCACCTACAATGAAGTTTTATCATCTACCACAAAGCACATTATCTACCAGCGACCAGTACGAGCGAACCTTGGATTGTTATGTGTTTGGGCGAATCACATAAGAGGTGCTTGGCACCAACTAATAAGAGAATTTGGGGCTAGCTCTTTCAAATCCCTCTCTCTCTCTCTCTCTCACCTTCTCAAACTTCTCCTTCTTTTCCTTAGAGAATAGAGTTAGAAGACATAAATACCAGGCAAGCACAATCCTCCAGGTCTTTAGTGCTCACCTCTCCTTTTCTTGGTCCTCCTTGCTTACTTAAGCTTCGGAAGGCCCTTGTGGCCTAGCCCACATGAGGCTTTTTTGTAGGTATCAAGGAGTAAGAGATGAAGCCTAATCTAGTTTGATTCTACATACCTTAGTTAGTCTCTACTCAATCAATAAGTTCTAACTTATTTAATTACATAAAAAGTTAATTACAAACTTCTAAGTTGTACTCGTCCATAATTTAGGATTAGGCTAACAAATGACTACTAAAAAATAAAGTAAGATTAATAATAATTAGGGGTGAGTGGGTAACTTTATCGCATATAATATCTACCTTAATCCTACTCTTCCAAATACGTTTTGAGCTGGTAAAGAGCACCATAGGATAAGTTGTAGGTAACAATTTCACGGAACCTACTCCCATAGGATAAGGTGTAGGTATGATATTAAGATATCCTATACCTACCCTAGAACCTATATTCTAAAGTATATAGGATACAAATTTCAAGGTATCATATCCTTACCTTGTAATATTAATTGAATAATACTAATAAAGAAGAAATTAACACTAGTGCATTTGTTCAATCAAAAAGGAAATAACAACAAAAGCTTAACCTATAATAAAACTTTAAAACTACATACTCTTGTATCTTTTATCTTATCTCTCTCTCTCTCTTATTCTTTTTTCTTTTTCTTTTTTTTTTTGTGAAACCTTCTCTACTTTTTTTTTTTACTATCTCACTTTTACACTGCTTTTTTTCCTTTTTTACCAATCGTAGTTTAGAAAAAAATTAAAAACATCTTAATTCTTAACTTGCCATCCAATATATTATATTGGTGTTATCAGCATATGGTCTTTATACTCAACATAATAACGATTTTATGATTTGATAAAAATTTCCTTTTGATGATTTGAAAAGAAAAAATAAAAAAAGGTAATTTAGCATGAGCAAACTTAGGGTTAAACATCTCTAGTTATAAGAATATCCTCCATTCTACCCACTAAAGTTTCATACTATTATAATAGGATGTGTTGTAAATATAAAAACCTTTTAAATTATTACCATTTAGATCATTAGTGTAGTTCTAGGTTTGATATTAATTATGTATTTATACAATATTTTGAAGAAGATAAAGTAAAAAAAAAAAAAAAAAAGTAGGTTCCACAAAGTATCCTATAAAATTTATTAGATATAAGGTATAGTACGGTCCCCAAGTATCACATGGTAAGTTCCAAGTACAAAAATTTTGGAATCTATATCTATAGGGTAAGGTATGAGTAAAGTGTCATAATTTACCCATCTTGTACCCATTCACCCATAATAGTAATAATAATAATAACAAATTAGGATGTTAGTCATACTACAAAAAATTTTCATAAAAAATGAGTTACTTTTATGTCATACTTCAAGCATAGAAATTGAATTGAATACCGAAGTGTTTGGTTAAAGTTAAGTGAATTCAGGTATATGTTTACCATATTTGTTAGTTGTGCTTATTAGGCTTAAAAATAAAATGAATTTAATAACCATCTGACTAATAAAGAACTACTTGTTGCTTGTGTGTTACTTAATCTAGAGACAAATTCTTAGAAGACACCCCTATGATCCTTGAGTAGAGTTATTCCTAGTGGAGTTATTCTTAAATATGATTAGGGATAGATTTAAGATCATAGGACTAAGATAGTGAACTTATAAGAGTTTAAGAAGGTATTAAGTTTGTGAGATGATAAACCCCTACCAGTAGAATTAGTGAGGACTAGGAAAGTGAGGGAACTGTGTGATTGTGAACTCCTACCAGTAAAGAACATAATGTTAAAGTGGTATCGGTACCCTAAGAGGCAAACCCATGCCTATTATGTTGTTTAGGGACATGGTAGCACTCCTATCTCAAACGTTGTGACTGGATCATAAGTATCCATTTGTTGTGTGTAAGACTAAAATCTTCAATAACAACTAAGTGTGATGATATTATATATATTTGCATTACATGTGTAAAATTTATATTCCTTATCATTCGTATGTGGTTGTGGTATTCATGTACCTTAGCATTTTATTATTATTACTATGAGGAAGATCATTAGATGTAGTGGAACTTGTGGAGTTAATTTTCAACAAGTTATGTTTAATTTCTGTAGACTTATTAATAAGTGATACTCCTGTGCTAGCAAAGATTCCATGGAGAAATTTTACAATTGAACTTGATTGTGGAGATTTATGTTTACGAATATTGATGGAGACTTTGAATTTAATTAGTGGATTTTAATGAGATTATTTGGAGTTGACTAGTATTCAATTTCTCACTTTTCAAAATGAAGCAATTAAATGAAACTCAATTCTATCGACTATCAAAGTTATCTCTTGCCTACACTTATACTTAATTTATAAAATAGGCATAAGAAACCAACCAACAAGTGCACTAATCATGTAAGTGTACTATAAAAGTAGATTCAAGATCAATCCCAAGGGAATAGAGTGCTAGCTCTTGATTGTACTAGTCCCATCTATAGCTAAGCTAATTGATAAAGTTTGAATTTTCATTAAAGTAAATTCATAAAGTTTCCATTTTTACTAATCTAAAACTAATGACTACTGTACATTAATTATCTAGGATATGCAACACTTAGAAAGAGTATGATTAAGAACCAATAGTCAAATTATCTAAATATATAGTGATTATATCATTCCATCAATTCGTATCACAAGCGAGTTATCGATCGGCTATTAATTTAAGCCTTAATTGAATTAGAAGGCATCAATTCTTAATCCACATTAGTCATTCATAAATATGATTAGAATACATGTATATATTACATTATCCTAATCCATTTGATGTTCCTATATCGAAACACAAACTCCATAAATGAAATTAACAACCCATTATATATCAATATGAAAGTAAACAACTAAAACCACCATCAAACAATCCAATAAAAACATTGACTCAAAATCTAAATAAGCCCAAGAGAGACACTAGATAAAACAACATCCAAAGTTAAGTAAAGTCTAAAAAAGGGAAAGAAACAATCTTTGAAAAGAAATTATATATCCAAATCCTCGCTTGAATAGAGTTCCCTAAACATCTCCGGATAGAAATCTCTTATTATATATTAAAAACCATACCAAAAACTACCATAAAAACCAAACTATCAAATTAAGATAAAATAAGAAAAAGGAAGAACCGAAGGTCTTGAAGGTTGCGGCACTTCAAATGGAAACCAGAAGGAGATGTGTCTAATATTTTTTTCCTCTCGGGTTTGCCTCGGCAAATGGGATGGAGGAATATATATTGAGTTTACTCCAGGTATGTAAGGTAAGGGGGTAAAAGGGCTTATCTAGTGTGGTCTAGTCCATGACACACTATCCTTTGTTCCCTCCCAACGTTGGTTTGCAATCAGAAATGGGGTGGCCTGATCCGATGCATGTCATCTACCGTGGGCCTTCATTTCCTTTTCTTCCCAGACGTATAGCTTCAAATTGAAATAGGGAAGATTGATTTCATGTGGTCGGACTATGGTAGGCCTCTTGGGATAATTTGCGATTGTTGTTTCCGGCTGTGGATTACAATTTGTAATATGGAGAAGAGATCATATGGAGTGTGTCTACTATAAGCTCACTTGGCAAAATGACAAAGTCCAATGACTCCATGAGTATTTCATGTTAGCCCTTAGTGCAAATTCAAGCTCTTGCTTGTGATTGGAAATCGAATTTCCTTTCTCCCTTTTCCTTCGTGTGACCGGTGATCCTGCTCCGAGCTTCCACTTCTCGTATACTTTTATGCTTGAAATAAAATTGAATTTATATTTTTCGATTCCCCATTTTTTTCTATCACAGGTACAAGAATACAAATATTAAAGTGGGATATATTAGGAATAAAAATATACATACACAATATTAGTCATTTAAATACTAATTTTGATTATTTTTCAATATTTTAATGTATTGATCTCTCTTATGCATAATTTATTAATTTAATAATAATATATCAATAAAAGCACTGCAAATCAAGTAAATATTATAGGATTTAATAATGAAAAAGTTTGTAAAATACACACCTATCATTGACATAATTTTGGAGATTTTAGTTTACAATTAATATCTAACGTATCAATAGATGACGAGGGTTGCATGGAAAGTTTTGATGTCTTAAAACTAAGGCGTTGCAATGTATGTAACTATAGAAAGTCTAAATGTTAGTATTCAATTAATACTAATGAATTTATATATATCACTTAAATAATGTCTACAATTATATGGATATTAGTAATAATTGTATATATGGACACCATATATTACTATCTATATTACTATAATTCGACAACATTGTTAATAATTTTCTTTAAAGTTGGAATTGTTTGTATTCCTAAAGGCACTAATGATGCATCGTGTAATGCTCTACCTTTAAGACTTACAACGTATATGATTTCGAAGCTTCCTCTCAAGCAATCTTAAGTCTTGTTGCCTTAAAGTGGTAACGTTATGCCATGCTCCAATTAAGGATAAGTCTCAAGTAGTCATTAAACTAAGGATTTCAATCTTATATTTCAAGTATAATCAAGGTACTTTATGCCTAACTTCATAGGTGGAATCCTCTTAATTTAAACTTTATCACTCTACATATGAGATTTTAACTTCTTAATTGAACCTTTAACTTGGTAAGTCTAGGTCTTTAACTTCGATCCTCTAATATTAACCTTCTAAGTTCACTTGGTAATCTTCTAATCTCCTTGGTTTCAAAATTTAACATTTTGGCCATTTTCCCTAACCTAACCCTACTTCTATCTTCGTCAAACAAGCCTATAAGTTTTCTATTTTACTTAGTTGCAATTTTTGAGTAACTTTTCTAACATTCTGACTTTGCTTCTAAGTTATAAAAAATACAAAGATAAGCTTTCTGCCCTTATTTTCAATTGTTTTAATTGTGCTTCTATCTTACCTGGAATTGTAATGTTAACTTTTTGCTTCTAACTTTGCTATCATCTTGACTATACAATTATGATATAGCAACTCCATTATCAACAATTTAGTTTTATCATACCAAACCCACTAATCAACTTCACAGATGCATGATACCCATATTGAGGGGTTCATATGACACCAATTACATATACTTACAATGTTACTTCATGAAGCACAACATAGCGCAAATATATCCACACAAATTTACATGCCCAAAACTGAAAACTTGATGCTTCAAAATGGGTGTCTAACGCTGTCAAAATCCCCTTTTGTTAACCGCAAGTAACAGTTTCAAGAGCCTATGCTTGTACCTAAGATTAAAAGAAAACACAACCTCATTGAGGCATATGAGCTCTAAAACGATTTTGGTTTTAAATAGCACTGATTCTTAAGAACCCACTATTCCCACTTCAATTTTCATAGATACAAATTTACCACGTTATAATTTATCAAAAATTTCACATGAATACAATTTTTCATGATTTTTAAAGAAAAAAATACTATTTTTAACAAAACTTGCAAAGTTGTCTAGAATAAGACGCTGCACTAGCATTGGGTTTTTTGGCCACACCGAACGACCCACTCCTTGTCACTTAGCTCCCACGTGACACACTCTGTCAACTTCTAAGTGCCTCTTTCCTAGGCTTCCATTTGAATCAAAAATCACAAACGATTAGAATTTACACTAATTTTTCTTAAGTTTATTAAATTACCCTAATTAATTTAATCATGTACTAAATAATATTCAAAATCTATTCATGAAACTTGATACTTACCCAAATTTGTGATTGACTTTTGGCTGAATTTTCCCTTTGAAATTGAGAGCAATTCTCCCTTGTTGATAATTCCTATATTGCTAAATGAGGAGAGAGTATTTTTATCTTATCTTAATCCCTCTCAGCTTGGTGTTATTTGACGGTATCAAGGCGTGGTGAGCTTTTCCAATTGCTGGACACGTGAAATGCAATTTTCCTCGCCTTCTTTCAATTATTTTATTATTAGCTTTTTTGGCTTAGTTGTAGTTTATGATGTAATTACACAAATATTTTGTTAATAAATAACTTAACATACTTATTCATACCTGTGATACAAGCTATATGTTTTTTAATCTAACATTCTTCTATCATTATTACTATTTTACGGTACATTCCTTGATTTTTTAGCTTAATCAGTATGCTATTCGCGTACATGTATATTACATCTAATATGTACACCATACACAAATTATAACTTGTACATGAATAAATACTATATTTATAGTTGTACTTTTCCTTTACAAATACTAAATTTTATACTCTATCTAGTCTATTTCTGAAAGTTCTATTGCATACAAAAACCAATTATTTAAGTTATCAATGACAATACTAATAAACCATAAGTCTTACTTCCACCAATTAGCTTTCAAGTTGTTGGAGTCTTCTAAATCTATGCTTAAGAAAGTAGCTCGGAACATTGGGATTACACGTTATATTAGTTATTGATAATAATATAGTTTGTTCTATTCTCATGAACAATACATTTCAATCTCAATCATTAATTCAAATTTAAATCATTAGTTTTTTTTTTTTTTTTTGTGTGTGTGTCATCATTTGCCATTAAAGACAGTTTTAACTCCCATTAATATCAACACCCATCAAGAATTCAAAATTTAAATTTTAAATCAAAATAAATCTCAATAATTTCAGATCTCTCCCATCATATATCTTCATCACATCCTTTGGTTGAACAACTTTCTCCTTCACCAAAATATTTGCTTATAATAGGTAATTAAAAGATATTAATGTTCTTTTGAGCATTTTAGAAATAGTCACAATCACATGTCACCTTTTTTATTTTGCAACATTGCAATGTCTCATTACATGGTTTGATAAGAATGTTGAGATAAAGATGTGATAATAATCTTTATTTTTATGTTATTATTATTCATTTCTTTTTTCTTAATTCTTCATATCTTCTTATTTAATTTTTTTTTCCTTAAGGCCATTCACATATTTAGTATGAAATATTGACTTTTTCCGTTTAAATAATCTACATAAGATGTTTTTATTTTCATGTGAAAATGAATATCCACTAAATTAAGAGGAAAGAGATTGGTCACAGCTAAGGTTATGAATGAACTAAACCAAGCTTCCAAAAGTTAAGCTTAACTCCTTTAAAAATTATTAATCTTAAACTCTAGCCAAGTTGTTATAGAGCCTATAATTAAAACTTGAGTTTGACTCATTTAAATAAATGAGATTTGTCTTAAGCTTGAGCTTAGCTTGTTTAATAATTTAGCTAAAGTCAAGTCAAGCCAAGCTTAAAGCGAACCAAACTCGAGTCTACTTATGAGACTAAATATACAAAATAAAATATATATATATATATAAATAGATCAATGAATAATAAATAAGGATTATATTATATATTATATACATATCATATATTTACACATTTATATATATGTTAGCTTTTAGATTTTAATAATATGTAACATATAATATATATAACATTTGTAATATATATAAAACTTCTAAACCTAGTTACAAATCTAAACATATCGACTCGTGACCTTAAGTAAATAGGCTTGCCAGTTTAAATTAGAACTTGAGTTCGGCTCATTTATTAATTAAGCTCAAGCCAATTCGAGTCAAGCTAAATTTAAAGCAAACCGAGCTCAAGCAGTTTATGAGTTGCTTGGCTCATTTGTAACCCTAATCATAACATTCAAAAATTCCCTAAGCATA